>JAZKJV010007221.1:0-318413 GCA_037367405.1 Ottelia alismoides
TACTGATATTGCACAGATCAAGTGCGACAGCTCCCCGCTCTGACAACCTCGCTGAAGAGCCCTCCGCCCGCTTCATCCATCGCACTTCCATGCTTCTTTTTAGGTATGGAAGCACCACTTCCAAGCCCTTGTGCCGACCGTGCAAAATATACCTCGAACAGACCCCATCTGAGGGGCCCCAGGTACCAGAACAGGAGCTCCAAGTCTGGTTCCCTTCTTTGACCTCCAAGACTCGTTCAGTAGGTCCCAGACTCTCTTCCGGCCATCAATCACTCCGGCATCATCCCAGGAACGTTCCTAGCCTATCAGAACAATGGGAGACATTCGAAGTTTCTTAGAAGCTTCGATCCAAAGTCCTCGGCCAAGTGTTCTTCGCTCATTCTTCCTGGAGCTTCAGCAATCGTCCGATGAAGAACACTCGCCTAGATTTTATAGTATATGTCCGATGAGAGGTCATCGCCACCGTCATATTAGGCCTCGGATCTAATCTCACCCCTTCATCTGCGAAGAGGTATCACCTATTGAGGAAGCACTATGTGTCTAAGTGAAGCAATCCCAGTCGTTCTCAGTGCGCATAGTGAGGGTATTTTGCTATTTACGCTTTGGTCCTATAAATATTTATCTTAGTTTAAAAAAGTATGCATATTTTGCATTTTAGATCCCGAGATTTATGTTATTTGCACTTTAGTCCCAGGCCACGCGATGCATATGTGATTCATCACTCTAATTAGCTGAAAATAAAGCTTCGTCCCAAGAATATAGGATCATTCACTCGTTAATTTCATAAAATTATCTTTCATGCACTCATAATTAATTTGCATAAATTAACATCCATTTATGCGTTCACATTCATCTTCATATTTTCATCTAACTTCATACATTTTTAATTAATTCTTGCTAATGTCATTAGACATGAAACCAACTCCATTATGTACAAATCACTAACCTTAATCCGTGAAAAATCCTAAAAAATGCTAACTTATACATATGTAAAATAATCTCAAACCCTAATTTCAAGACATACAGACAAAAACATTAATATCTCTCTCATACAGTGTATAAATGAACTCCACTCACTTTTGAATCAATGTACATTCAATTATCTAGAAATCAAGATCAGAATCAAAAGAATCGGAGTCCATTTGTAAAAATTGGGTTTTGGGACCTAACTGCACATTGTACATATTTGTTGATTTCACCTATCATTTCATGTGCATATTTCACTCTTTTTATTTTTTTTCCTTTTTCATTTCTTTATTCATTGTTTTAATAAATTACATAAAAATTGAAATCCAAAAAATTAGAAAAGCAATAAAAAAAGATCAATGCTGGCTTGAGCTTTCTAATTTGATCCATTTGTACACATGCCACCTCCCAAATTTATTTTGACATTAACTCAACCCACAAAAATCCAAAAAATGTCATTTGAAGTCCATTGCATTATTTCTTTGCATGTTTGATTTTTTCATGCATTTAATTCAATCATTAGAAATAAAAATAAAATTTTCAAAACCAAAAATTGGTATTTAATATACATAAAATATCATCAAAGAAATCATATCTTGCATTTAGCATTCCGTTTGCATTTGAGTCCTTCATATACATTGTAGATCTCATTTAAATAAACATTTTTCATGTTGAAAATCTTTGCATTTGAAGTCATTTGATAATTTTTATTTATTTTCTTTTCTTCTATTTTATGCATGGTCAAAGTCCCGGTTAACTTTGTGCCACATGGCACCTTCTGATTTTCCCACCTCAAGCCTTGGACCCCCTTCTTTTCTCTTACCTCGCATGCCTAGCACGTGCCATCCTCCCCACTCTGCTGCACGTGCCTAGCACATGACCCTCAGTAGCTCCATCATGTGCCTGGCATGTGATCTTCTTCCTCTGTTGTGCCTAGCGGCACACCCCCTCCTCCTTGGCTAAGCTGCATGCTCCCTATCCCCTTCCAACCAACTTCTTCACCCTTATCCCCTCCGGCCATCTCACTCTCTCTCGCAACCCACCAACAGTCGAATCACCACTATCATCCCCTCTGATGTTCTAGGATCAACCATCTTCTGCAACAACTCCCGCAATCCTCGGGGCTCCCAAACCCTCACCGTTAGAACCCTTATCCCTAAATCGATGCCTCTCTCTACTTAAGCCCATCACCAAGCGACGTGATTGATTATCTACCATATCCACATCTGTAGAGAAGAGAGAGAGAGCTCGAGGACATGGTTGTGACAACACCCTACCTCTGCCGGTGATAACCCTCTCCCCATGCACGATCCACGAAGTCCCATGACCTCGTGTTGTTGCTCAACCCCATGAGCAGCCGAGTCACGTACTTCGCTGCCAAGTATGGATATGATAATTGGAGATGGCATCTGAAACCATCTCCAATACCGGGCGATCTCATCCCCTTCACCTTCTTCGTCTTCTTCCCTCTATTCAATCTTATCTACATCTTTCTGTTCTTTCGATTCAACTCCATCTCTGCAACCCTTCCACCTCTCAGGCACTTTCCACCACCACGTCAAAGGGGCATATATCGACCACCTCGCCCTGCATCTATCGCTCAGCCCACTGACGCTTCGATGCGCCACCACCGCATCGAGTGCCTTCGAGCACCTCCACCTCCACCAAATAGGAGCTCTACACCACCAACGTCCCACGGTCGTGTGACGACCACCATCTTCGCCAGACATCGAGCAGTAAAAATGAAGGAGAATACCCAGATTCAAACCTCTAGGAACTGCTAGATCAAGAACTCAGAGCATCTGGGGCATCAAACCCACCTAAAATTAGGGTCGTTGATTGAAGCAACAGTAGCTGCTTGAGAAGCTACCATAACACGACACGTGGAGCATCGGTTCTAGACCCAACCGAATCGAAAACCACATGCCTTGCACGTGCCTTGGGGAAATTTGCAGCCATGGCCCCTCGCATTTCTACATTCTCCAAGAGATCCCGGTCAAGTGTGTCGCACGAGTGACTTTGGGAATATTATAGTTGCACCTCTAAACTTCCAAAAACTACAGATATACCCCCGGTAGCTATAAATTGCATAAAGAGCCCGCCGATTTCAACAAATTTTAGAAAGGTCCTTCCAGGGGTATAACTGCAAGAATTTCTTTGTTTTATTTACTATTTAGTCTCTGAAACTTCAATTATTCGTATCCGGAACAATATTTATCGGATTTTCACATTCTTGGTGTCGATTTGATCCTTGAATCATTGTCTATAATACTAAACATTGAGAATCTATTTTTGAGAAAATATTTGGTATTAATTAATTGAGGATCTATTTTGTTCATTTTGAGCATCTTTATTTATCTTCATTGATCCATTTACTCAACAACTTGTGCCTTGATTTTGGGATATTTAGTGGGAAATTAATTTGATATTCATTGGCACACTAATTTTGAAATAAATTGAGAGGGAGGGTTTTATGGATTTATTAATTAAAATATCTTGCTCTTATTTGCTCATAGGCTTGCTGCATCACCTTAATCTTTACATCATCATTTCATTATGTCATTGCATCATTTAAAAATCGATAAAAATGTACTTACTTCGTTTCTCTCATCACATAGCATATCATTATTTCAAAATTCATGCATCATATTTCTTTTGTCATTTATTTACATCTCTTTTAAATTAAAACTGAAAAAATCTGGAAAAAAAAAAATAAAAACCCAAAAATATTCTTCTTCCATCGAAACTTGATTTCTTAGATTATTGAAGATTAATTCTAGACCCTCATATTACCTCCCTGAGTTCGACCTTAGGACTTACTCAAGTAAAATTAATAAATTTGACCGCATTGAGACTTGATTCTCCATATCACTTTGTAGTGTGATCATTTTTTACGATTTGCTAGATTTCTCGATTATAACAATTCAATAAAAGTAACATAGGGATTTCACCACTCGTCACCATGCCACCTCACATGTGGTCCCATGTGAGGTTTTTGGGGGGCTAATTTACACTATTTATCATTTGGATTTGTTGGACTTGCTTGGAATGTTGAAAATATTTTTGAAAATTACAATTTGGTCCCTGCTAGTTTAAATTAGAACTTATATTTTATTGGGATAGTTGCATTTCTAGCCTTAAAGTTTACTTTATATGCATAAATGCCCCTGCCAGGCGGTTTTATATTGTGAATTTGATTAGAAAATTTATGAAAAGGCCTCTGGACTTTGTTATTTTGTTAACATTGGTGCCTTAGGTTTCTTAATTTGTAGAATAGTCCATGTGCGTTGTAATTAATTATGTGTTTGTTTTTAATTATATTAATTAGAAATTAACTCCAAAAATCTTAGGAAAATTATTTTGAATACCTTATATAACATTTGTATCGCATATATTTTTATTAACATATTTATTATTATTTTACTATTTTGACTTAGAAAAATAATAAAAATTTAAAACACCAGAATTACCAAAAAATAGGGTAAATGTATTTTACTATATTCTACCACATATCCAAAATTCATAAAAAAATAGAAAACATAAACCTTAAAAATTAACAAAAATACAAAAAACTTAAAAATCATAAAACATTGTAGAAAAATTAGAAAATTATGTTTTAAAGCTCTGAATTTTCTTTATTTTATCTTCTATAGAGGAAAAATAAGTTTGGGCCCTTTTTATTTTAATAGATTTTTTTAGGCAAGTTTGAAGTTCCTATATTTTTTATTTCTTTTATTTTATGTATTACAATTTTTTAAAATCCATAAAAAGCTTAAAATACTTAAAAAATACCGTAAACTGAGAAAAATATAAAAAATCCAAAAATATTTTATTTGGTGTATTTTAACTTAATGCGTTATATTTGAAAAATATAAAAGGACTCTCTTTATCTCTCTTTATATATTTCTCACATATATATTATATTTATTATGATGTATTATTAACCATAAAAATATAAAGTTAAATAAATAAATAAATTTAAAACCCACAAAATTTCATAAAAAACCTAGTTGGTTGTGAAATCGACAATTTTGTGCTTGATTCTTTGAGTCAGGCTTCATTTTTGTAGTTTATCCATGTTTGCTCTCGTGGACGACACTCTATCAACTTGTCTTATACACATTTCATGTAGAGTTAGATAAATTCCATCACTTACATCTGCATGATATATTTTCACATACATATCTGTGGGTTTTGATCATTGATTGGTTTGGTTGATCAACATCTGAGTACTGCGAGAGGAGTCGATACAACGATTGGTGAACCTAACTTGTTAGACACCGCAAGCCCTCCAAGACCATGCATAGGATCCCTCGTTTGATCTTATTCATCAACAAGAAACTTGGATGAACTTGGAAGAACTGCCTCCTGAGGTTGCTTAGATCCGTCATATCATCTCACTCCGGGGCTTGCTTCTAGCGGCTAAAATGTCTATGACAATCCTGAGAGGCCTCTGTATCTGTTGGTGTAGCTAATAAGGTTCGGGCCCCATCGATGAGGGCCTTGAGGTCGAGGAAGAAAACTCAACACATGGGGGTCCCGAGCAGCATCGAATCGCAACCAGGAGGGGCATGAAGGCTCAGACCTGCACAAAAAATTCAGGGGTACCAGGGCGGGCCGAACAACCCTCTAATGGGATAGAATCGGGCAGAAATGAGGGAGATGAGTAGGTCTCCACTATATGGTGGTAGAGGGAGACCAGTGAACATCGATTCTTAATAATCGAGGAGGGAAGTGGGGGGAAATATGGAGAACACAACGAGGTTTCAAGAATGGGTGAATATGTGGGTTGAGAACAAGGAAGGCACTATGAAGTCTGAGCTGAAGCCGAAGCTCCAGCCAACCTAAGATCTCTAAATTAATTTAATTTACGGGCTAAATACGGAAAATTAAAGGCTAAACTAACAAGTAGAATTGAAATGCAATAGGAAAATGCGAATGAGGTAGCTCTACCTAACCAGAGTCAAGAAGCAGGAAAAGCTCGCCGGAGGAGGTCCGGTGATTGGATTACGCTACTTTGACACTTCTTTATCCACGCCAAGGCTTCCACGAGCTGGCTACTGTCACCAGGAGCTCCAATGACTCGAAGAGAAGGGGTTACATATGTTGAAGGGGGATCATAATTGGAAAGAATACCATGAGGCTTTATTTATAGACAAAGGAGGAGGAGACTTGCGATGAGGATCTGGTCGGCTCGATGAAAATTGTTCGGATCAGAAATTATGGTGTGAATCATAGAGATCCAATTAGCATAATTCGTTCAGAGCTCATGATATTTTGATCATTAGATTACATGGGAAAAAGGGAGGAAAGTAGGGGGTCTAACATGTACAGAGCCGCCTAGGGCTCGAGGAGGAGAGAAGGGAGGTCAATACTCCCAACCCTGTGAGTGCTCCATGTAGGACCACTACAGGAAAAAATAAATATAAAAATCTTATAAATTCAATGTAAATTAGTAACAATTTTATTATTAAATACTTAAAATATGAAAAATGTTTATTATTTTGTGTACTATGTTTTTGTGATTTTTATTTTTTTTACAACTTAATTTATTAGGTGTTAATTTTTACAAGTAAACTTATAAGTATCTTTACCTATGTTTTGAGTGTTTTTTATTTTACATTTTATTTTCTTATTATATGTAAATAATTTATATATTCATAACTTATTTACATATGCATTTACATATTTTTATTTTAATTTTATGATTTTATTTATGTGCTTAAATATATATGTGTAGGTATTATATAGGTGTAGTTTATCTCTATATTATAACATATTATTTATTTTGATGTATTTTCATACTTCTATGTTATGTTTATTGTTTAAATGTGTTTCAAATAATATTTAGAAGTATATAGAAATACAAGAAGACTAAAATATAAGGAATAAATATATTGAACATTATATATATGTATATATGTATATAGTATAATAGGGACCTGAAAGTCAGCTTTTGTACCTTAAATCCAAATTAAATGAATCTACCTTCACTAATTAGACAATTAACTTATGAACAATAAAGGTCAATTTAGTCAATTTTGATTTTGTATGGAGAAGACACGGGTTTGTGAAGTTTTCTTTATGACTTTTTATTCTGTATGTGCCAAGCACACTGTGCATTATTTTTATGTGAAATAAATTTTGTATTTTTCTTTATATTTTTATGTACAACTTTCATGTTGAGGGTTTCTTTATTTGAGATATAAAAATAGGAAGATAAAATAGGAGCCAAAATGCATTTACTGATGAATAAAAATTAGGGTTTTTGAGTATGTTCTGTACAGTTTCTCTGTCCTATCTCCCCCTACTTTATTCCTTGTTGATCAAGTCATCATGATGATTTAGGTCTCAGAGTCGGGGGTCATTCAGTATCTTTTTACACTTCATTCTTTTTCTTTTCTTTCCTTTATTCTTCTATTTTGGAATTAATATAGTTTTTTATATAGTATTTTAGCGTGCATTATTGGGTGTTATTTTGTACAAATTAATGATATACACATGCATTTATATAGGGATTTAAGTCCAAAATGAAAGAATAAAGGTGATGAAATTGAAATTCATTAGTCCTCCCTTATTATGGAATGAGGCTCTCCTCCTTTCCATATTATTTCATATGAATTGATTTAATTGAATTTAAAATTCTGTTCTTCAATATATTTTATTTTATTGTAAATTAATTATTATTGCAAATTTTATGCCATAAAAATATGACCATTGATTTTCAATTAGGAGTGCATTTCCACCATCCAATTTGTTATAAAAGTAAGGCTAGCCCTAGGGTCTTTTCTCACACACAACTTTGAAGTAACAAATCTCTCTCTCTCTCTCTCTCTCTCTCTCTCTCTCTCTTCTCATATACATCCAGGAGGCTAGCTCTCAACCATAGTGGTCCACTTGGTGGTTCTTGAGAGCATCATCATTGTCATGCTACGTTGTGCTTCCAGATTGATTGCTTATGGATCTCCGCCTTCTTTGGTGCTCCGTGCTCGTGAGGAAGGCTACGGATTTCGTGAGACTAAATAATGAGGTTCCACGCTTGGATTGTCAACTCAGATTGTGGGAAGCACACATTTCATCCACACGCCTGCTAGTGCATCCTTTATTGGATTGGACTTGGGACAGGAGGTCTCTTAGTTTAGAGACACACGATCGCAAACATGATCCAAGAGGTAATCCTTCTACTTGTGTGATCTTGATGAAATGATATGAGAAATGTTCTCATGTTATATTTATTTTATCTTTTTTAATTTTTAATTTCTGCTAGCCCTTGTAACTAATATGACTAGTTGTTCTTGATCGCATGTGATGTGATCTTCATGCTTCCGTGATGCGCTAAGGCTTAAACCCTGGCTCTCAAGATGTATATTGTCTCAGGTCATCCTGATCATGACAGTTACGATTCAGATCTTACTTTATCTCAACTTTGTCAAGTCAACACTTTGACTTGACTATTACAACACCTTTAAATCTCTATTCCCATGTAGAGGACCTGCATCAAGATGTCTGGTCGAAATCATTCTTTAGTGAAAAGATTTCATCTCTTTCTCAATTTGGAGATTAATCTTGAGTATCACATGATGGTATCAGTTGTGGCCTCAATCCAACTATTTAGATTAACAGCTGCATGGTATTCAAGATGGCTAAGGTTCATAACCCTAACTGTATAGAGGGACCTTTAATTAAGTGCAAACACAAACATTCAACTCATATGAGAATAATAACTTTTATTGTAATAATGGGTCACCAAGGTTTTACAAGTCAAACAGTCTCCCACTAGCCATCATAACCTTTCATGTATAACTTTTAAATATACACTCGTGTGCTAATCATTGTCCGCTTAGTCAAATATCCAGGTAAGTTGATTAGCCACTCTGTTACTGGAGACCATACCAAGTTTGTTACAAACTTGCATATCACGAGTAAACAACATTGCATCCAATGCAGTTGCTGCATCTCATGCAACAAATACTCGACTTTGTTGGAACAACCGTAGTGTCATGCTTCTTGCTCCATTTAGCTCACAACACTACCATCCAAGAAGAATATAAACCATGAGGTTGACTTCCTATTGTCCACATCGGATTGGAAGTATGGATCTGTGTAACCTAAAACTTGGAGATCATTATGTCCATAAACCAAGACGTGGGCTTGAGTTCTTCTTAGGTACTTTAAGAAGCTTTTCATTGCAGTCCAATGTTTCTCTCGATAGCAGGATTTATAGCGGCTTACCACTCCCATTGCATAGTAGATATTTGGTATGGTACATATCATGGCATACATCATACTTCCTACAGTTGATGCATAAGGGCATCCGACCATGGCTTTCTTTTCCTCAACAATTTGAGGGGCCATCCCTTTAGATAGGTGGATACCATGTCTTAAGGGAAGGAAGCCTTTCATGGAATTATCATTTTGAACCATTCCAGGATTTTCTTAATGTAACTCGTTGCAATGGTCCCAATATCCTCTTCTTTCTAATTC
The DNA here is from genome assembly GCA_037367405.1 of Ottelia alismoides. NCBI lineage: Eukaryota > Viridiplantae > Streptophyta > Magnoliopsida > Alismatales > Hydrocharitaceae > Ottelia > Ottelia alismoides. Next base: position 9,451 of record JAZKJV010007221.1, read on the forward strand.
TGAATTGTTTTAGACCTAAGATGCAAGAGGCATTCCCAGATCTTTCATCTCAAAGGCATGGGACAGCCGGATCTTAACAGTGGTCATCATCTTGTAATCATTCCTAGTGATCAGGTTGTCATCTATGTAAAGCACATTGAACATGACGGCACTCCACTAAACTTGTTGGACACAAATGGTTTATCTGGATTTTGAACAACCATAACCCTTTATACTTTCATCAAATCAGATGTTTCAGTTATGAGAATCTTGTTTGAGTTCATATAGATAGCTTGCACACTTTGCCATCCTTAGCTACGAAGCTTGGGGTCTGTTCCACATAGATGTCCTCCTCGAGGTATCCATCGAGGAATGCAATCTTGATGTCCATTTGCAGATGTTGCAGTCAAGATGTGCAGCTATAGCAAGCAATGTCGTGACGGATTTAAGCATTGCCACATGAGAGAATGTCTTATCATAATCGATGCATTCTCTCCTGTATGTAGCCCTTGGCTTTGCGCCGTTCTTTGAAGGTCTCTACATCCCCATCAAGTCACATCTTTCTCTTGAAGATCTGTTACACCTAGTGGGTTTAACCTCTTTAGGTGGATCCTCGAGGATCCACACGCCATGCTTGTGCATGGAGTATATTTCAGACTTCATTGTTAGCATCCATTCGAAATTTGATGGATATCCAAATTTCAAGTCCCTATACATGGATAGCATGAGCTACCTAACATCATCTCCAAGTATCCACGATGGCTGCTCATGAATCCTAATTGGATTAGGACTCGTACAATGTGATTTCAAAATTATGATAAATATTTTTATTGTCACAAATATAATTATCAAGGGTTAATTTTGAATATGATTCACATTATTGGACATTTATTAAGAGGAATATTGATTCATAATAATTATTTATTTATGTGAATATAATTCATATTATTTTCAAAGCACATGGGAATATGATTAATATAATATATACAATTGTAAATTGGATTTACATTTTGTATTACACTAAATGGATTCATTTGTTGGAAGGATGTTATTATAAATCTCCCATATTGATATTCAATTGATACTTAAATTAAATGTCAAGTCTTAATTGGAATTGAAATAAGATAGCTCTATATTGGGTCTACCATGGACACCCACCATGGTTGGTGGAGCCAAGTTAGTTGGCTCCTCCAAAATACTATTAGGACTCACTTATTTTTGGATTTATTTTTTGAATGACAATGTTGATAATTTAGTTGTCAATACATGAAGAATTGGGAATCAATCATGGCCACTCAAATCAAATCTAAGTGATATTATGACGGACACCCCCTTTAGGAGTAGGACTCCTGAAGGGACGTCCACCATGGTGTAAAAGGAGGGCATGGCCTCTCTTTCCCTTTCATTCCAACTATCCATCTCCAATAGAGAGCACAAAATTGCCTTGAGAAATAAAGGGAAAAAAGCATTGAAGACACTTTTTTGACTGTCCACCCCATCTCCTCTGGCAAACTGTAGTCGTCCCATCTTATTCTTCTACGTTGGCGTAGACAATCATGAGAACAGACACCTTATTCATCGCACTTCGAGCATGCGAAGAAATAAAGAGATGGAGATCTACTTTATCTCTATTTTGCGCGGACAACTTCGAATAGAAAGTGGGTATCCGGTTCGGGGGAAGAAACATGAGTCATTGTCACGCTTAAGAGACAAGCTTCGTCGGATCAAACTTGATTAGGGAGATCTCTTATTAGAGATTCATGCTTCAAAGGTGACTCCTAATACTCTTATGGATATGAGAAATGGTTCTAGAAATCGTTTCCTAAACCATGTGGTTTTGTATTAAAATTTTTGTTATACATATATCGGTGTCTATGCGATGAACACATTTTGTTTGTGAATTTATTTGCTTTTTCCGTGTCCCCCTATGTGTGAGTTATGAATACCCTTCAGGTCAGGAAAAGCCTGAACCTGAGCTGGCCCTTAAAAGCCTGACTTGGTCCATTGTATAGAGATGTGGGTTTTTCATGGTATATGTAGGGGGTGGCCATGTCAACTATCATGATTTTTTATCATAGTAAATGAAAAATGTTATATATATATATATATATTCTATTCTAAAATATGAAGGTGAAATTATATAGTTTATTTATTATTTATAATGCCTATTGTTGATGAAATACTCGCTACATGTTGCCGGTATCAGTATCACTTTTCTTGTGATCACTGACATGCTCTGACATTTCCAAAAATCCCTTTAGTTGAAGGAAATATTCTGCAATTGATGATGTGATGAATCTATGATTCATCACTCTGAAGGTTGAAAATAGAGCTTCGTTCTCGAGTAATTAGCTACATTTCATCATCAATTTTGCATTTTTATCATTCATACACTCATGCATAATAACTGTATTTTAGCATTCATAATTGCATTAATAAGAAGCCCAAATTCTCTTGTAAATATCACATGTATATTACCCTATTTTTATTTATTTTCCACTAATTCAAAAAAATGAAATCAACTCTCTAATGTACATATTACTAACATTAATAAAAGAAAAATATCAAAAAAACACTAAGTTGTAAATTTGCTCAATAAAATCCAAAACCTAGTTTGAGACAAAAAAGGCTTAAAAGGTGAATATCTCTCTCATATAGTCTCCTATGGAACCTACCTACTTTTGAATTAATGTACGTTCAATTACCTACAAAACAAGACCAAATTCAAAAGAATCGGAGTTCATATGTGAAACTTGGGTTTTGGTCCCTCGTTATATATTGTACATAGTGACTAATTTGACCTTATTATTTTATGTGTAAAAGTAACTCCTTTTGATTTACTTATTTTGCATTTATTTTCTTTGATTTATATTTTACTAAAATATTTAAAAATCCAAATAAAAATTGAGGCAAAAATCAAATATAATAAAGAAACCCGAGCCTGTATATATAGTCTCTTTATAAGTCCCTTTATTTTATTTCTTTGTTTTCTTAATTATGAAAAATACAAAAAAATAGATTAAGTTGTAAATATTTATATTTTATTTAATTTTAGTTTGATTATTTGTCTTACCTAAAAATGCCACAAAATCACAAAATACAAAATTTAGGTATTTTATATCTACTACAAAATATTTTTTCTACAAATGATTTCTTTTGGTTTTGGGTTCTTCACAAATGTTGTAGATTACGTCGAAACGAACAACTTTCATGTTGAGTACTTTTTGATTTGACTTCTAAAATTTTTTTATTTCTTTTAGATTTTTTGGGGATTTAACTTTTGATTTTTTTTGGAGCGACACGTAGTGGCTCCTGGAGCTGCCACGTGTCACCTCCATTTTTATTTTCATTTTTCTTTTAATTTTATTTATTATTCTTATTATTTTATTTTTATTTCTATATTTATTATATTTACTTGTTTTTATTGTATTTGTTTATTTACGTATTTATTTTATTTATTTCATTTATTTATTTACTATTTTTATTGTATTATGTATTTTATTTATTTATTATTTTAATTATTATTTATTTATATTTATATTATTATTATCATTATCATTTTAATTTTTAATTTTAATTTTATTTTTCGATGCATGACAGCTCTAGAGTTGGCCACGTGGCCCCCTCTCTTTCCTCCTGCACACCTCCTCCCCTTGCATCTATCTTCCTCGGGCAACACGCAACTGTTGATCCTACACCCCCACACCTCCACGCTGACTGCAACCACCGTGACTGCGATCTCCCTCTCTCCCCACCGCTGACATGTGCCGATTTCACAACCGTCGCCCCGCAACTCCCGTCGCACCTCCCTCTCTCTCCTATTCACCCACCACGCACAACTTCTCTACCTGTAACTCTGCTTCTCCTACGCACTCGTCGTGCTTCTCTTGCAACCCCCAACCATCTTGGCCTTCCTCTCCAAACGCCCATAAAGGTGCGGTCATCGCCCCCGTCGTGCCTCATCCACCAACTTAGAGAGATACTCGACCCTCTAGCTCCGATCGTTGGGACGGTGACAATGACCTCAACATCGTCGGACGGTGACGATGAAATACAAAGCTAATCTTAAGTTTTGCTAAGCATCAAGCTCTAGAAGCTTGCTTAGCCTCATTGCATGTCGACAGCTCTAGGCGACAACCAGAGGGCCGACAACACCTGCTCCATCTCAGGCGAGAAAAACCCCTCCAAGTAACAACTTCTTCTCTTCCTCCTTCTCTTTTCCTATGTTTTTCTTCCTTTTCTTTTCTTGTTCCTCCCTTCTCCATCGTTACTCTTTTCTCTTCAACCGCACTCGACTGCCCGGTCCACTGTCGTCTCGGTCTTCGGACTCTACCTCCTCCACCTCTCGCCCAGCTGCCTCTACAAAGGTCGGCCTCCATACTCCATCGTCGTCGTGCCTCCCTCGACTGGTCACTTTAGTCTACCATGACCTCCTAGAGCTTCCCTCCAACCCCGACGAGAGAACCTTCATCCCCACTCCTCTGCACCACCTTCGTCGTTGCACGCCACCTCGCCCCTTCAGTTGCTTCCTTCCTTCCACTTTGTCGTGTGTCAACGAGCGAGGAACTTCCAAGCTAGTCACCTTTACTTCTCGATCATCAACCACCACCTGCAGCTATGGAGTTACGCCACCAGCCGAGTCCGCCTTCAACTGCCCTCAGGGCTCGAGCCCTCAAGCCTCTCTATCAGGCCTCGGTTCTTCCAAGGCCATCACGTGCCCCGTACGCAGGGGCTAGGTTATTTGTGCTCAAATCCTCAAATATCTTGATGTTCATACGTACTCCCTGTCAACCAACCCGCATGCATGCCGCACGTACAAGGGGTGAAGATTTGTATTGAAGCCCCGAACTCCCATCAAATTGCAAACTAGTCCCGTCTTCCAGGAGGCACATGAGGCACACTTGCCCCTTGGAAAAATTACATAAAACCCCTTAGAGTCTCGGTAGTTGTATCACTCTCATTTTATTTATTCTATTTTCTGTAATTGTATCTTTGTTTTGAGTTTCATTTTATCATCTTTTTATCATTCTAAAAATTAAACTTTGTAGAACATCTTATGCTTTATCATTGTGGATGATTATTTGATTTTTATGAGCTATGGCTGACATACTATTGTTATTTAGTGGAAAATTATATAATTTACCCACTACATGATCTAATTTTCATATTAAATTAATTCCTCCAAAAATTCTCAAAAATTCACATTAGGTAGAATTAGGTATGTTCTACATAGTATCCAAAAATCTTTTTGTTTGCACGCATATCAAGGTCATAATAAATTAAATGATGATTTGACTAATTGAATTTTAATATACAGTAGACCAACTATTTTTAGGAGCTATTATTTTTTCTAGATACTTATCACTTAGAACTATCTAGGATAATTTTATTTCTTAGAAATAATTAAGGTTGCTATTTATTATAATTAGTTTACGAAAAATCACCCTATCTGCATTCATAATTCATAATAAACTCATTTTGCATCTGAAAATTCAAAAAAATGCAGTGCATTAGTTTCATCATATTTCACATTATGACCAAGTTTTAAGATTTTTTGGAAATCATTTGATCAAAAATTACAATTAGTCCCTAAACTTGCTCAAAATTGAACTACATAATTAATTGCATAGAAAATAAAAAAATGCCTCTCTGAAAACCTAGCTTCAATCGACTATTAAGTATTAACTGCACTTAGGAGACAGTGGCCTCCCTGAGTTCGACTTTGGGCTTGTTTAAGTAAAATAAAAACTGACCCCTTCACATTCTGGCAAAGTTTTAGGATTTTTGGAAATCATTTGATCAAAAATTACAATTTAGTCCCTAAACTTGCCCAAAATTACACTTCATAACTAATTTCATAAAAAAAATACTTTTATGAAAATTTAGCTTCTAAATCGACTATTAACAAACCTAAGGAGAAAGTGGCCTTCCTGAGTTCGATCATGGTCATGCCCAAGTCAAAATAAAATATGACTGCTCGCTTTAGTTGTGAAATTAATTTAGTGGTCTTTTTGATTGATCCTAAGTGCATGAATACTACAACATAAAAACAACAATATTAATAAGTGAAACTAGCGGTTTTTCATGCTGCAGTTGAAAGTAATGGATCTTCAACTTGCTAATAACTAGATATGAATCATGATCTTTTGGTTTAGAATGCATAAATGAATACATGGTGCATCATGCTACATTTTATCTCATCAATATCATCATTTTTACCTCAATGGTTATGCATCATATGATAATGTTTATATGTCCTCCTTTCACATGGATTGAGTATTACTAGCACTAACCTAATACCTTCTGTTTTGTGCATTAAGATCATTGATATGTAATAAAATTTCATATATCGGTTACAGTTGCATTGAGTGTGAAGCATTGGGATTGGGATAGTTGTATGCTGCTCCTTGTGTTCATGACATCTGAATGTTTCATTCCATCTCCTAGTGGACATTATTGGAACTCACATGCTATGTCAAGTCCATCCATCCATACATCAACGAATTCGTATCCATTGTGCTAAGCTTATATTGGTTTTACATCAGACTAAAACACAAAGCTAAGTGCTGGAAGAGTTTGTTGGGATGTTTATGTGCTTAACTTCCACACAGAAAACAAGATTATCAAAGCTGGGCTTCAGTGGAATGATTACTTTTGCTGCTCATTTTGGTTTCTCTTTGGCTCCAAAGGTGTAAGTAAACACATATGAAACATGATGCCTTTTTATGTATTATATTTTATTATATTTACATGTGCACTTATATATGATTTCATTTTAATATAATCCCTTTTTATAAGTAAAATGGGGAAAAGACCAAATCCGACCCGAAACCCGGGCCTAATCCTGTAGGTGCTGTTCGGCTGGGGGTTCATCCTCTTTGAGGTGGGTTTACTCCCAAAAACCCTTATTTTCTCTTTCTTGTGGGATCCACTATCTATTCTTCATTTAAATATTAAATAAATTAATTTTATTTCATATACTCCATCAAAAAATAATATATTATACCATCATATCATATAAAAATTATAAACTACTCAGCTTATACTCATTTTTCCAAACTTCAATACAATCATATCACAATAACTACTCATTTTTCCAAACTTCAATGCAATCACATTACAATAACTAACACTTTTTCAAACTTCAATACAATCATATCACAACAAACCTACTACAAATCCACCCCCAGTTTAACTCTCTATCCAAACATCAAAATACAAAAATGGGTTACCTCCGACCAGTTTAACTCTCCCTAACCTGCGTACCAAACGCACCCGTAGGCTTTGGGCCGGACTCGAGCCCTCCATTTATCAAAAAATCTGGACCACATCTGGCCCAAGGCCGGGGGAAATTTGGCGGGCCCGTGCTGGGCTTTCTGGGGCTGAGCCCAATGTTCACTTGAAGGGCACCACGGTTCTGCCCCTCCTCCCCACTCCCATCTGCTGCAGTTCATCAAAGCCCCAAATCGCCCATGGAGTTCATCGCCGCCGACAGCAAGAGCCTCGATCCTCAGTGCTCCACACTTCTCGTTGTGAGCTCCCTTCACACCTCTTTAAGTTCTCATCCCGAGTTTTAAATGCCAGTAGGAAGTACATCATAATGTCTTCTTTCTTTATTTTTTCGTTGGTCTGTCAACTCGGTTGTCTCCTGATTGACTACGGGGGTTTTTCAAGCCGGCGTTGTCTATTGGCAACGTCAGCCAGCTGGCAGCGGAGCTGCTGATCTCATCTCTTCGAGCCAAGAAGGTCGGGTACTTGGACGATCCCTCGGTTCTGCCGTGCGTTGGGAACAACGCGTACACACCGGTTCCCGAGGGCGATCTCGCGCTTGCGCTTGAAGGTCCGTGCTTTGTTCACTGATCTTTCGGTGATAGCTCGAAGTTAATTCTGGTGCCGTGAATGCCATCAATTGGATTTTATACTTCCTTTTATCGAAGCTCTAATCACGCTATAATTTTTATGGGATTTATCTGTATTTGACGATAAAAAAAATACGGACTTTTTTTTCGTGAAATTCTCTGGGTGCAACCGGAGTTGATTGCTAACGAAGTACATTCATGCGCAGCAGCAATTGAACCACCGTTGAGGAAGTTGGTAGACATTATTTGACATCATGTTTTTTAACGGATAGGGTTACAAGATCAGTTGTTAGGAAGTTAGTGTGGCTATTGTATATGAGTAGCGTGATAGGAAGTTGATGTTTATGGATAGGAATAAATTGAAAAAGGATTACTGGCCTGCTGATAGGAAGTGATGCCTTCTCGAATGGGTAATCCGCTCTCGAGAACTGGATGCTAAATCCTAAAGGCTAAACCGGGGCCAGTAGTCTTCTGCTTGATATTTAGATGTCTATGTTTAGTTCAAGAAAATATCATTGAGTTATATTAGGATGCTAAGGTTGGTCTATTCCTGCTTTATAAAGGATCCCCTTCATCACAATGGCATGCCACTCAGTCTAACATGGCACAATCATTATATGTTTGGTTAAGTTAGCCTATAAACCTTTTAAAATTATACTAATCACGAAGGTTTCTATCTCCATACCATTTCCTCCAAAAAAGGGAGCTTTTTGTTTTTCGAAAGGGTTCAGAGGTAATGCTTTCTTGGATTTACATGCTCACCCCTCATATATAGCCGGTGCAAAGTGCTTTGAGCTAAGCAAGTTGACAGTTCACCTTTGCTTATGCCCCAGACGTATGAAGGTCTATGCTCATCGTATATCTTATGACCATCTTTTATACATGAAAGGTTACTGCTTTTGCAGTAGTGTTCGAGAATTCTATGCAGTAACATTTTTTCATATTTTGCTTGTTCTAAAAAAGCAATTATCATTAACAATTGACTGTTATGAGTTATAAGTTTTGGGAAAAGTCTTATCCTTTCTCCTAACACTCTGGATATGGATATATATATTTGTCTAGACAACTTAATTCTGTTTTTTCTTCATCACAGTATTTCAGGCATCGGAAAAATCTATCAGTCTTATCCAACAAAGATCTCCAAATATCAAGGTTTGCATGTCACTAATTTTCATTTCTTTAACCTTAGAATCTGCATATGGACACTTTTTGGACTTACAATTCTGATGCTGGTGCAAGCCTTCAGATATACAAACTGTATTGATATCTGTGCAAGCTATTTAATCAGAGAGTGCATGAGTCTACTCGTTCAGCCTGTGTTATCTATGTTTTGTTTGCTGCAAAAAAATGAGGGACAGATTGGGTAGACTGAGGAATGAAGATGCAGAATATGGAGGACGAGGATTGTAAAATAGCCTTGGATCTTTATTACGATCAATGTGTTACAGGAAAGTGGGAAGAAGGACAAGATGAAAGAGCAGGTTAGAGATGGTGGTTGTTGGTGATTGGAATGGGAACTGGGAGATATGTTGTAATCAGATGACACCATTCTCTCATTTCTTCCAGGGGAGGGGAGGAGGTAATGGATATTGGATATGAGAAGGAAATGGAGGCATCGGTACTAGAGGGGAAGGAGAAAGGTAGGTGGTGAGCCAAGGGTATAATTTTCAAATGGAGGAATAGTTAATTGCAGAGTTATGGATAACAACATGGGGGAAGCATTTTATAATGATGTAAAACATGGAAAATCAAATTATGACTTTTGGAAATCAAGATGTGTGATTGAGTTTCACATTATCTATGTTTTTTTTAAGGAAAAAAAGGGCGAGGCGTCGATGAGACATCTACCCAAAAAACACACAAATTAAAATGATGAGTTTCGAAGTATCTTGACATGCTCTACTATATTTTTGCCTCAGAAGATCATTCCATTTCTCGCCAACCAAATGGTCTAAAATACTGCAGCCACCCAAATCTGTGTGATCCCATTCCCGATCCATCTCTTAGTCAGTCCAATGAGGTTCAAAATGTATTTACACAATATGCGAAGACGATATCGAGATCTGCTTTCTCCCAAACCTGCTAGGAGAGGTCACAAGAGAAGAACAAGTGGTCCACATTCTCATAATCCGTTGGAGACATATGACCCATCTAAACCCTGGAAGAATCTAGCCCCCATCAACACATGTCTCAGCAGCCAAATAAAATTTTCAACGTGCAGGGGCCCTTACCTTTCCAAATATATCCGTAGTCTGAGGAGATAAACGCTCAGGTCGAAAATTGAAATCTCATACGGAGTTTTGTAAAATCTTGTTGACAGAGAAGGACCCATCCGTCTAAGTCCAATGGTCATGATCGACTGTGGGGGTCCTTGCCTCCAAATGCTCTAAGAGCTTGAAGAACTCATCCACCCTTTGATATGATATTTCAGAGGGAAAAGTGGGCACCAACCATTCCCATCCCGAGCCTAACTGACATAACCTGCACTGTTCAAATCGAGCATAAACAAACACATGAATTGATCGCACAACATACCATGCCCAGTCTAGTCATCATTACAAAAGCGGAAACCATTTCCATTCCTCAATGCTGGCTTGAAAAAGCGCGATATCACATGTAAGATCGAAGCAACTCCCCTTCATAAATTTGAAGGAGTGCGAACCCGACCCTTCTGCCAAAGAAATAATTGAAAATCCCATATATAGATCTCAACAACGGGGTTACTGACTCATCATTGTCTCCTTAGATATGTGAAACCCACTTCGTCAACAGGGCATGATTTATCTCCTCAAAGCTTCTTATACCAAGTCCATCATCTTTTTTTTTCCTAGCATAATTGTCCTCCAGCAAGCCAGAGACATACTACAAGTGTTACTTGTCCTTGCCTAAAGGAATTTGCACATGAATCTCTCTATGCGGTCTTAAATCCCAGCAGGGAGTAGTCTAGAGTAAATGAATAAAATCGAAGTCGCTGAAAGACCACCTCAAACAGAATGAGGCGTCCACCTCCCGAAAGACAAGCAACATGCCAACTGGCAAGCCTCCGTTTCATCTTCTCTATTATTGGCAACCAATCACTCTACTTTAGGCGCCTAACCACATAATGAAGGCTTAGATAATTGATAGGTAGTGAAGCCCTGTGAGTTCCAAGCACTGCAATACATGTCCCAATCTCTGAATCATCCTTCCCGAGGGAACAAAAAAGGATTTTTCATAATTGATCTGCACACAAGAGACCAGACCAAACAACCTTAGGACCTGTGCCACATTCTCAATCGCCTTCCACGAAAAAAATGGTGTCATAGGCTTATTGAAGGACGATGATCGAAACATGGATTGTGTTGAGATATTTCCTATCTCCCGTAATGTTTTCTTATTATCTATTTATTTTGTCTTCTTCATTAATTTGCCCAATAGGATCCTCTCCTATATAATAGAACCCAAGGGCCTCTTATTAATCAATCAATTCATCTCCTTCTACATAGTATCAGAGCGACGGTCCTAGACATGAGTTCCCTTATCCCACTAAACCTCTAGCCCTACCCGCACCCCCTCCCATCGCCCGCCGCCGCCCGGCCTCCTCCGTCGCCGCTTGGCCCCAGGACATCGTCGCCTAGGCCTCCTCGACCTTCCAGCCCGCCGTCCAACCCCCTGACCGTCGCTCGGGGCTCAGCCCAGCCCCACTAGCCGTCGCCCAGGCTGCCCCTGTACGTCCAACCCATCGCCCAACCCTTTCGGCCGCCGTCCAAGGCACAACCTGGCCTCTCCAGCCGACGATCAGACTTCCCTAGGCCGCTCAAACCCTCCCCCAACCCCCAGGTCGCCGCTGTCCCTCCTGTGTGCATCCGTGCACCTCTGTGGCTCGAGTTGCAGTCTGAATTGGTCTGATTCTGATCGAAAAATGTGATTTCAGACCCATAAATCGCGTTTTCCGACCCTAGCGAGTAACGAAGATTGAGGCGTCCACCTCCCGAAAGACAAGCAACATGCCAACTAGTAAGCCTCCGTTTCATCTTCTCTATTATTGGCAACCAATCACTCTGCTTTAGGCGCCTAACCTCTTAATGAAGGCCTAGATAATTGATAGGTAGTGAAGCCCTGTGAGTTCCAAGCACTGCAATACATGTCCTAATCTCTGAATCGTCCTTCCCGAGGGAACAAAAAAGGATTTTTCATAATTGATCTGCACACAAGAGACCAGACCAAACAACCTTAGGACCTGTGCCACATTCTCAATCGCCTTCCATCCACCTTCCACGAAAAAATGGTGTCATAGGCTTATTGAAGGACGATGATCGAAACATGGATTGTGTTGAGATATTTCCTATCTCCCATTCTATTTTCTTATTATCTATTTATTTTGTCTTCTTCATGTAATTTGCCCAATAGGACCCTCTCCTATATAATAGAACCCAAGGGCCTCTTATTAATCAATCAATTCATCTCCTTCTACATGGTATCAGAGCGACGGTTCTAGACATGAGTTCCCTTGTCCCACTAAAACTCTAGCCCTACCCGCACCCCCTCCCGTCACCTGCCGCCGCCCGGCCTCCTCCGTCGCCGCTTGGCCCCAAGACATCGTCGCCTAGGCCTCCTCGACCTTCCAGCCCGCCGTCCAACCCCCCGACTGCCGCTCGGGTCTCAGCCCGGCCCCACTAGCCGTCGCCCAGGCTGCCCCTGTACGTCCAACCCATCGCCCAACCCTTTCGGCCGCTGTCCAAGGCACAACCTGGCCTCTCCAGCCGACGATCAGACTTCCCTAGGCCGTCCAGGCCCTCCCCCAACCCCCAGGTCGCCGCCATCCCTCCTGTGTGCATCCGTGCAACTCTGTGGCTCGAGTTGCAGTCTGAATTGATCTGATTCTGATCGAAAAATGTGATTTCAGACCCATAAACTGCGTTTTCCGGCCCTAGCGTGTAACGAAGATTGATGGTAATGGTTGTATGAGTCTACACGTACAACCAATCCTCTATATGATCATGTAGACTCGTTCATATCGATCTACTCCCCAGTTGAGTTTCATTACTCAGTCGTTTTTCCATCATGTCAGAGAATAAGGGTGATATTTTTGTCCGAAGCTTTTAAGGGCCCGACTCCTATCACTAAGATGGATGAGACCAACTATGAGTTGTGATCCATGCAGTTTCTCACCCTCATGTAGTGCAACAACAAGGAGCACATCCTGACAGATCCAGAACCAACGGATAAGACTGGGGCAAATGCTTCTTGGAAGGAAGATGACATGTATGCACGCATTTGGCTATGTAGGACCCTCACCATAGAGGTTGCCAATAATATTCTGAACTAGCCCACCACTAAGGCGATGCGGGATACTTTGGCTTCCACTTATGCTCAAACGAAGAATGATGCCAAGATTCTTCAGCTACAGTTTGATATCTACAAGGCCAAGCAGAATGGTCATCCTCTGCACATGTACTACAGTTTACTCCGTGGCATGTTTGAGAAGCTTAATAGCTATATGCCTATTATGACATCTCTTGAGCAGCAACAAGCATATAGGAGCTCCATGATGGTTGGACCTTGATATAGAGTGTGATGCAGTACGTACTCAGCTTCTCACTGGAGCACCTCCCATGGAGGAGGCCTATAACCGTCTCAGCTGGATCATCATGCCTTCTATGGCCACTCTTCAGCCCTCGTCATGGCCATTTCTCATGGTCGAGGAGTGACGACCTAGTCTAGAGGACGCACCCCTCGTGGCAGAGGTAGTGGACGTACGCGTGGCCCTTGCATCTTTTGCCGTCGACTGGGACATGTAGAGGATACGTGGTACCAGAAGCATGGATATCCTGTTTCTTGTCACGTGACAGAACATATTGAGCCTTCATATACTCTTCCTTCCTAGGTCGATCATCGCCTGGATGATATCGTTTCTCGTAATCGAGAGATCATGACTCCTGTTGCAGGAACTACCACTACAGATACCGCAGTCGCAACCAAAGCCTCTTTGAGCTCCTCAGGTATCGCTTATGTTTTCACTGGTAATAATGGTGCAGATACGGCATAGTGGATTATGGACTCTGGTGCTTCCCATCATCTTTGCGGAGACAGAGTACAACTGAGGTCCTACAGAACCATACCACCTGACAAATGGGTTGTTATTGCCAATGGCGACCACTTACCCATTATAAGATAGGGGGAGGTACATTTGACGCCCTCAATGCGTTTTCAGAACATTTTTTATGCTCATGACTTTCAGATGAATTTACTTTCCATTGGTCAGATTATTAAGGATCTGCATTGTCGTGCCATCTTTGACCCTTCGTCTCTTGTGTTTCAGGACATACTCACGGGAAGGGTGATTAGATGTGGCCGTGAGCAGCGGGGACTCTACAGATTGGTCCAACCTCCTCATGTTGGTATTTCTACTGTACCTACTGGACCAGTCTCACCATATCTGTGGCACATTCGTTTTGACCACATTCCTCTGCAGAAGCTATGTCATGTTCTCACTCATATCTCCACGAGATCCTCATACCATTGTGAGGCATGCCAACTTGGGAAGCATCACGGTTCCTCCTTTCCATCCCGTCAGAGTTGGAGCAGTTCTCAGTTATTTGAACTCCTTCATTTAGATATATGGGGTTCGAGTCATGTTCCTGATCACCAGGGACACCGTTTTTATCTTGTTGCTCTCGATGATTTTTCTAGACTTTCCCAGGTCTTTTTATTGATGAATAAATCTTACGCTAGATCTGTGATCAAATCTTTTATTAACGAGATAAAGAATATTTTTTCTGCCAGTGTCAAATATATTCGTTCTGACAATGTTTTAAAGTTTTGCACCTTACAGCTTTCTGACTTTGTTATATCTCTTGGCATTGTTCACCAGACCTCATCTGCCTATACATCCCAGCAGAACGTTATTCCCGAGCGCAAACACTGACACTTACTTGACGTGACCCGAACATTGTTGATACAGAGTCGTGCTCCTCATGCCTACTGGGGAGATGCTGTCCTCACTGCTTGCTATCTGGTGAACCGCATGCATTCGTCTGTGTTGGGAGAGAATATTCCTTTCTCGATTGCGTTTCCCGAGAAGGATCTTTTCTCTCTTACACCTTGTGTGTTCGGTTTCAGTTGCTTTTATTCATGATGTCTTTCCACGTAGTGACAAGCTCTCCCCCAAAGCTGGCAAGTGCGTTTTTGTCGACTACTCTCGTATCCAGAAGGGGTATCATTGCTTTGATCCGCTTAAGTGGAAATACTTTTGAGTGCTGACGTTACTTTCTTTAAGTCTATCATGTATTTTTCTCGCCATACTAGCCCCGTTTAACTCTGACGATAGATCTACATGCCTCCACCTCCTACTGTCGGACCACCACCTCCCTCTACTCCTACTTTACCACCACCACCTCCACCATCACCACCACCACGACCACTTCCTACACCTACTCTTGCCTCTACACCTGCTCTTGTGGCTCCACCTCGTACTGTGATTCATTTTTTATCATGTGTTTTTACTCGCAAGTCTCGCTCGGTTCCCCCTGCTCACATGCCTTGCCCATCATCCAGCACGTCTCAGGTATGTAATGAACACATTGTTTCTACTGATGGCACTACATAGTTGTTTGTGCAACAGGATTCCATACAAGATGAGTAGGTGCCCCTGGCAGATGAACTTGATGTGCCGATTGCTCTGCGCAAGCAAAAACTTAGGTGCGCTACTTATCCTCTTGCAGCCCAGGTTTCCTTGAGCAGACTATCAGAGGATTTCAGGAGGTTTATCTCAGCACTATCAGCTGTGGAGATACATGAACATATTAGGGGCTCTTTAGGACAATCAGTGGAGATTAATCATGGAGGAGGAGATGGCTGCATTACAGTCACGTAGTACGTGGAGTCTTGTTTCTGCTCTAGTTGGCACATCCGTTGTGGGATGCAAATGGGTGTTTACTGTGAAACAACATGCATATTGCAGTGTAGATCGCTATAAAGCGAGACTTGTGGCGCGTGGATTCACCAGACATATGGGGTGGAATATCAAGATACTTTCTCTCTAGTTGCCAGACATTCTACTCTGCTCATTCTACTTTCTGTTACTGTGACACGAGATTGGCCCATCTACCAGCTTGATGTGAATAATTCATTCCTCTATGGTGATCTACATGAGGAGATCTACATGCAGCAACAACCTGGGTTTGCTACTGATGGGGAGTGTCAGAAGGTTTGCAGGCTTCACAAGGCTATTTATGGCCTTAAGCAGAGTCCAAGAGCTTGGTTTCAGAAGCTCTCGGACTTGATAGAGCAGCAGGGGTTTGTGCGATCGACTGCAGATCACTCTTTGTTTGTGCATAAGACCCAGAGAGGTACTATTGTCATTCTTGTTTATGTTGATGATATTATTGTTATAGGGGATGACGAACATGATATTCAGAGTGCCAAGGACTTCTTTGGTTAGCAGTTTGTAACCAAGGACCTTGGTAATTTACGTTACTTCCTTGGACCGGAGTTTTCCAGGAGCCAGCGAGGTCTTGTGATAACCCAGAGGAAGTATGTTACATAACTCTTTCAGAGACGAGCCTAAAAAAAAACTCTTTCAGAGACAAGTATGACAAATTGCAGACCTGCCACTACTCCTATTGACCCAAGCATGAAGCTATATGATGATGACATTGAGGAGGTCGACAAGAGGAGATACAAGGAGCTTGTTGGCAAGCTACTATATGTGACTATTTTCAGGCCCGACATATCCTTTGCCGTGAACAAAGTGAGTCAATTTATGGAGCAACCCAGGCAGACTGATGCAACTTTAGTTCTCAATTTCTAAAAAAAATGCAAGCCCCAAAATATGATGATGTACCACTAAACTAACTCTAATGCGCTTCCGACTACTTCTTAGTGCATGCTAAATGGGGACTCCCAGGTAATAGACCTACCAATCTGACTGCAGGTAAACCACAGCTATACTGGTTCTACCAGAGATATTTCCATGCACGGTGATGCCTAAATGATGATCAGAATTTCAGAATCCCTGACTGCCAACCAACGTGTAACCAGATCTTAGGAGTAATTGCAATCACACAGGAACATAGGTGCCTGGTTGAGTTTGGAAACAGACCATTAGAAAATATATACGAAGTAGCTATTCAATACGTATCAAATATCACGCTACGTCCTGGAGGATCAAGTTAATCAGCGTATTCCAGACTGAAGAATAAGAGAAAGAAAGACAATAGCCACCTACAGAACTGGAAAATAAATGAATAATTAATTTATTTAACTGGGACACCCAAGAATTTCTGTCTTGACAGAGATACCAACACCAAAATCGAAAGAAAACCACACAAACCCAAACGAAGACTACTAGACAGGAGGTACCCGGAGGGAGAAACAGCACTTGGAACGTGAATGGGATGGCTGTGGCGGCGGTTCACAGGGGCGCGTGGGACGATTTGGAAAGGGCAACGTTGAACTAGTGGCAGAATGGAGTTGTGGAGGTTGCGATCTGGTGAGGATACCTGAAGATGGTGATAATGGAAAGGCAGGTGGAGGGGTTGTCGGCGGCGGAAGTTGGTAGAGGTGGAGAAGGGTAGGTTGGCGGCGGTAGAAAGGAAGGGAGGGGAACAAGGAGAATATTAGGGTTAGGGAGGGAGGACGGTGGAAGAAGGGGAGGAGTTTCGGGAGAGAGGGAGAGAATAGGGGAGAGGGAGTCCCGTAGGGTTTTTTTTATTTCCAAAAGCTACCGTGCTTTTCCCCATATGGGTCCTTTTATAGCAATAGGAACAAAACCTTAGACTTATGGACTCAAAAAAAATAGAAAATTACATAAATAAAAAAACAAATTGCAAGAAATCTCTTAATATTCTTTCTTTCAAGGTAACATTCTGTTTAGCCCCTCGAACTGGGCATAAATTGCATCAATTCCCCCCTGTTTGGAGAGAATCTTGCTCCGGCAAGATTGCGTTGTAGTAATTTTGCAGAAGATCAGGACGAAGCTCTTCTAATTCACGCTCTTCAATCCACGAACTATCCTCCAAGCGGTGGCCCGTCCATCGTACTAGGAAGCGTCGAGTAATGCCGTGGCATGTTGCCAAGTCACGAACATCCAAGATATCTTCAACGCCATCTGGAGATGGTGCAGTTGCAATGATTGTCGATGATGAGCTCATAGGTAGGATTTCTTGACCAGCTGCGTCTTCCTCAAAATATGGGCATAAATCAGATATGTTAAATATTGGTGAGGTGCTGAATTCCGGCGGCAAATCCAAAACATAGGCATTCAGACCAATTTTTCTAATGATTTTGAAAGGACCAAATTTCTTTGGGCTTAATTTGTGGTGGGTTCTCTCAGGGAAACGCTCTCTCTGAAAATGGGCCATTACCAAATCTCCTTCTTTGAACTCCACTTCCCTCCTGTGGGTGTTGGCTTGGGTTTGGTACTTGGTGGAAGTTTCTTGAAGTTTGGCATGGATTTCTTGGTGGAGTAGGTGGATATGATCAGCCAACTCATCCGCAGTAGCACTTACCCGTCCGGGTCGATCCAGAGGAACTCTATCAAGGACGTGAGGAATGGGGTAACCGAAGACACATTCAAAAGGAGATTTTCTGGTAGACCGACAAGACGAGCTATTTTACGCAAACTCAGCATGAGGAAGGACCAAGTCCCACTGAGTGGGTCGTTCTCCTGCAAGACAACGAAGCAAGTTTTCCAAAGATCTGTTTACTACTTCTGTTTGGCCATCAGTTTGGGGGTGATATGCAGTGCTGTATTGTAGACGAGTGCCCAACTTAGACCATAATGTCCTCCAAAAATGCCCTAAGAACCTAGTGTCCCTATCAGACATAAATGAGTGTGGTATGCCATGCAGACGGACAACTTCTTTAAAGAAAAGATCAACTATATGAGATGCATCAGATGTTTTTCTACATGGGATAAAATGTGCCATCTTAGAGAACCGATCAACTACGACAAACACGGAATCCACTTTCCTAGCTGTCTGAGGGAGCCCGATAACAAAATCCATAGTGATGTCTTCCCAAGGGCGTGCAGGAATGGGTAGGGGGGTGTACAAGCCAGTGTTCTGTTTTTGACCCTTAAAACGTTGACAAGTCTGGCAACGTTGAATTGCCTGCGTCACATCCTTCCTCATTCGTGGCCAATAAAATCTCTCTTGAAGGAGGTGTAAAGTTTTGTCAATCCCAAAATGTCCACCAAGACCCCCTCCGTGCAATTCCAAGATTAAGCTTTCCCGTAATGACGTGGCTGGAATGCATAGTTGTGACCCACGGAAGAGATAACCATCTTGGAGGAGATACTGATCAGTAAGATGATTCAAGCAGTCATGGTATGGTTTGTTGAAGTCATGATCCTCTTGATATAACTCTTTGATACGCTCAAACCCTATGGTCTCTACAGTGACTGCTGCAAGCAGGTGGGCTCGACAACTCAAAGCATCGGCCACTCGATTCTTAATGCCAGCCTTGTGTTTCAAATGGAATGTGTATTCTTGCAAGAAACTTGCCCATTTTGCATGCCTTTTGTTGAGATTTTTCTGGGATTGCAGGTAGCGTAAGGCCTCATGGTCAGAATTGAGGATGAATTCACGTTGGATGAGATAGTGGCGCCAATGCTTAAGGGCTTGAACAATGGCATAGAATTCCACGTCGTACGTAGAATAGCGTGAGCGTGCATCATTCAATTTCTCGCTAAAATAAGCAATTGGTCGTCCTTCCTGGCTAAGGACAGCGCCAATACCAACGTGCGAGGCATCACAATCAACTTCGAACATCTTGTTGAAATCAGGTAAAACCAATGTAGGGGCTTGAGTTAGATGTTCTTTGAGCTTTTGGAAACTCTTTTCAGCTTCCAATGTCCATGAAAAGTTACCTCCACGTAAACAATCTGACATTGCACCAGCTTGGCTACTGAAATTCTTCACAAAGCGTCGATAGAAGGAAGCCAAGCCTAAAAAACTACGTATCTCTGTAAGGGTCTTGGGGGTTGGCCAGCTTCTAATGGCTTCAATCTTAATCGGGTCAACCTTGATACCATCAACAGAGACAATGTAACCCAAGAAGTTAACTGAGTCGGCGAGGAAGGCACACTTTTTGAAGTTAACAAAGAGCTTATGTTCTCTTAAGATGGTAAGCACCTGACGGAGATGGCTCAAGTGTTCTCTCCGGTTGCCACTGTAGATTAGGATGTCATCAAAATAAACAACCACAAATTTCCCAATGAGTGGTCTCAAGACATGGTTCATTATACGCATAAAGGTGCTAGGAGCATTGGTTAGGCCGAAGGGCATCACTAACCACTCATACAGGCCCTCACGTGTTTTAAAGGCCGTCTTCCACTCATCTCCAGGTCTAATTCGAATCTGGTGGTAACCACTCCGCAGGTCCATTTTAGAGAATACGCAAGCCCCACTCAACATATCCAGCATGTCATCAAGTCGAGGTATCGGAAAGCGGTACTTTACCGTGATCTTGTTGATGGCTCGACTGTCCACGCACATTCTCCAAGTTCCGTCCTTTTTTGGAGTTAAGAGGGCAGGAACAGCAACAAGACTCATACTTTCGCGTACATATCCTTTACTCAATAGCTCCACTACTTGTCGTTGCATCTCTTCATGTTCACCTGGGCTCATTCGGTAGTGGGGCAGATTAGGCAGGCTAGCCCCAGGGACTAGGTCTATATGGTGTTGTATGTCCCTTAGCGGTGGAAGTCCATCGGGGAGGTCGTCTGGCATAATATCTGCTAACTCTTCCAAGATCGGAGCGACTTCTGGGTCTACTTTATCTGAATTCACAATGTCGCTCTCAATTTCCTTTCCAATAAGGGCAAAGACAACATGCGATTCTTGGAGTTGGCGTTGGAAGGGAGATGCTTGGAGAATTACAAGTGATTCACCTGAGTGTGATGGTGTTTGGGCAATTACAGACTTTTGACGATCAATTGAAGTACCTTTGTAAGAAGTGGTGGTCGTTTGCCTAGGGCTAGGGGCATCTCGCTGAGGTTTGAGGGTAATTCGCAACTTGTCCATCAAGAATGTGTAGGTATTCTTCCTTCCCTTATGGTCTGTGTCTCGATCAAACTGCCAAGGTCGTCCCAGTAAGATGTGACACACACCCATAGGTGCAACATGGCACCAAATCTCGTCTCTATATGTGGGTCCTATGGAAAATTTGATAAGGCATTGACGTTGGATTGGCATTTGGGTCCCACCCTTAAACCACGCCACTTGATATGGTCGATCCAATGGTTGTGTTTGCAATCCCAATTTATCCACCATCGCTTGGGCTACAAAGTTTTCCACGCTTCCTCCATCAATGATTAAAGAACACCGGTGACCGTTGGATGCGCATGTAGTGCGGAAGATGCTTCTCCTTAACCAAGCATCGTCACTCTCAACTTTCGGGGCCAGCATAAGAGGCTCCAACTTTTCGTTAGGTGCATCATCTTCTCGAATGGAGTCATCATGTTCAATCAAAAGGAAGGGTCCATGGGTCTCTGCTTCAACCTCAACTTCTTCGTAATCCTCATTGACGTTGGTGTAGCCGGTCACCATTTCTGGTTCATTCTCCTCGGTAAGGGTGTTCTCATTATCAGGTTCGTCATGCACTAAGTGTGCACTGGCCACACGTGGGTTGGGACATTCTGCTGCGCGATGCCCTTTCTGAAGGCATCTGAAACAAGTATCGGGTCCCACTGCAGGTCGAGCCCCGAGAATTCCTGACCCAGCATGAGCTGGTCGGGGATGTGAACTTGTACTTTCAGTAATAGTGCGAGGTATAGGGCCCCCCGATTTGATGGTTGACTGTGCGCCCACCCTAGTTTGTCCGGTAGAGATGTTTGGTGCAGAGGGGGTAGCAGCAGAGGCAGTTGCGATCGTCGTGCGCCGTGTGAGGTTCCTGGATAACTTCGCTTCAGCCCTCTCAGCTCTATCATGGGCAGCGTCTACTGTTCGGCAGTCACACATATACAATTCATCTTGGATGTTGGTTCGTAATCCATGTGTGTATCTAGCCACCAGTTGAGAATCGCTTTCCTTTAAGTTATTCCGAGCTATCAGAACTTGGAACTCCTCAGTATATTCCCTAACAGTGCGTGTTCCTTGACGAAGGTTTTGAAGGCGATTGTACAAGTTCTGTCGATACTCCTCTGGAAGAAACTTGTCCCGAAGTTTCTGTTGCATCCTTGTCCAAGAACGAATGCGTTCTTTTCCTTGGCGGTGACGTTCTTCCTGGAGATGTTTCCACCAAAGTAAGGCAAATCCTTTCAGCTTTAACGTGGTAAACTGGACTCTCCGCTCACTTGGGAGTTCCTTCCAAATAAAGAAATGTTCCAACTGATCCATCCAATCAAGAAAGATGTCTGGATCGCGTCGTCCATCAAAGTCGGCAACGTCAATCCTTATCCCCCGGTCCCAATTAGGATCTTGATTTTGATTGTGTGGTCGACCTCGCAGTTCAGGTGCTCTCCTTCTATCATGTTCCTCAGGTCGACGTCTACGGGGTTGTCGATTCTCATCCTCCTCGTCACCTGAGGGTGGCGGCGACTCCAGATGTAGGGATGGTTCATCGCTAACATCGCTTTCAGAATTAGGATCAAAGACAAGTGAGTCATGTCCATGATGTCGGGGATTACGAGGGTTATGATCCAACCTACTTGAAGTTGAAGAGCAGCTAGTGTCCCTTCTACCGTGTTCTCTTCTGTACTCCCTATCCATTCTGTCAAAATTCAAGACTTCCAACTGTTGAGTGTTATTGGCTACTGTCCTCTCCATGTTTTCTAGCCGAGTGTTAGTGCGTCGGATTTCCTCACCCAAGCTTGCTATCAATGTTTCCAATCGTGCCATGGGATGTGGATCAGGGTGGCGAGCCATAGAAGTTCGGTTCTCACGGGTCTAGAGACTAAACAAATGCAATGTGATTTTTTTTGTTTTTTTTTTGTGAAATGCAAGGCAATGACGGAAACTCGGATCTTTCGCTCTGATACCACTTGATGCAACTTTAGTTCTCAATTTCTAAAAAAAATGCAAGCCCCAAAATATGATGATGTACCACTAAACTAACTCTAATGCGCTTCCGACTACTTCTTAGTGCATGCTAAATGGGGACTCCCAGGTAATAGACCTACCAATCTGACTGCAAGTAAACCACAGCTATACTGGTTCTACCAGAGATATTTCCATGCACGGTGATGCCTAAATGATGATCAGAATTTCAGAATCCCTGACTGCCAACCAACGTGTAACCAGATCTTAGGAGTAATTGCAATCACACAGGAACATAGGTGCCTGGTTGAGTTTGGAAACAGACCATTAGAAAATATATACGAAGTAGCTATTCAATATGTATCAAATATCACGCTACGTCCTGGAGGATCAAGTTAATCAGCGTATTCCAGACTGAAGAATAAGAGAAAGAAAGACAATAGCCACCTACAGAACTGGAAAATAAATGAATAATTAATTTATTTAACTGGGACACCCAAGAATTTCTGTCTTGACAGAGATACCAACACCAAAATCGAAAGAAAACCACACAAACCCAAACGAAGACTACTAGACAGGAGGTACCCGGAGGGAGCAACAACACTTGGAACGTGAATGGGATGGCTGTGGCGGCGGTTCACAGGGGCGCGTGGGACGATTTGGAAAGGGCAACGTTGAACTAGTGGCAGAATGGAGTTGTGGAGGTTGCGATCTGGTGAGGATACCTGAAGATGGTGATGATGGAAAGGCAGGTGGAGGGGTTGTCGGCGGCGGAAGTTGGTGGAGGTGGAGAAGGGTAGGTTGGCGGCGGTAGAAAGGAAGGGAGGGGAACAAGGAGAATATTAGGGTTAGGGAGGGAGGACGGTGGAAGAAGGGGAGGGGTTTCGGGAGAGAGGGAGAGAATAGGGGAGAGGGAGGCTCGTAGGGCTTTTTTTATTTCCAAAAGCTGCCGTGCTTTTCCCCATATGGGTCCTTTTATAGCAATAGGAACAAAACCCTAAACTTATGGACTCAAAAAAAATAGAAAATTACATAAATAAAAAAAACAAATTGCAAGAAATCTCCTAAGATTCTTTCTTTCAAGGTAACATTCTGTTTAGCCCCTCGAACTGGGCATAAATTGCATCACAGACACATATGGATGCAATCCATATGATTTTGAGGTATATGAAGACTTCACCAGGTACGGGACTTCTGTTCAGCGGAGATACATCTCTTTCAGTTACAGCATGTGCAGATGCAGATTATGCTAGGTGTCCAAAGGATAGGAAGTCTACTTCAGGTTTTGCGGTGTTCATAGGGAATTCCCTGGTTTCTTGGAAGAGCAAGAAGCAGACTGTGGTTGCCTGATCGAGTGCTGAGTCAGAATACATGGCCATGACGCAGGCTAGCACAGAGATGATGTAGGCCAGATATGTTCTTACCGACCTGACTATAAAGGTGCCTCTTCCCATGCACCTTCAATGTGACAATTAGGCTGGCTCTTTTCATTGTCAACAACCCATCTTTTTCATGAGAGGACCAAACACATAGAGGTGGACTGTCACTACACTTGTAACATGATACAAAAGGGTCTTATTGCCACTACTCATGTCTGCTCTAGAGACCTGACAACATATGTTTTTACCAAGGCCCTATCCAGATGACCTTGTCAGATATGTTGTTCCAAGCTGAGCCTGGTCAATATCTACGCTCCAGCTTGAGGGGGAGGGTTGAGATATTTACTATTTTTCGTACTGTTTTCTTTTTATCTATTTATTTTGTCTTCTTCATATAATTTGCCCGATAGGTTCCTCTTCTATATAAGAGAACCCAAGGGCCTCTCATTAACCAATCAATTCATTTCCTTCTACAGATTGAAATATCTTGATATGTCATCAATATATCCATATTGGCAAGTTAACGATACCGATATCACAAAAGATATCGATATCGACCGATATCACGCAATATATCTATGATATGTCATCTCGTAACACCGATATGAACACAATTTGATGTATTTAGTGCATACCTTCCACATTTTGATCGACACCGTCGTTATCATGTTGATATCATTACTTATATCATTCATATCAACCTTGTTGCTTGATTTCACCACTTGTTTTTATGAGGCAAGGAGCTCAAAATGTAGTTTTTGAATTTGCAAGCTTTATAGGTTGATTTGTTCAAGATTTTGTACAACTGATCCTTGTATCGACACGTGGATACAAATATGGCACAAATAAGTAATTGAATTTCTAATAAGTAGTAGTAGTCTATCAAATATGGATCTAAGACAAGCACTTAGTATTCATTATCTTAGTTCATGATAAATGTTAGATTCTAATCTATATTAGATCATCTTCTTTCAAAATTATGGTCATCATGGATGATGCACTACATAGTATACATGCTATTGTACGATATTTGTTTAATTCATTTCGGATATCGCTAAGACTTTTGTTTATACGTAGTATACAATGTAACATGTTGTTAATATGCTAAATACAGCTCCTTCATGTCTATAAGAGTGTATTCATACATTACTTATTGTTTAAGAACTATGATGATTTCAATTCATGAAATTTCTCTTTTGACCAATTTTTTAAGAAGTCCACCAATATTTGTGATATATCCCGGTATATCCATTTCCAGACCTATTGATATGATATCGATATCGATCTATCATACATTGCCAATCAACATTGATTTACTTTAGTTTGGTTCAAAAGGTTTGTTTCTAATATATTCTAACTTATCTTCTTTCGTTTAAAATTATGAATGATGTTCTTTAAAAATTTTATGTTATTACTCTCATTCACATATTTGTTTGATATATGATATAACTTAGCATTTTGCTTATACATAATATGTAATGTGATATAAAGCTAATATGCTAAATGCATGTCATTTATTTCTCTAAGTTGTTATTTTTGAATTTTATTATTTCCTTTCCAATACCTCTCAACCGTCAACAATCATCAGTCAAAATTCATCATCGACAAGAACGATATGTGCATATAATGTGTATTGATGTGCTAAATACACCTCATTCTTACATATAGGCGTGTATTTATATGTTATTTATTGTTTTAAGAACTAAGATGATCTTAATTTACGAAGAAAATCATTTTTTTACGTTATTTCTGAGTTTTCCACTGATATCATCGATACATTTCGATATATCCTCGGTACCCTTTGCGGGCTGACTAATACGATTGATATTGATATTTCGAACCTTGTTTCGAAATATCCCCTCACGAGTACACATGGCAAAAATCTTCACTAATGTTACGTGATAACATCCTTAAGAGTGCATCAACCACAATGATAAACAACAACAATGCTAATGGGCAACACTGCGCCATGCCCATATGAGGTTGGAAGAAGCCACTAGCTACCCTCCCCATTCATTGAGATCGAGTAGGAGGTAGTCGTCACGCACTGGTTCATCCAACCAATCCACTCCTCTGGAAAATCACGATAGAAAAGCGACACCCATATGAACGTCTAGTCAGCATAGTCTTATGCTGTAGAGAAATCAACCTTCCAAAAGCATGCTTGTTACCTTCCTCCTATGCCAATCAACCACAATTTCCTAAGCCATGACCAGACCATCAATCATAAGTCATCTTAGAATGAAAGCCCTCCGCATAGATGTAGTGATTGTGTCCAATACTCCGAGCAGATGGTTGGCAAGAACCTTCACACCAATCAGATAAACGACAATAGAAAACACAGTTATCCACATATCTTCCACCGTCTAAACCGTCTCCTTCTTAAGTAGGATGAAGAGAAAGAGAGTGTTTCAGCCTCTCAAACCCTTGATTTTGCCGTCTCAACTCATTTACCACAATGAACACATCCGTCCCTACCACACTCCAAACTCTTGAAAGAAGAAAACATGGAAGTCGTCTGGCCTAGGAGAATCATCCGCATTCACTCCAAAAACCGCATCCTGCTCCTCCTCAAATGTAAAATGCTTCACCAAAGCACTTCTCTGCTCATTAGAGAGTCTCAATGCATCCCTACGAGTCCACCTGGCCCCAAAGTGAGGTCCTCTATTGCTTAGCTGCTAAAAATGTCCCGCAATCGCAGAACCAATTGCCTGATCACCCTTTACAGAATTATTGTTTACCTCAATAGACTAGATGAAGTTGCGTCTCCTTCTCCCATTGGCCCCAACATAAAAGAAACGAGTATTGGCATCCCTCTCCCTCAACCACTTATGTTGGGATCACCGCCTCCATTCCACCTCCCGCTTGTTGTCTTCCTCAAGAAAAAGTCATTTATTTTCCCTTCTGGTAGCCTTTCATCCTTTAGAAGGTCCCTTCAGTCCTCAACAAGATCCGAATGCACCACCTTCACTTGATTCAACTCTCTTCTCTTCCTTCTCTAGGCACAAAGATCGTGTCGAGTGTCAAACATCATCCTTAGAAGAGCCATCGGCTTCATCACAAGCACCTAAGAAGCTGATCCAAACACTTCAAGGTGGACCAGAACTGAGACATCCTCTCTTTAAACCCCTCTTCCATCATCCATAAACACTCAAAGTGAATCATGACAGAGGGCTTCAAAAAGCCATCAGCTTCATCACAAACAACCGGGAAGTTGATATGCGTTACATGTAGAGATGGGTAATTGGATCCCTATAGGGTCTAATTACATATTAGTGGGACTCTGGTCTGTCTATGGAGCTATATAAGAAGCTTCACACTCATTGTATCAATTGTGAGAACATGAAGAGAAGAATCAACCATTAGTGGCATTCTCCCGTGGTTTCATCCGCTCCTTTCGGAGTAGGGTTCCACGTAAAATCTCAGTGTTTTCCATTGTTATATATGAATGAAGTAATTGAAAATTCAATAACTTCGCATCACGGAAACACGGAATATTTAGCAACCTATTTGCTTAAAACATTGTATGTTCATTGTATGAACAAGAAATCTCGACACAACTTTTATACTTTGCAAAACCATTAATTTCAGGAAATATTTTTCCGAACATGGTTTCTAATATTCTAATGAATATTGAGATAAGATCGGGGATGCCTCTTGAAGCGTGGGTCTCTAAAGCAAGATATCTCCCGAATAAAGTCCACTCTGCGCTTGTCTCTCTCGTGGGTACGACGATGAATTGCATAGCTTCCCACAAACTTCGATGTCTTCTTCTTGTTGAAGTTGTCCACCCAAGAATGGGACCAAAAAGATCTCAAGCTTCTGATTTCGTCTCACGAAATCGAGTCCTCTTACACGTACGTGATGCACGACGAAGAAGACAATCTCCTCTCTTGCAGGGCCACGCCTATGGAGAGAAGATGAATGCTTGAAGGTGGACGTGTAGGGCTGTAGAGAGAGGAGGGGGGACGTGTATTAGAGAGCCTTCTACTCTCTAAACTTCTTTCTCAATGATCAAGACAGATTGGAATTATTAGGGCGAACAAGCATGCTATGAAAGAGAGGCATTGCCTTCTCTTTTATAGCCATGGGGGACATCTATGCGGAGTCTTCTCCTCATGGTAGACATCCTCCATGGTGTCCCTTGGATTATGAATCAAGATCTGTGATTTAGTACTTATTCAACAAGAATTAGGATTAGAACTATCTCCTTTTAATCACCACTTAATTAATAAGTAAATTAAGCAACAAATTGAGAGCCTAATCCAATTAGGACTCTCATAGAGAGCTATGTCTCTCTCTCAACACACGCTCCCCACATTCCAAATATAGATTGGAATTGTTGCTTTATTTGTTAATTTGATAATTATATTATCAAAATTGATAATTTTATGAGATTAATCCTCATAGCTTATGGATCATATTCATAAATCCAAGTAATATGTAAATCCAATCTACAACAATTATTCTAAATCACATTCATACATGTGCCTTGAAATAATTATGTGAATCATATTCACATAAATATTAATTATATGAATCATATTCATATTAACATTAATTATTATGAATCATTATTCATCTTCACAAAAGTACCATCAAGAATATGACAACATGTCAACAACAATTAATGTCTCAGTATTGCCATCAAATAGTATGAGTCCTATTCCAATTAGGACTCATGAGATACAAATGCAGATACTTGGAGATAATAATGGGGAGATCATACTATCCATGTATAGTGACTTGAAATCTGGTATCAATCCAAATTCAGGGTTTATACCATTTTAGCTTGAAATTGATACTCTTATCAACGGAGCTCAAGTGGAACACTTCACACTCTATGTGAGCTCAACGAAACACAAACATCTATGTGAGCTCGAGAAAGTATCGTTGAGCTGAACCCAGCTTCGTCGACCATTTCTAATTATAGTCTAACCATTTGGAGCTTAGAAATGAGCTTAAGGAGCTTGTATATTTTCATTTCCATAACAATTTTATTTCCAACATTTGGATATTGAAATCGGAATAGAATTGGAAATTAGATTCAAAAGAATTACGATTTAATCCAATTAAATCTCATCTAACTAAATGGAGCAACTAAAATCCATCCAGTTTCATCACTCCCTCGGAAGGGAAGTGTCATGGTAGACGATCTATTATGATAGCTTTAACCCGGAGTATTCCCAATACTCATTCATCCTTAACATTGGAAGACTTTGATAAATTCGATGTTCAAACCTTCGTTTGTCTGTCTTCTTCAAAATAAATCAATAGATTTCTCATTTGATATCTGGGCGACTCTTAATCATATACTTTCCAAAAGCATATATTAATATCTCGAATTTCGTGTCTTATTTCGTAAACAAGACGACCATGCATGGATTCATTATGACCCCAAATCATCTAATGAGTGAGCTTTGTCTCTCGGTTCATCAACTATGAACATGTATGATTCCTTTGAGAGATAATATATCTCACATGTCTTCATATGCACACCAACGTGCCGGTATATAGACCTTGGCGATGTCACCAACCTATTGGTCTGTCAAGTGTGCATACTCAGGCATATAGATGCATCTCTGTCTGAGGTCAAAGGATGTGTTCATGATCGTGACAGTATAATTTAGGTCTTAGTTTATCTCGACCTCATCAAGTGAACTCTTTGACTTGATTATTCCAACGCTTCCGTATCTCCATTCGTATGCAGTGGATCTGCATCAAGAAGTCGGTTGGAAATCATTTTTTAGAGAAAGATTGCCATCTCTTTCTCAGACCGGAGATCTTTGTTGAATATCACATGTCTGAAGTCAATCGTGTCCTCCCAGCTGCATGGTATGCAATATGGCCATGGTACATAATCCTAATTGTACAATTGGACCTTAATAGTAAAGTGCATTCACATTCATTCATTCATTTCATTTCAGATGGACATGATAAAATGATAACTGTTATTGTATTAATGGGTCGCCAAGGGCTTACAAGTCCAACAGGCAACAACTTCCCACTATCCCTTAGAGCCATTCATGTATAACTCTCAACTCTATATTCAATACATGCTGGTCAAAGACCTTTTGAGTCAACATCTTGGTTAGCGGATCAACAATGTTGTTGACAGAGGCAACCTTGGTGATCACGATATCACCATATTTCTGGATCTCCCGTATGATGTGATATTTCCTCTCCATGTGTTTGCTTCTTTGATGCCACTGAGGTTACTTCGCTTGCGCTATGGCGCCCATGTTATCCAAGGATTAAAAAATGGTCTAAATGATCATTTAAACATATGCGGCCCTCGACTGCACCAACTAATCAAAGTTGGGTAAATATGCGGCTAAACGGCGTTAAATAACCGTTTAAACGACACTGTCAAAGTCGACTTTAAAAAAACTAAAAAGGAACACAAATCCCGACGAGTCTCAACCCCTCATTCCATTCGACCCCCAAGCTTCAGAAATGCAACATGCGATATTCACTTGGTCATACGGTCTAAATCGAGTAAGTGGTTATGCAGAGGAATATACAGAGGTGTATGCAGTTTATGCGGTTTATAATATTTTAATTTAAAATATTATAAACTACAACAATAAAATGTGATTATATAAAAAAGTGGATGACCTAACAAAATTCAAAATAAAAAATTCAAATAAATAATATAATAAATAAGATATATAAGCACAATATAATAAATTGATTTTTTTAGTGTGTATTTTGAATTTAATACACACACATAAACATATAAAATTTTGATTCAACAGGGAACACATGAATTCTATTGAAAAACCTTTAATGTATATATAGATCCTATAGATAACAAACGCTAAAGAATGATCATAGGCATACAAAGCATACACCTAAAATTATACACATATATGTATCTTCAAGGGACAAAACTTGTCGACACAAAATATAAGGGAAAGTGTATTTGCATATAAAATGTATTAGAAACACAAAAATGTTAAGTGCAGACTGTTAGTCAATTATTTCATGTTTTATTTGAAGAATTAAAATAAATTTCATTATATAGAAAATTCAAAAAGCAGTAAACTGTTCATTAATAAGTGTTGAGAACAATGAGAAAAAAATACCTTAGATTATATTCTCAAATGCAACATATACGAGAATAATGAAAAGATGCATCAATGTAAAGGATGATATAAGAATTGCTCGGAAGAAAATCGAGTTAATGTGTCATCAACATGTCATGGATTAACATGAGTCCTATCAGATATGCGACCGCATATGCGTATGTATATGCCATATATTCGGACTGCATATGCATTTTGACCTCATATTGCCGCATATGGCATATGCGCTTCGGTCAAGTGGTCGAATACGCATATAAGGCCGTATGGACCACATTTCCGAACTCTTGACCCCAACTCCAGAGTCCCGACTCCTCACGCACGAAAACCCTATCCCTCGCCCCCTCTCCCCCTCCTAAGTTCCGACCCCTCATGCACGGAAACCCTAACCCCCTCCCCCTCTCCCCCCATCGCCCCCATTCCCCTGCCGCTGTTCTCGATCCTTCGTGTACTCACACAACCCCTGCCGCTGTTGTAGCTCCTCTGCGTGAAGTTTTTGCACGCCATCAGGAAGAAGGTGCATTTGAGGATTTCCACGCTTTCATATATTAATCGTGTTTCGATCTTGGAATGTTTGTTACCCTTAAATATCATTATTTTGTTTCCTTTCTATTCATTCAAGGATTGCCACGCTTTCAGAAATTTATTTATATTGTTTCCTTTCTGTTCATTTTACATGTCATTATAATTGAACTGTACTAAGAACCTCATTCTGTTCGCATATTCTGAATTGAACTCCCAAATATGAAGCTTTTTTTCAATATTATTGGGGCTTGAAATGAACCCCCAAACTTTTTGTTGGTATATTCTGAAATGAACCCTCAAATGTCATTATAATTATTTGGTTCAATTTGAGTTTGTGAGCTGCAATTTATTTAGCAAATATGAGAGGATGTCTATAAATTTATTTAGCAAATTTGAATTTATTTGCAGTACATTGCTTTAGGCTTTTGTTGTGAGTTGAGTTGATGTTCTTAAATGGTGTTCCTTCAGTCATTTGGTCATTGTGATTTGCTGAGGTTGACTTCCTATCATCAACATTTGATTGGAAGTCCGAACCAGTATACCCTAAGACTTGGAGATCGTTATCTCCATAAACCAAGATGTAGTCTTTAGTTTTTCTTAGGTACTTAACGATGCTTTTCACTGCAGTCCAGTGTTTATCTCCATAGTAGGATTGGTAATAAATCACCACTCTCACTGCATGACAGATATCTAGTGTAGTACACATATTGGCATGCATCAAGCTTCCCACAACCAATGCATAAGGGCATCCAGCAATGGTTTTCTTTTCCTCAACAGTTTGAAAAGCCATTCCTTTAGATAGGTGAATACCATGCCTTAATAGAAGGAATCTTTTCTTGAAATTATCCATACTAAATCTTTCCAAGATCTTTTTGATGTTTCCTTGTTGTGATAATCCCAATACATCTTTTGTCTGTTTCTTAACAACTTCAGACCCAAAATATAAGAGGCTTCTCTGAGATCTTTCATCTCAAAGGTATTGGACAAACATATATTAACCCTAGTGATCATCCCTGTATCATTCCCAATGATAATAATGTCATCTACATAAAGTACAATGAACATGATTGCAATCCCACTAGGTTTCTTGTACGCACATGGCTTATCACATAATGGCATACATCAAGCTTCCCACAACCGATGCGTAAGGGCATCCGGCCATGGCTTTCTTTTCCTCGACACTTTGAGAAGCTATCCCTTTAGATAGGTGAATACCATGCCTTAATGGAAGGAAGAGTTTCTTGAAATTATCCATACTAAATCTTTCCAAGATCTTTTTGATGTATCCTTGTTATGATAATCCCAATACCATCTTTTGTCTGTTTCTTAACAACTTCAGACCCAAAATATAAGAGGCTTCTCTGAGATCTTTCATCTCAAAGGTATTGGACAAGCAGATATTAACCCTAGTAATCATCCCTGTGTCATTCCCAATGATAATGATGTCATCTACGTAAAGTACAATGAACATGATTGCGATCCCACTAAGCTTCTTGTACACACATGGCTTACCGGATTCTGCACGAAAGCATAACTCTGTATAGTTTCATCGAATCGGATGTTCCAACTACGAGAAGCTTGTTTAAGCCCATGGATGGATTTCTTTATCTTGCACACTTTTCCTTCCTCAGCTATGAAGCCCTGTGGATGCTCTATATAGATATCCTCTTCGAGGTATCCATTGAGAAAAGCGGTCTTGGCAGCCATCTGTCAGATGTCTTAGTTCAGATGTGCAGCTACATCAAGCAATGTCTTGATGGATTTAAGAATGACCAAATGAGAGAATGTCTCATCGTAATTGATGCATTCTTTCTGTGTGTAACTCTTGGCTACGAGCTGTGCTTTGAAGGTTTTTACCTTCCCATCGGGTCCCCTCTTTCTCTTGAAGATCTATTTGCACCCAATGGGGTTGACCCCTTTAGAAGGATCTTCGAGGGTCCATACACTATTTTTGTGTATGGAGTCTATCTTAGACTTCACTACTAGCATCCAACTGTCCATATCACGATCACCCAAAGCTTCATCGAATGAAGTTGGATCATCATCGGACTCTTCTGATACATAGAATCCATATCTTTCAGGTTGTCTTACAATCCTAGAAATTTTTACAAGAGGTACGTTCGTGTCATTATTAATTATCTCTTCAGTTTCTAGATTAGGTACTTCATTAGTCTTACTAGATTCGATTAGTTCCTTAACTTCATTATTCTCTTAACTTTTAAGGACTTCATCTTGCAGAAATTTGATGTCTCTAGAAATAAATACCTTTTAAGTCTGAGGATCATAAAGTTGATATCCAATACTATTCGTTATGTATCCAATGAAGTAGCACTCTCTAATGCGAGATTCCAACTTGCTTGCATCCACATTTTTAGCATGGACCAAACAATCCCAAATCCTCAAGTGTTGTACACTCGGCTTGGTACCATACCAAAGCTCATGAGGGATTTTAGGTACAGATTTAGATGGAATCTTGTTTAGGACATAAGCTGCAGTCTCTACTGCATGTCCCTAGAAACTTATTGCTCATAATTGCTCTCACCATGTCCAACATGGTTCTGTTGCGTCTCTCTATAACTCTGTTGAGTTGAGTACCTGGAGGAGTGGGATTGGAAATAATTTCTCTCTCCTTAAGGTATTCTTTGAATTCACCTGAGAGGTATTTGCAGCCTCGATCAGATCAAATCCGTTCTATCTTTATTCCTATTTGGTTCTCAACCAAAGACATGAACTCTTTGAACTTTTCTAAGGTTTTATGTTTGTGACGTAACAAGACAAAACCATACCATGAATGATCATCGATAAAGGTCACATAATATTGATGTCCATTTTGAGTCATAGTACGAAAATGGACTGCACACATCAATATGTATTAGGTTAAGTATACCTTCGCATCGTTCACCTTTCTTAGAAAAGGGTGCCCTGAACATTTTCCCATGGATACAATGTCCGCATATAGGTAAACTACATACTTATAGGAAATCCAAAGGTTCGTGCTTTACCAGTCTATTGATCCTATCAATAGATACATGTTTAAGTCTTTGATGCCAGGTCATAGCTAAATGATCTCCATCATCTCTTTATCGTTTAAGGGTTTTATTATTCACAGTCGTATTAACATTCACGACACATTTATACATCTTCAATTCATAGAGTCCACCTTCTGTTAGAAAACCATCTGCTATAAAATTACCATAACGATTTATGATAACTTTATTACCAAAAAGGAAAATATATCCATGTCTAATTAACTTAGATACGGATAATAAGTTTCTTCTAAAAGAAAGAAGTAGAAACACTTTAATATATTGATTAAGGAAATTTAACAATTTAATAATTAAATCAAGAGTTCTCCTATTTTTGTACTTTGAAATACTTTCCCTTATAAGCTTTCAAACCTTGACGCATGTTAACCAAAGACCTTACTACGAGATCTGAGTCTCCTTTCTATTTTTATTGCACCCCAAAAATATGAGAAAATGTAACTACGATGAAAGAAGCGGGAACCTTTTCTAGCTTACAATTCCAATTTGTATTCTTAGTTTGGTCTTCAACATCCACACCCCTCACATGTATGGGGTTAGCATGCTATCGATTTAACCAACCGTCAATGAGCGAAATATAATTTACGATATGCGTTACTCAATACCGCCTCAATAATATGGGGACAACATTGAGGTCACTACGCACACGACCCATCTTTTTTGAGAAATGAAGAATCCGATCCATGTGAACTTGTATTCTGGAGTCATGACTATGCATGAGTGTCTCCAAAAATACAACCCATAGCGATAGAGTTCTCTGCAATGACGGAAGAACATGGATGTCATCATATGACTTAGTCTATATTTTGTTTAAATTAATGATTAATCATTTCGAATCATATTCTCATGATTAAATTAATACGGGATATCGCTAGGATACATGCTTATGAGCTTAGTTTTAATCCAATTAAAAATAATGATAATAAAGCAATCCCAGGTAGGGTTTATCCTTTTATGCACTTGATGTTACCATATAATATTACATCCTCACTTAATACAATTTAATGTTCCAATTTTAGTTGTTAAAGTATGCCATGACTCTTCGTGCTACATTCCTTGAAATGGATCTAGCCGGGTCGGACATATAAGTATGCCAACATGGAGCGCTTCCACGGCAAGTGTGGTGCAGTGTACCAATTAAGTAACCCATTAGCATATCCACAGCTTAGACACCATCACCGATTCAATTCGAGACAACACAATCGATACTGTTGAGGTGAAACTAAAAGTTGTATTCCATCTAACCCTAGAGCTCTCTTATATAGGGGAAAGGCTCAAAAGGTAAAATAAATAAACGGGACAAGAGAAATAAACAATATAAATAAATACGACAAAACATAAGAATCTTAACACTCCCCCTCAAGCTGGAGCATATATATCTATCATGCTCAGCTTGGAACAATAATGATGGAATGAACATCTTGCAAGAGCTTTGATGAACATATCTGCAATCTGATCACCTGAAACAACATAAGACGTTGAAATAAGCCCCTTTTGGATCAAGTCATGATGTAATGACAATCTACCTCAATATGCTTTGTTCTCTCATGAAATGCTGGATTATTAGCTATGAACAAGGCTACTTGATTATCACATTTGAGGTGCATAGGAAAAGACACCACAATCGTTAGATCAGTCAGGACAGACTTGACCCACATCATTTCTGTACTTCCTTGGGCCATGGCCCTATATTCTGATTTAGCGTTAGACCGAGCAACACTAGTTTGTTTCTTACTCTTCCATGAGACCAATGAGCTACCAACAAACACAATGAAGCTTGAAGTGGACTTCCTGTCCTTAGGACACCCAGCATAATCTGCATCTGCACACCCAGTAACCATAAGAGAAGTATCTCTTCTAAAAAGAAGACCTGCACCTGGAGATGACTTCAGATATCTCAAGATCATGCACACTGCATCCATGTGTGCTATAACATCCGGATCCGAATGAACTGAAGCTCCTGTCAAGAAAAGGATGTTGCAAGCAAGTTTGGATCTCCAAAGTGGAGATATTCAAAGGTACATATCTCTCTCCTCTTTGTTCTCATTAAAGTCAATGCTGAAGTTTCTAATTCGGTTTTTTTTTTGTTGCTGTCCATCAGGTATTTTTTCTATTGTTGTATGTTAGATAAAGACACAAATCCCTCCAAACTTAGAGGATCAAAGGTACAATCTTTCTCCCTCCTCTTGCTGCCTTCCATGCATGATTTATCCTATAAAATTTTTATTACAAAAGCCTTCTAGGTACCTGGGGTTGGGACATAAAAATCTCCTAACTGAAATTATATTATAAGAAAATATTGGTCATATCAAACTCACAAATAAGCCAACTTTTAGTTCACCTGGACTTCATACTGGTTAATAGAGAAAAGGCTTTGATGTAATCAACTCCATACGTATAAGAGAATTCTTTTACTGAAAGCCCCTCTTTAAGCCAATCAAGCTTACCATCAAGTGTATGCTCAATAGGAAATAGCCACCGACAGGAAACAAGAGTGAAATTCAAAATAAAGGGCATGAGGTTAGAGGAACATTCTTCTTATCATTCATGACTTGACTTCAGTTAGAGTTTTGTAATATATCAATATAATCTCTTAGAATCAATACAGTTAACAGTACATCAATGTATTGCATTCGGGATCAGATAAGTCATTACTCGTAATAATTAGAGATAGAATGGTGAACACATGATCTCACCCCTTCACATAGGGAAACCAACTGAGGTAAAGAAGCATCTTGAGCAATGTTTGATGAAGGGCTAGATTTGGATTGTTTATGAATTATGATTATGCTGCACTATTGAAAGTTCACATTCCCACCACATGTAGAAATCTTAATCACGTTTATCTATACCATTGTAACTTTGTGTAAACTAGGTTGGAGGAGTGATACATTCTGAACAGATTTTTGGATAGAAGTTCGAAATTAGATGCATATGTCCATTGGCTACAATCGCTCGAAATCAAAATCTGCTGAGGATTGTTCAATTAGTGAAACTCTTGCTTCACGAATGAACATTGTAAGCCTTGCACCATGCTGCCACATTTTTTTATAAAAGACTATGGATGGCCTTATTATGATCGACTTCTATCTACCTATGAGACACTGCTCGAATAAGAGGGCTTAATCATCATAGGCAATCTCCTTGATGCCACTGGTTAATTTCACATGTATAAACATTGATCGGATTTAATATCTTACTTATATAGGAGCAAATATGATGATCTTCTGAGAAATCATCTTTTAAAATATTAGAACTCTTCTCTCAAAGCCAATAAATGATTTCTCAAGATCTTTACGAATAAGAAATCATCAATCAATTGATCATTATGTATAGTCTACTATTCATACAATCTATTATATATATATAGGATGTTATGGCAAATGATCAGAAAACACCCCTCTTTTGATGTCTCAACTGGAACTGGTACAATTGAGACATGATTCTTGTTTAGGTACCATATAAAACAAAATGATAAAGACTACCTAGATCCATATCCAAAGCGTAGATGGTGATCTTATGATTTAGAAATAATAAGATGTGACCACAAAGACCGATCATCTTCATAAATTAATCTTTTAGGTACACTCTACTATTTATACATATCATCAAAGATAGGTAGTGACAAAATACCTAAAATTGTAAAGTCGACCATTGAAGAGATTAAGAAATGATGGGGTAGATGAATAAGTGAAATCAATGCTAAATCATTATATCAATAAGATCGTTGATTAAAAAGACCTAGATCTGTACAATCAACCACATAAAGGATTAAGAAAGGATGAGGGATCAAGTCATGGATGACTGATAATTAAGAGTGCCAGTTATGATGACCTTTACACCTGACTGTGCGAGGGTGCGGTGACCCTCAGCTGTGCGGTAGATTAGGAAGCCCAGTTAGGGCAGCGACCGCTTGGTACGCGGGTCTAGGATCCCAGTCTTTTTCTCGGTTTTCTCGCGAGCGCTCGCAGTTTTTACACCTCTCTAGGATCCACAGGTTTTCTTTTAAAGACCATTTCCGCTGACCCTTTTCTTTAGGGTGTCTAGGCTGGAGGACCATTGGTTTTAGTTTTTCGAGCTCGTTAGCCCGTACCGGTCGGGTCGGTTTTTGTTTTAGAGCGGCTTTTCCGGAAAGTCTCTCTCACCCGTCTTAGTGGCGTAGTTTTGGAGTAGACCTATCCCTCTATTGGACCGCCTTCCAATTAGAGGGCGAGACGGAAGAGCCTTTTGTAGACTACTTCACCGCTTGAGTTTTGTTTATTTTTCGCCAGCAGACTTGGCGATGTTACATCCGAATCATCCTTGTATACATCTGAATCCTCTATGGCTACATCTGAATCAGTTACAGTTGAATTTGGAAAAGTTACATTTAAGATTGGATTGAGTCACAAATGAGTTTGGCTAAAGTTAAGATGAATTACAGTTGAGTTGGTTTCATGGAAGCTTGGTTACAGTTAAGTTGGTTGTTGTTGTGCTAGTTACTTTTCCGCCAGTAATTCTTGATGAAGAGAAAAGATTAGTTTATGAAAATCATCCTTATCTGATTTCGATCTACTACCAAAGTCGTTCGAAATAGCTAGTGGACGTGTTGGGAACTTCGTTAGGATGCATTTTACTCCACCGCATGCCTACGGAGGCACCCCAACCCTAAGGCTTCTTTACTGCCTTAAAGTCATAGTGTGAGGTCTTATCTAGACCAAGACCACAGACTATCCACTAAGCTTGAGAAATTCAATATGAAAAGAATCAAAACATCTGACTCATCATCTACACTTACTATGGTCTATCCTCATGACTCACAAACATCAAAAGAGACCCGAATCATCTCGACGCTGTCAATCATTAAATACTCAAGATATCATGATCAATTCAATCACGATAGCCATTGAAAAAATCATTGGAACATGAAATTGATGGGGAAGAATGGAAATCATATACAGTTTTATACTGAAGTCACATCTTATAATCATAATATGAGGTCACACTCAGATCAAGATCCCAGATTGTCCACCAAATCTGATTGATTGGATAAAAACCAAGAACAAAGACTCAACATCCACATCTCAAGATCCATTAAACATGATTTATAATTAATTAAAAGGTGATCGTTTAAATATGGATCTTAGAATCTTTGTATAAAAATGATTAATATGGGTAATTAATGTAGGATGAGTAGAATGGGGTTTTACATACCA
This sequence comes from Ottelia alismoides, assembly GCA_037367405.1. Taxonomy (NCBI): domain Eukaryota; kingdom Viridiplantae; phylum Streptophyta; class Magnoliopsida; order Alismatales; family Hydrocharitaceae; genus Ottelia; species Ottelia alismoides. The sequence goes on from JAZKJV010007221.1 coordinate 49,477, forward strand.
AACAACTTGAAAGAATGTTTCAATGCAAGTAGCTCTAAAAATTAAATTGTCAAAGCCCCTTTTACTTACTTTCTTTTGGAGCCACTAAATTTCCTGTTATTTTTAATTAATTAAGATTTACTCAACATTAGTTGATGTACTTTTCTCCCTATTCCATGGATTGCAGGCATAATACCTGCACCGTTGTATTGGGAGAGTTGAATGTCAGTTTCTGAAGCAAAACATACCAGGTATGTATGTTATAATTTTGTTCAAGTATATTATAAATGCTTTTATTTCTCTTCTAATATAATTGGGATGCATGTACATAATGCAATTTCTGTTGTTACATGTTAACTGCTATGGATATTTGTGCAATATAATTGTGACATACTGTAGTTCTGTGGCTTATTAGTTAATTTGTGAATGTCATCTGTATAAAAAGACCCCCTAATTTTTAGTACTATAATGTGATATTTAGTGAACATGATACTACGGATGATATGTAAACGGGTATCTCAGATCCGTAAAAGCGGGCCTTACAGTTTGGTATCAGAGCAGTGGTACCCCGCTACATACATTCGTAGTATTATAGTTCTGATCACATTAAATCCTCCGATTGCGACAGTCCTTGACTTATCGCGAGTCTGAAAGGGAAATATGACATTCAAAATTTATGACCACTGATGTCACTAATTGCAACTAGCTTTCCATATGTATCCCAAGAAGAGAAAAAGCATAATAGAAATATTTGCGAACATCAACTATTGTAATTAAGGTTATCGGTTCTTATATAGAACCATGTCGTCTAGTGCCGACCTTTCTATCTTTTTAATTGATTCTGGAGCGATGAATGAACTTTAAATTTCTAACTTCAGTAGGTAGAGGTGAAGATGCCCTAGATCATCCTTGTCACATTATGGGTCATGTGACTAATTGATCATCATAAGACTAATAGTCAGATAGCTACCAATGTTGATTGGTGGACATGAGACGATAGCAGACTATCTGCTACTACAGCTTAACAAGTTTGACCTAACTTTTGGTATGGATTGAATGCCAGATCACCATGCCATGGGTAATTATTTCATGAAGACGATTGTTTTCAGGATTCCGGACTTAACCGAGATTACCTATAAGGGTACATTACATGACTCCAAAATGGAGTATATCTCTGTGTTGAAAGCTCGGAGACTTGTTGATGAGGAATGCGATTCATATCTAGCAATTGTCTGAGACATGTGATGGAGAGTCGATGGCTTAAGACATCTCGATAGTGTCAGATTACCCTAATGCGATCTTTAATGATTTGTCAGGTTTACCACCTAAGAAAGAGATTGAGTTCGAGATTACATTACTACCATATACACAACTAATCTCGATGGCTCCGTGCAGCTTGGCACTAGCTAAATTGAGAGAACTGAAGGTGCAGTCGCATGAGTTACTTGACCTAGGTTTCACAAGCCGAGCACTTCACATTAGGGTGCTCCAATTCTTTTTATCAGAAAGAATGATGAATCGATGAGATTGTATATAGATTACAGACAGTTAAACAAGAAAACGATGAAGAATCACTATCATCTGCCATGCATCGATGATTTGTTTAATCGGATACATGGATCTTTGATGTTTTAAAGGATCGATCTTCGATCTGACTACCATCAGTTGGAGACTCAAGAGTCGAAATTATGCAAACCTTATTCAAGACTCGATGTGGAAATTATGAGTTTGATATGATGCCATTTGGGCTCATGAATACACATGCAGCATTCACGGACATGATAAACAAGATTATTCTATCTATACTTGGACAAGTTTGTAATTGTATGCATTGACGATGTATTGATATATTCCCGAAATAAATTGAGATCGCATCAATGATCTAGAGACAATGATGGACATACTTCAAGAGCACAAGTTGCATGTCAAGCTAAGCAAGTGTGAGTTCTAGTTATCCCAGGTCTCATTCCTTGAACATGTCATTTTTGGAGTATGTATCGCAGTTGACCTTGCGAAGATTGCAACAATCATGTTTTGGAAGCGACCCAAGATAGTTACTCAAATTCGGAGTTTCCTTGGACTAGTGGCCTATTACAGACGCTTAGTTAGTAGTTTTTCCCAAGTTGTTCTTCCCTTGACACGATTGATACAGAAGAGAATTCCTTTCATTTGGAATGACTCATGCGAGCAGGCCTTCAGGACACTGAAGGAAAGATTGACGACTGCGAATATTCTTTCACTTCCTTCAGGAATTCAGGATTTTGCAGTATATACTGATGCTTCAAATGAGGATTTAGGAGTGGTTCTGATGCAACAAGGTCACATGATTGGTTATGCATCATGTCAATTGAGGTTGTATGAGCGGAATTAACCCATCCATGGCTTGGAGTTGGTGGTAGTTGTCTTCTCAAAAAAAAACTGGCGTCACTATCTCTATGAGGTGAATTTTGATATCTTCATAAATCGCAAGAGTTTGAAGTACATCTATGATCAGAAAGAGCTAAACATGAGACAACATCGATTGTTTGAACTACTGAAGGATTTTGAATACATGATCTCTTACCATTCTGGTAAAGGAAACGTGGTGGCAGATACGCTTAGCAGGAAAGCTCACGCACATACGACAAACTAGCTCTAGCTATATACATGAGATATACTCGTAACTTTGACTAATGGACATCCTCATAAGAGTGCGTCTACATCTCCTGTCATACCTCCGCGATTCAGCAGTCTTTGGGATTGCATAATATAAGGATACATGACATATCCTAGAATTTGAGACAGATGCATGTGTGCCATTAAGGACAAACGTGATGATTTTGTGGGGACTAAGTCTATTTTGTGGAAGGTTGACTGGGTAATTGCGCCCAACGATGAGCAATTGCATAGAAATTCTTGATGAAGCACGCAGTTCACAACTGTCTATTCATCCTAGCAGTACGAAGATGTATCGTAATCTGCGCCAACATTCTGGCGGGTCGGGATGAAGAATGATGCAACACATCATGTTAGCAGATGCTTGACCTGTCAGATGGTCAAGGTTGAGCATAGAAGACCACCATAATTATTACAGTATCTCCCCATTCCCAAGTAAAAGTGGGAGAGTACTTTAATGAATTTTATTACTAGACTACCGAGGATACCATGGTGACCACAATGCTTTTAGGTCGTTGAAAAATTGACCAAGTCAGCTCATTTTATACCTGGCAGCATAATCTACACTCCATCTAGGTTGGCTAGATGGTATGTGCATAACATTATCAAAATTTATGGTGTACCACTTGAGGTAATGTCTAACAGAGGCTCGGGATTTATATCTCACTACTGGCACCATGTTTTTGTCAGTACTTCAAGCAAAGCTAAAAGACAAGTTTCGCATACCGTCCCCTGACCGACGAACAAAGCAAGCATAATATTCAGACACTTGATGATTTGTTACATACATATACTCTAGTGATGAAAGGGTCCTGTAAGGACCATCTGACATTGGTAGAACTCATGTACAACAACAATCATTATTCCAGTATTGGTATGACATCATCCGAAGCCCTATATGGGCAGAGATGTCTCGCATCTCTCAGATAGCATGAAATAGGCGAACACACTCTTTACTCTGTAGATCTCTTCGGGAAGAGACTACGAGGATTGTTGATCGATCTTGTAAAGGAAATGCTTCTGATGACTCAAAGCTGCTAGAAGAGCTATGCAGACCGTCAGAAAAGAAATTTGGAGTTTCATGTAATCCGATCCTCTTCTCTTAATCGATTTAAATTGTAACTTATCAATATTTAACTTAATCCTTCATATTGATGGAAATTTCTGAAAACACAAGAAGGAGATTGAGTGTTTCTACGAGTATCTCCCATGAAGGGAGTACAGAGATTTGGTGCTCATAGCAAGTTGACACTACGATACGTTGGAATATTGAGTAACCCTTTCTCCACACCTATCAATTTAAGGAATTACGAGTACGACCTTCACCACGTTATCATCTACGAGAACCTTGACGTGGAGTCAAATTTGATTTACAAAGAGAAAGTCAGTACAAATACTCGATGGTGTTGTGAAAAAAAAAGATTCACAACAAAGAAATTCTCCTAATAAAGGTGCTATGGCACCGACATGATGTCAAAGAGGCAACATGGAAGACAAAGGTGGATATGCGGGCACGATACCGACAACTCTTTCAGGTAATTGTCAAAACAAGCCCATTTATTATATATATTGAAAGAACACGGCTTGTTTTCCCTTTGAGGTTATTATGGGTTCAAAACCCTTTGAGGTTTTTATGGCCAGATAAGATCCAAACAAGACACAAAGTGACCTTGACCCGAGTCTCGAGGATGAGACTCCCTTTGAGGTTTTTATAATTGTAACATCCGCATCCGAATGAACTGAAGCTCCTGTCAAGAAAAGGATGTTGCAAGCAAGTTTGGATCTCCAAAGTGGAGATATTCAAAGGTACATATCTCTCTCCTCTTTGTTCTCATTAAAGTCAATGCTGAAGTTTCTAATTCAGTTTTTTTTGTTGCTATCCATCAGGTATTTTATCTATTGTTGTATGTTAGATAAAGCCACAAATCCCTCCAAACTTAGAGGATCAAAGGTACAATCTTTCTCCCTCCTCTTGCTGCCTTCCATGCATGATTTAGCCTATAAAATTTTTATTACAAAAGCCTTCTAGGTACTTGGGGTTGGGACATAAAAATCTCCTAACTGAAATTATATTATAAGAAAGTATTGGTCATATCAAACTCACAAATAAGCCAACTTTTAGTTCACCTGGACTTCATACTGGTTAATAGAAAAAAGGCTTTGATGTAATCAACTCCATACGTATAAGAGAATTCTTTTACTGAAAGCCCCTCTTTAAGCCAATCAAGCTTACCATCAAGTGTATGCTCTATAGGAAATAGCCACCGACAGGAAACAAGAGTGACATTCAAAATAAAGGGCATGAGGTTAGAGGAGCATTCTTCTTATCATTCATGACTTGACTTCAGTTAGAGTTTTGTAATATATCAATATAATCTCTTAGAATCAATACAGTTAACAGTACATCAATGTATTGCATTCGGGATCAGATAAGTCATTACTCGTAATAATTAGAGATAAAATGGTGAACACATGATCTCACCCCTTCACATAGGGAAACCAACTGAGGTAAAGAAGCATCTTGAGCAATGTTTGATGAAGGGCTAGATTTGGATTGTTTATGAATTATGATTATGCTGCACTATTGAAAGTTCACATTCCCACCACATGTAGAAATCTTAATCACGTTTATCTATACCATTGTAACTTTGTGTAAACTAGGTTGGAGGAGTGATACATTCTGAACAGATTTTTGGATAGAAGTTCGAAATTAGATGCATATGTCCATTGGCTACAATCGCTCGAAATCAAAATCTGTTGAGGATTGTTCAATTAGTGAAACTCTTGCTTCACAAATGAACATTGTAAGCCTTGCAACATATGACCCTGCTGCCACATTTTTTTATAAAAGACTATGGATGGCCTTATTATGATCGACTTCTATCTACCTATGAGACACTTCTCGAATAAGAGGACTTAATCATCATAGGCAATCTCCTTGATGCCACTGGTTAATTTCACATGTACAAACATTGATCGGATTTAATATCTTACTTATATAGGAGCAAATATGATGATCTTCTGAGAATTCATCTTTTAAAATATTAGAACTCTTCTCTTAAAGTCAATAAATGATTTCTCAAGATCTTTACGAATAAGAAATCATCAATCAATTGATCATTATGTATAGTCTACTATTCATACAATCTATTATATATATATAGGATGCTATGGCAAATGATCAGAAAACACCCCTCTTTTGATGTCTCAACTGGAACTGATACAATTGAGACATGATTCTTGTTTAGGTACCATATAAAACAAAATGATAAAGACTAGCTAGATCCATATCCAAAGCGTTGATGGTGATCTTATGATTTAGAAATAATAAGATGTGACCACAAAGACCGATCATCTTCATAAATTAATCTTTTAGGTATACTCTACTATTTATACATATCATCAAAGATAGGTAGTGACAAAATACCTAGAATTGTAAAGTCGACCATTGAAGAGATTGAGAAATGATGGGGTAGATGAATAAGTGAAATCAATGCTAAATCATTATATCAATAAGATCGTTGATAAAAAAGACCTAGATCTGTACAATCAACCACATAAAGGATTAAGAAAGGATGAGGGATCAAGTCATTGATGACTGATAATTAAGAATGCCAGTCATGGTGACCTTTACGCCTGACTGTGCGAGGGTGCGGTGACCCTCAGCTGGGCGGGAGATTAGGAATCCCAGTTAGGGCAGCGACCGCTTGGTGCGCGGGTCTAGGATCCCAGTCTTTTTCTCGGTTTTCTCGCAAGCGCTCGCAGTTTTTACGCCTCTCTGGGATCCACAGGTTTTCTTTTAAAGACCAGTTCCGCTGACCCTTGTTTTTTAGGGTACCTAGGTTGGAGGACCCTTGGTTTTAGTTTTTCGAGCTCGTTAGCCCGTACCGGTCGGGCCGGTTTTTCTTTTAGAGCGACTTTTCCGGAAAGTCTCTCTCGCCCGTCTTAGTGGCGTAGTTTTGGAGTAGACCTATCCCTCTATTGGACCGCCTTCCAATTAGAGGGCGAGACGGAAGAGCCTTTTGTAGGCTACTTCACCGCTTGAGTTTTGTTTATTTTTCGCCAGCAAACTTGGCGATGCTACATCCGAATCATCCATGTATACATCTGAATCCTCTATGGCTACATTTGAATCAGTTACAGTTGAATTAGGAAAAGTTACATTTAAGATTGGATTGAGTCACAAATGAGTTTGGCTAAAGTTGAGATGAATTACAGTTGAGTTGGTTTCATGGAAGCTTGGTTACAGTTAAGTTGGTTGTAGTTGTGCTAGTTACTTTTCCGCCAGTAATTCTTGATGAAGAGAAAAGATCAGTTTATGAAAATCATCCTTATCAGATTTCGATCTATTACCACAGTCGTTCGAAATAGCTAGTGGACGTGTTGGGAACTTAGTTAGGATGCATTTTACTCCACCGCATGCCTACGGAGGCACCCCAACCCTAAGGCTTCTTTACTGCCTTAGAGTTATAGTGTGAGGTCTTATCTAGAACAAGACCACAGACTATCCACTAAATTTGAGAAATTTAATATGAAAAGAATCAAAACATCAGACTCATCATCTACACTTACTATGGTCTATCCTCATGACTCACAAACATCAAAAGAGACCCGAATCATCTCGACCCTGTCAATCATTAAATACTCAAGATATCATGATCAATTCAATCATGATAGCCATTGAATAAATCATTGGAACATGAAATTGATGGGGAAGAATGGAAATCATATACAGTTTTATACTGGAGTCACATCTTAGAATCATAATATGAGGTCACACTCAGATCAAGATCTCAGATTGTCCACCAAATCTGATTGATTGGATAAAAACCAAGAACAAAGACTCAACATCCACATCTCAAGATCCATTAAACATAATTTATAATTAATTAAAAGGTGACAGTTTAAATATGGATCTTATAATCTTTGTATAAAAATGATTAATATGTGTAATTAATGTAGGATGAGTAGAATGGGGTTTTACATACCAAACAACTTGAAAGCATGTTTCAATGCAAGTAGCTCTAAAAATTTAATTGTCAAAGCCCCTTTTACTTGCTTTCTTTTGGAGCCACTAAATTTCCTGTTATTTTTAATTAATTAAGATTTACTCAACATTTGTTGATGTACTTTTCTCCCTATTCCATGGATTGCAGACATAATACCTGCACCGTTGTATTGGGAATGTCAGTTTCTGAAGCAAAACATACCAGGTATGTATGTTATAATTTTGTTCAAGGATATTATAAATGCTTTTATTTCTCTTCTAATATAATTGGGATGCATGTATATAATGCAATTTCTGTTGTTACATGTTAACTGCTATGGATATTTATGCAATATAATTGTGTATACTGTAGTTCTGTGGCTTATTAGTTAATTTGTGAATGTCATCTGTATAAAAAAAATCCCTAATTTTTAGTACTATAATGTGATCTTTAGTGAACATGATACTACAGATGATATGTAAACGGGTATCCCAGATCCGTAGAAACGGGCCTCACATGTGCCTGCCTGGGTTGCTCCATGAACTGGCTCACTCTGCTCACAACGAAAGAATATCAGGCCTGGTAATAATAACATATAATAATTTCCCTACCAGCTCTCTGTATCGTTTTTTGTCCACCTCCTCAGAGTCATCATCATAGAGCCTAGCATTAGGATCCCTTGGGGTAGTAGCTGGTCTATATCCTGTCATGCCTGTCTCAGATAAAAGATAAGTAACATACTTCCTTTGCGTCATAACCATACCCTATTGATTTCGTGCAAACTCCAAGCCAAGGAAGCAACGAAGTGTGCAAGGTCCTTGGTAAAAAACTGTTGCCCAAGAAAATTCTTAGCTGCTTGAATGCACTGTTCATCGCTGTCAGTGATAACAATGTCATCAACATAAACAAAAACAACTACAATACCTCTTTGATTTCTCTTAACAAAGAGAGTGATCTGCAGTGGATCTGACAAACCCCTTCTGTTCAATCAACTCAGGGAGCTTCTGAAACCAAGCCCTTGGACTCTGCTTAAGACCATAGATAGCCTTATGAAGACGGCACACCATACTGGACTCCTCCTCAGCAGCAAACCCAGGTGGCTGCTGCGTGTAAACCTCCTCCTACAGATCTCCATACAAGAAAGCATTCTTTACATCTAATTGGAAAAGTTGCCAATCATGAACCACAACAACTTCAATAAGAATCCGCAGGGTAGAGTGACGCGCAATAGGAGAACAGTTGTCCTGATAATCCACCCATAGGTTTGGGTGAACCCACAAGCAACCAATCTGGCTTTGTATTTGTCTACTGTACCATCAACTCGATGCTTCACAGTAAATACCCACTTGCTGCCAACAACAAATGCGCTTGGTGGAGCATGGACAACACTCCACATACCTCGTGACTGTAAAGCTGCCATCTTCTCCTCCATAGCCAGACACCATTGACTGCTCTGTAGTGCCTCCTGATATGACCGCGGTATCTCCACAGTAGACAAACCAATAATTAATCTATGGAAATCCTTGGAAAGATGCCCCAAGGAAACATGAGGCCTAATAAGATGCATAGTACACGCCCGTTTTTGCCGCCTTAGTACAATAGGCATATCCAGATCCTCAACAGATGTAAAAGACATAGTATCCACGTCCTGTAACTCAGTTTGTACATGTAAATCACCACTGCCATTAGAAAAACTCAAATGCTCAGAACATACCTTGGGCGCGCTGGATGACAGAGGAGGTACATGAGCGGGGGCCGTCGTTGGTAATCCTGCGGAAAGAAAGTAGGTGGCGGTGGAGGTGACGGTAGAGGAGGTGGTGATGGTGGCGGTGGCGGTGGAGGAGGTGGTAGTGGAGATGGTGTCTTAGGTGATAATGATGGAGGAAGTGGCATATAGACCTCTTCTCCATCCTTTGAAGGAGTAAGCCTATCACCTGTGGGAGAAAAATACATAATGGACTCAAAAAAGGTAACATCAGTACTAACATAGTATCTCCGTTGAACAAGGTCAAAGCAGCGATATCCTTTTGGGTTTTGGAATACCCAACAAACACACATTTGACAGCTCTAGGAGAGAGCTTGTCAAGACCTGGATACATTTGATGAACAAAAGCTACAGAACCAAAGACACGAGGTGTTAGCAAGAAAATATCCGTCTCGGGAAACAATCAAGAACATAATCTTCTCTCCCAACACCGAAGAGGGCATATGATTTACCAGATAGCAAGCAATTAGAACCGCATCTCCCCAATATGAATGAGGGGCAGGACTCTGAATCAAAAGAGTTCTGGTGACATCTAACAGATGACGGTGTTTTCATTCTGCTATTCCATTCTGTTGGGAAGTATATGCACACAATGTCTAGTGCACAATGCCAAGAGACCTAAGGAATTGAGAAATCTGTGTACTGCAAAACTCTAATGCATTATCGGAACGAATAAACTCGACTTTCGCAGAAAAAATATTCCTTATTTCATTAATAAAGGACTGGATAACACGATCTGCATCAAATTTGTTCTTAAGAAGAAATACCCGAGACAATCTCGAAAATTCATTAACTGCAACAAGATAAAACCTATGTCCCTGATGATCTGGGATACGACTGGGATCCCAAATATCAAAATGCATTAACTCAAACAGACTATGACTGCTACGACCCTGACGACTTTGAAAGGTAGAGCGATGATGCTTCCCAAGCTGGCAGGCCTCGCACTGAAAGGTGGAGCGAGCAAAAATCTGTAGAAGAACGTGACACAACTTTGCAGGGGAAGATGACTAAATCGAAGATGCCACGCATAGGGAGAAACCGATCCAGTGCGAAGAGAAGAGGCACCAGCATAAGGACATTGCACTAATCTGTAGAGACCCCCTTGTTCATGGCCAGTTCCAATCACCCTGCCCGTTAGTATATCCTGAAACACAAGAATAGATGGACCAAATATGGCATGACAATGTAAGTCTTTAGTGATTTGACTAATTGAAAGTAGATTCATAGAAAATTTAGGAGCATAAAGAACATTTTGAAGTCTCATTCGGGGGTCAACTGCACCTCCCCCTGACCGGTGATGGGAGAATGTGTCCCATCTGCTATCACGACAGATCGCCTATTCTGATTCGGGCGAAATACGCTAAACTGGCCTCTGTCACCACGAAGATGATGGGATGCTCCTAAATCCATGATCCATTCTGACAAGTTTGCCTTGTAACAAGTAGTAAAGGCATATGCTGTACCTGATGTAGACGCTGATACTAAGGCAACCACCTCTGAGAATCCTGAAGGAGAGCCGGTCGACCCAGTAGTGGGCATAATCTCCCTGAGCCTAGCAACAAGTTCATCAAATCTCTGAGCAACAACAGGTTAAGGGCTCCCAACTGGTTGTATCGGCTCTGCAACCCGAGCTGAAGCAGGAAACCCATGCTTAGAATAACATGTTTCCTCAGAGTGGTCAGATCTGTGGCAATAGGTGCAAGGCTGACGGGGTCGACTACCCCCTCCTCTGCCACGGCTAGAGCTTCCTCTGCCACGATATGGTATATGACTTCCCCTACCACGAGATGCAGCCATAGCTGAAGATGTCTTAGACTGCAAGGTACCACCTGAGGATATATATAGCTTACTCAATCTGCGATATGCCTCCTCCATTGGAGGTATAGTAGCATCGGTAAGGATCTGGGCACGAGCAACGTCATACTCAGGACCAAGAGCTGCTAGAAAGACTCCTGTCATCACAGAGTCTCTGTATGCCTTGAGCTGCTCTGGTATAACAGTCAAGGGAATGTAACCATGTAACTTCTCAAACATACCCTTGAAGGAAGTATAGAGGGTATGAAGAGGATGACCATTCTGCTTGGATGTGAAGATATCATGCTGGAGCTGCAGTACCTTCGACTCGTTCTTCGTCGGTGAGTATGTGGCAGCGAGAATGTCCCACATAGCCTTCGCAGTCGGCTGGCTCAGAATATCATTAGCTATCTCCGATGACACAGTCCCAGATAGCCATACTCGTGCATAGGCATCATCTACCTCCCATGAAGCGTTTATCCCAGTCTTGTCACTTGGCTCCTCCACCATGAGGATGTGCTTCTTGCCATTACACTGCATTAGACTCATGAACTGCATGGCCCACAGTTCATAGTTCGTGCCATCCATTTTGACGTTTGGGGCTGGACCTTTGAAGCCCCCATGGATGGAACATATGCTTTGTTGTCAACCATGGTGACAACAATAACCAAGACCGGGACTTGCAACAAATAAGACATGTGTCTACGCGAACATATAGGAAGACGGTTGTGGGTGTAGACTTATACCACAATCTCTTCCATTTTTCGAAGCTGCCTTTGGGTGGCTAGGGTGTTTTAGATGAACACGTAACACCCTAGAGGTCGAAACGAGGACCGAAATCGAGATCGAAGGCTGCAAGGACACACGGGGCTGTGGTAGCCTTAGAGAGGCAGGGGCATCAACCCACGCATGAAGGCGGCGCGCGCTGCTAGAAGCAACGTGCGGAGGAAGGCGGCAACGGGTGGTGGCCCCCTCGCGGAGAAGGCGGTAGCGAGCGGCGACCCGTGCGGCTGCCTGTGCAGCGGCAACCTGTGTGGCGCGTGAGGAGGATTTTGGTGGGGTGGGCAGGCTCCGGTCTAGGACTGTCGCTCTGATACCATGTTGATGTGAAACAAAAAGTTGTATTCCATCTAACCCTAGAGCTCTCTTATATAGGAGAAAAGCTCAAAGGGCAAATTACATAAATGGGACAAGAGAAATAAACAATATAAATAAATATGACAAAACATAAGAATCTTAATAGATACATATTGTACTAAGGATATTTTATCAATCTTTCGACCGTGTATGATACTATTTAGTAACTCTCAGGAATTTTAGGAATTTAAAAGTCTTTTAATTTCTCAAAATGTCCAGTGCAACAATCTAGACACTTCTTGAATTTAAAAAACCTTTTTCTTTTAATTTCAAAAGATTTAATGCAACAATTTAGGAAATTATTTGAATCAAAACAATTTAATTTCGAAAGATGCTTAGTGCAACAATCTCGACAATTCGTGAAATCAATCAAATAAATTTCACAATTTATAATTGCATTGTAAACATTCAAGTGCATAATTAATCAGGAAAAAATGAAATAAAAAAGACATTCTAATTTATTGCGTACTTTCAATATAAACAAACAATGATTTTGTATTCAAATTTGTAAGGTACGACCATCATACTTCAAAATTTGAACGCGCTATACAACTTGGGCTTAAAATTTGTGCGACCCCCTGATATTTCTAAAATATTGTATCCAACTCTTGATGTCAATATATCATATATATTTTCACCAATTTGAGTCTCAAAAAATATGAGAAATAAGTCAATAAATTAATCGACTCCTCTTCCAACTTCGCCTATGAAGAAATCTAATTTTTGAGGCCGTACGGTTGGAATCGTATGAAACTTTTTCATACTGTTTGAGACTTGATTTATTACTTAGTAATCAGTATTTTATCATATATAACTCAAAAAATAGTAGCTAAAAATTCATTATTTTAGTGGTACGATCTTTGAAATCTAAGCCTACGTTTTCTTTGAACATCCGAATCATCTCCTGAATGTCATCAACTTTTGGTACATTCTTTTGGGCTTGAGTCCAGACCTTCTAGACCTCATTTATATCCCAAAATACTATTCAAAATAGAGGAGGACAATAGCAACTTCGAAAGTCGCCGATTCATTTGAATCATTAAAACTACCGTAAGACTATGCACTCGATAATCGGGATTCTCTAGACGATCATTCACCGAACTTAGTCGCAATTCAAATCCTCTAAATGAAAGATCTGATTCCAATTGAAGGAAGTAATTGAAGATTCAAGAACTTCGTATCATAGAAACGTGGGATGTTTAGCAAACTATTTGCTTAAAAACATTGTATGCTCATCGTATGAATAAGAAATTTAAGCACAACTTTTGTACTTTACGAAAACATTAATTTATCGAAATAGTTTTCCTAACATTATTTCTAATATTCTAATGAATATTGAGATACGATCAGGGTTACCTCTTAAAGCGTGCGTCTCTAAAGCAAGAGACCTCCCGAATCAAGTCCGATCTGCGCTTGTCTCTCTCGTGGGCACGATGATGAGTTACGTAGCTTCCCACGAACTTTAATGTCTTCTTCTTTTTGAAGTTCTCCACCCAAGGATGAGACCAAGAAGATCTCAAGCTTCTGATTTCATCTCACGAAATCGAGTCCTCTTACACGTACGCGAAGCACGATGAAGAAGGCGATTCTCTCTCACAGGGCTACACCTATGAAGAGAAGATGAAGGCTTGAAGGTGGTGGACGTGTAGAGCTGTAGAGAGAGAGAGGGGGGGAGCACGTCTAATAAAAAGTCTTCTACTCTCTAAACTTCTCTCTTAATGATCAAGGCAACTTGGAATTATTAGGAGGAACAAACATGCTATGGAAGAGAGGCATTGCCTTCTCTTTTATAGCCATTGGAGATGTCTATGAGGAGTCTTCTCCTCACAGTAGACGTCCTCCATGGTGTCTCTTAGATCATGGATAAAGATATATGCTTTAGTCCATTTTCACCAAGGATTAGGACTAGAACTATTAATCACCAATTAATTAATTAATAAATTAAGTAACAAATTGAGAGCCTAATCCAATTAAGGCTCTCATAAAGAGAGCCATGTGTCTCTTTCTCAACACCCCCCACATTCCAAATACATATTGGAATTGTTGCTTTATTTATTAATTTGATAGTCCAATTATCAAAATTGGTAATTTTATGAGATTAATCCTCGTAGCTTATGAATCATATTTATAAATCCAAATAATAGTGTAAATCCAATTTACTCTAATTATTTTAATGTGAATCACATTCACACACGTGCCTTGAAATAATTATGTGAATTATATTCACATAAATATTCATTATCAAATCATATTCATATAAACATTAATTATTATGAAACATTATTCATATTAATTAATGGATTATATTTGTTAATCATATTCACAAAAGTACCCTCAAGATTATGACAAAAACAATTAATGTCTCAATATTGACATCAAATAGTATGAGTCCCAATCCAATTAGGACTCATGAGTTACAAATGCATATACTTAGAGTTAATGTCGGGGAGATCATACTATCTATATATAGTGACTTGAAATCAAGGCCCTAAATGTCGGTTTCGGTCACCATTTCGGTGACCGAACGAAACAGAATTTCAGCCGAATTTCGGTCGAATTTCGACCAAAATTTCGGTCATTTCGGTCATTTTTTGTACTAGGGCCCTCATATTTCAGTCATTTCGACCATTTCGGTCGAACTTCGATTTCGACTGGATATCGATATTCAATAGAAATTCGACCGAATTTCGTTGAAATTTGAGGCTATGCTTGAAATATGGATATCAATCCAATTTAAGGGTTTATACCAATTTAGATTGAAATTGATATACTCTTATCAATTGAGCTAGAGTGGAACACTTCGCAGTCTAAGTGAGCTCAATAAAATGCAAGCTAGTCTATGTAAGCTCGATAAGTATCGGTGAGCTGAACTCAACTTGCTCGACCATTTCCAATCATAGTCCAAACCATTTAGAGCTTAGAAATGCGCTTGTATATTTCCATTTTCATGATCATTTCTATTTCCAATATTTGGACATTGAAATTGGAATTTGTATTGAAAATTGGATTCAAATAAATTGTGATTTAATCCAATTAAATTTCATATAGCTAAATGGATCCACTAAAATCCATCATGTTTCATCACTCCACGGAATGGAAGTGTCATGGTAGATGATTTATTATGATTGATTTAACCTTGAGTATTACCAATACTCATTCATCCTTCACACTGGAAGACTTTGATAAATCCGAAGTTCAAACCTTGATTTGACTGTCTTCTTTGGTATACATCAATAGATTTCTCATTTGATATTTGAGTGACAATATTAATAATATACTTTCCAAAAATATATATTAATATCTTGAATTTCGTGTCTTATTTCATAAACAAGACGACCGTGCTTGGAATTCATTATGACCCCAAATCATCTCATGAGTGAGCTTTGTCTCCCGGTTCATCGAATATGAACCTGTATGATTCCTTTGAGAGATTATACATTTATCTTCATATGCACACCAACATGTCGGTATATGGACCTTGGTGAGGTCACCAACCTATTGGTCTGTCAAATATGCATACTCAGACATATAGATATATATTTGTCTCATGTCAAATGATGTGTGCCTGATCGTGACGGTTACGATTCAGGTCATAGTTTATCTCAACCTCATCAAGTCAACTCTTTGACTTGGTTATTCCAATACTTGTGATTCTCCATTCCTTTGCTGATGACTTGTATCAAGAAGTCTGTTGGAAATCAGTATTTAGAGAAAGATTGCCATCTCTTTTTCAGAACGGAGATCTTTATTGGAGATCTTTATTCAATATCACATGTTTGAAGTCAGCCGTGTCCTCCCAGCTGCATGTATGCAACATGACCATGTTACATAATCCTCATTGTACAAAGGGACTTTAATAGTAAAGTGCATTGACATTCATTCATTCATTTCATTTCAAATGGACATGATAAAACAATAATTTTATTGCATTAATGGGTCGCCAATGGGCTTACAAGTCCAACACTATATTTCTTAATCTTTGATGCGCTTCCGCACTATCGTTTTCTATATGGTATCAATGTCGGTTCGATTCGTGAATTCGTTCTTGAAGATTATTATGTTCATGTTTGAGAAAATTCTTGGGGGTTTTAAAAAGCCCTAATTCTGCGCTAGCGAGAGGGTACGATTCTGAGTGCTCTTGAAGATTTAGATCATGTACGATTTTGGATTGAAGATTTTTATTATTCATGCTTGTGATTCATCCTAGAACAAGTTCAAGGGTTTCTTCTGAAACCTTAATTCTGCGTCGGCACCAACATCTACCAAAGCGGGTTCAATTTTTTGTTCGACATCAAGTTCGAGAAAGCTATTAGGGTTCATGGTAGAACCCTAACTATTCAACATGTTCCAGCAATTCTAATGCGTTCTGAAGAAAATTTAGGGTTTCCCAGAACCCTAATTTTTTGCGCAACATCAAGTATCTGCAGGAGACACCACATGATGTTGATCTGGGATATCCCCAAAGGCGGCGTCCTCTAACGAAGTCGGTCGATGTCCTCTATCAGTAAAGGGTTCTATCGTAACCCTAGTTCTCCTATTTTGAAGACATGTGGCCATGATGGGAACCGAACTTTGAAGAATACAAGTCCAGGCAGTACCTAACTACTCCATGCAGCGAGATTATGCAAGAAGCACCGCTGCGGCAACACCGGATCGCTTGCAACACCACAATCATCACATACGAGGCTTACAAGCGGAATCTCCAGCACAAGCTATACAATATCCCCTGATTGGGCTCCTTCACAAAGTATCCAGGTGACACCAAGCTCTAGGAGGTGCTACCAATCAATCCTCCAGACTCCAGGCATCGTTGCCCTTCAAGATCAACGGTGCTATCCTCTATCACGCTTCTCTAGATGCTACTCCTTCTTACATTGGAGAAAGCCGTCTCCCTTCTTTTGCACGCGTATCCTAGGTGCGTGCATGACAATATTACACCATACCAAGAACTCCAGGAAGAAAACCCTATGATCTAGAAGAAGCAGAGCCCATTCTCTCACGCACCTCCCTTGCACATCAATAGCTTCAGACCACGTGCGACCGCAGGAGGCGTGAGGCTTCTAATCGACGGTGATATTTGATTAAGGAGACACTGCTTGGTGAGATGGGTTCTCCGATGGGAACCATAGTCATTGATTTGGAAGAAGGCTCATGGGTTTCTTACATCCCTTTTCAGCTCGTGAGGGATACGCTAAAAAAGTTGTGAGCACAAGAGGGGCTACGTCATATGGTTGGGCCCAATTGGGTCGTCTTTTGTAAAAAAAGAAGGCGAAGAGGAAAATAGAGAAAGAAGGAGATGGTCCAACATGGGCTGCTTATGTATAAAAACCGGTGGCAGATTTGGGTCCCAATGGGGCCGTGATTTCAAAAAAAAAGTATGGGAGAAATTTGTTTTTTGAAAAAATGTGCATACAAAAAAGGAAAAGAAAAACCATATGCAGGATTTTTTTTAAAAGGGAAGGAGATGGCTATAAAACAGTGAGGAGAAATAACCGAGAATTTTTTATTGGGATTTTTACCCGGCAGACCCTATAATCTTTGCCAATTACCTCCACGACCTTTAAAACAACCTAATTCCCCCTAGACACTGTAAACTTGCTAACCCTTACCCTACAGACCCTGTGGTTAACCACCATCCATTTACCCGTTAAAACCAACATGATTCCGTTATGTTCTTTCACATTATACCCATTTTATTTATCAAATTTACATTCAATGCCATTCCCCCTCACCCTCCTCATCTCTCTTCACCAGAGCCCTCCGCCCGCCCTCCGCTCATAACTCCTCCTCCCCAATCCCATCTCCCGGCTCATGATTCCACCTGAGATGAGCTGTTCCGTCCAAAATCGATCTCCTTTTGCATCTCTTCTTCTTATATTTCCCTCAGATTTGAGCTCCTTCTAACATGTATTCAGGAAAATCGATATCAAAAACAAGATTGCTATTTTCCATTGTTTCTCCAAAAAATCCACAGATGGGTTCCTAAGACACGACCGAGAACGAACCTCACACGATTGAATCAAACACACCTCAAAAATCTGAAATTTTGCATGTTTATTCTCTCAGATATCAGAGCGTGAGCCAAGACTGCCTCTCATTGAGCAATGACAGAAGACCCAGTTTGAAGCTCGCCAAGGAAGAAGATCGACACAACACCACAATCATCATCCAGAGCTACAAGAACAATAACAAAGCCCCCATATTCGCCGCCTTCGAGAACATAGCACCGTGCATAAGGCCCGGCCCCAATCCCCCGACGGTGCAGGACCACGCCTTCCCTCCCCCTCCGTCGCCTTCGCCGCCACCATCACACTCACCCCACGACGCATTCGGCGACGTCCTCCTCCAATGAGACAACAAGAAACGCTCACTGGGGCCCAGAGCAGAGGCTCGCGCAGACGATGACGACTCCCCCCACCTCGATCGCCGGCCGGCAAAGGTCCCCCGCCGCGTGGTCTTGCCACAGCCGACAAATGGCAAAGGTGGTTTGAGCCTGAGGTCTTCCACCGCCGTCCGCGACTCTGCCACGACTCTGCGGAGGTTAGCGATCTTTTTCTCCATATTGCTCCGATTCCTTGTTGGGTTCTTTACTGCTCTTGGTATTGACCTGAAAACCACCAGAAAGATGTGATTTTTAATTCATGTACGCTAAGTTTGGGTCTTGATCTCTTCGCTAACTGTTGAGATCAGAGGAGAAGAATCTGAAGAAAAAAATGCTTGAGAGGATAGGGTGTGTGAATATAAATTTTAATCCAGTCCGTTCTTTAGATGGAGCTAACGTGATTTGGATCGTGTGAAATTCCTTACCCTTTTCTTCCTCCGCTAGACTTTGATTCGGGCTCCATCCATTGTCCCAAAATCTGCCCAAGGATCCAAGGAGATAGAAGAAGGAATGAGGGAGAGAGGAAGAAATCCAATCGTTAGATTTTATGTGATATAATTAACTTAGTTTTAACCCAAGCAAGTTAGCCCAAGATGTGTCAATTTAACGACAGGGTTCTTGGGGTAAGACGGAGCAAGTTTACAAGGTCGAGGGAGGAATTAGGCTCTTTCAAAGGTCATAGAGGTAATTGGCAAAGATTATAAGATCTGTCGAGTAAAAATCCCTTTTTTATTTGAGTTTGATTTTGTTTCTCCCCATCTTCACATCTTCTCTCGACTTAATCGATGCCATCTATTCTGATCAGTATGAGAGAAAGGGGGAGCATTATGTAGAGTTCTACAGGTCAGATTTTAGAATACAGATTATCTAACTCAGACTCTATAGATTAGTTCAGAGTCTACAGTTCAAGCGGCCCAAGTGTGCGTTCATTGTTTGAGAGGTCTCCGTACTTGATCTGGTCGGCTCAGGGTTTTCATGTGATCCATAGGTACTCCAGAGTAGAGATCCCATTTTCCGGTGGGCTTATGGTTTTCATGTGCGTTCATAGTGACTCCAGAGTAGAGATCCCATTCTCTGAGCTAGTATGGGAGAGTCCTAGTTATCTGACGAGGAGAATTTCAGACTCCATTCTCCAGTGACCATGGACTCTGACGAGGATGCTTCCACGACTTTCTCCAGTTTGGCCCTTTAAAGAGATAGAACAGTTGCGAGCCAGAGTTCTCCAGGTGGAGACTCATTCTAGTTTTAGTGATTCTGACAGACGTATTACAGAGCACATGTTCTTCAACGAGGAGACCCGGTTCAGTTCACACTCTGGCCCTTTAGTTCCTCCTCGTCAGCACGACATGAGAAGTAACGTCCTCAGCATGCAGCCAATAGAGTATGTGTTGAGTTGATATTGTATGTAGTGTCTTGTATTGTGAGTGAGCGATTTCTTTCTATTTCTCCAAGCTGAGCATTACATGCTCCGGCTTGAAGGGGAGAGTTAGAGTATGCGTCACATGTAGAGATGGGTAATTGGATCCCTCCAGGGTCCAATTACCACATCCGCAGGTTTAGTCCCACATCTAATGTTAGTGGGACTCCAATCTGTCTGTAGGGCTATATAAGAAGTCCCACACCCATTGTATCAATTGAGAGAAAGTGAATAGAAGAATCATCCCTCAGTGGCGTTCTCCGGTGGTTTCCTCCAGCTCCTCCGGAGTAGGGTTCCACATAAAATCCTCATGTTTTCCATTGTTCTATATTTCTTTATCTCTGATATGCTTCCGCACTAATATTTTCTACACTTCCAATCTTCATTTTCGCAAGACAAGCAATATCCACCCTGGAATCCCCAAGCAGGGATTCACTATCTACTTTTTGTTTGGCTGCCCCAAGCCCCATACGTTTCGGGAGATGCACCTTATTTCAGAACCATGGGGGAGACCCTGACCAATGCAATTCCTACATAATTCGCCACCGAACCTAAAGATTTGTCTCCAAAGGCATAGGATTATCAGAGAAAATCGAGAGTCGTCCAAGTCCTTGGCCTCCGACAACGCCTCATCCACCTTTCCTCTCTTCCTTTGGAACACTAGACTGCTTTATCTTGCGCATGCTCCAAATTTCCTCCCTCGCCAACAATCCTTTAAGGTCCTTGCTGCAGACCCCTTTTCCCTGTCGAAAGTCAATTCCCAACTCCTTGTCAAGGCCAAGAGATCTATTAGACAACTCTGACATTGCCTGCTATAGATTTAGAGCGAGATCTCGAGCCACCTTTGTAGAACGCTCCTCCAGAGAGAGGCTCACCAACTCAACACCACCCTTTCTCGCAAATGAAACTAGTTGGGCATCCAAGATTGTGCCAAATTGACATGGAATGATTCCACGGGCGTACCAATGCCAATCAAATATTGCTTCGAGGGCCCATCATCGGCTCCAAAAATGAAGTCCACTAAAGATGGTTCCACTCCCAAACAATCAGCACCTGCCGCTATCGTTCCCGAGGTGGAAGTGAGCGGACTTTTCATCTTCCCCAACAATGTCTCTGCCATCGGATTAACATCCATCAGCATTGTAATCACACATCCATCCGAACCCGACACCGTCAAGATAGAAAAAGTAAAAACATTACCACCTACCCGATAGGAGATCACATCGGGGGCATCCTTTTGGCGAGCCATGATCTTTGCTAACATGTCAAGCAACTTGTTGGGCTTAGCTCGTCACACAAAACAACAATCAGTTCACCCAAATGGGAGAGCACCTATAGCATCACCACAAAACTCTTGCAATGCAACATGAGGCCTCTCGCAGAAACACGAAAGCAATGCACCCTAGGGTTCGCTCCATCTCGTAGTGCCCTCTGACTATCCCCTCGTAGAATCATCCAACAGACCCATAACTCCGTAGGTACACCCCAAAGATGCACCAGGCTCAAGCCAAGCTTCAGAGCATCCCCTGCAAAATCTTTGCACGATCGCACAAGTATCTCCTCCACTTTCAAGTCACAACCCTCTCCAATGAGCACCTCATCTAGTGGTGAACGTGCATGCCGATACTTATGTATCCACTCTCCCTTCGTACAACAATCCACATTCTTATGGCCTACAACATAATATCCAAAGCAAGTCGGAACCCCTCCACAGTCCTTTACAAAGTGTCCACCATTCCACAACGAAAGCACCATTAACGTCTCTTTAGACTTTCGCAAAACCTAACATCATCTTACATTTGGCTAAATCCACTACCTTCCTTAAGCCCCTGATCGCCCAAAAATTTGTCTGAGAAGTAGGAGTTTGGCTGAAAGCCGCTTGAATTAGGGGAAGCATCAGACCCAATCCCAAGCAGCGGCCCAACCAACACGCCAACCCATTGCCACCTTAAGAGAGGGCCCTATCCACTGTCGATGAGGTCTAGATGAGCCATCTCCCTCGACTGGAGGCCAACCCACGCCAACACATGAAGAAGAAAACCCTGTAGGGCTTTGCTACTCCATCGTCGAGCCCTACAAGAGAGAATAGGCTCACGAGCGGGCTTTCAACCTCGCATACCATCTCACACGTGCTCATGTTGATACCCACTTAAGCCTAAGAAACCCTCGACGTTGCTTGTTGATGTTTGCCTTGCGCGAGTTGAATCTGCATTGGTCTCTATCCCACTGCCCCAACACATATCACATCCTCGTATCACATTATCCGTGAGGGACTTTCTAGCAGCCATGTCCTGAACCCTTTGTGAAATGCATGTTAGTTTGTGCCTTAAGATTTTGTGATTACAGGTACAGTTTGTTGCATGCATTAAAAAGCCTTTTTGCATGTGCTTTTTACTTAAAAAATCGATGTTATCTAGCATTTGCTGTAAATTTTTTATTATATACTATAAAGCTTCAATGTTTTATACTCATCTAGCTTTAATAGCTAGTGCTGCAGGGTAAACTTGCTAACGAGATTATACAGAAATATATTTTATGTAGTTTATTCAACTAGCCATCAAAATGATGACATTGAATACAAAATACACAAATTCGTCGTCAACTCTTGAAGTAGGAGTTCAAGCTTCTTTGCTTTGCCAATATTCCAACATTGTATACTGTGGAAAGAGAATGTTCAATTGAATTATTCAGAGGCCCCAAGGTTCTCTCATATAGAGAGGAGAAGCCCTGCTGGGCAAATAATAGAGGCAAAAGAAAAGATAAATACATACAATAGGAAAAGATAAAATAACTCTCAACGCTCTCGCCAAGATGAAGCATAATGTCAATCATGCTCAGCTTGGAACAACATCTCTGGAATGGCTCTTTGGCTAGAGCCTTGGTGAAAACATTTTATCTTTGTTACCCTGAGTTGATGTGGTAAGTAGATATAAATCCCTTCTGAACATTATCATTGCAAATAAGAATGTGGAAGTGGAATCAGAAAATAAGAAATAATAAAATAGAACACATGGATTTTATGTGGAACCCTACTCCGTGAGGAGCGAGATGAAACCACAAGAGAAGGCCTTTATGGGTCGGATAGTCTATTCAACTTTCTCAAAGAATACATGGGGTGTTGAGCTCCTTAAATAGCCCCACATATAGATCGGAGTCCCACATATAGATGATGTGGGACTAAAGAGATCCAATTACCTGTCTATTACATTCTCTAACACTCTCCCTCAAGCTAGAGCTGAGAAAGCTGCAACTTGCAACAAAAGAAAATATACACAACTCATCTTAACTCGATACATCGAAGAGAGATGGGAGGAGACCAACTTGGAGTAGTCGCTGTTGGGTGAAGACTTCGCACGAGGACGAGCCTGTGATGATCAAGTCGTGGTTGTAGTAGAGTCGCTGTTAAAGAAGTCCCCTATAGAGAGTAGCTGATGCTTGGGAAGATGGCCGATATGCAGTAGTAGTTTGGAGTTTCGGTCTTCATGTTGTGTATGGGAAATAGAAGTCTGAGACAATTGTAGGTAGAGAAGTCCATCTAGAGTAGTTAATGTCAGGGATAGGAACCCGACGATCGGGGGATAAGCACCTGATGTAAAATCATCGCCCTTTTGATGTCGAGGATAAAAACCTGATGATTGAGGATAGGCAACCGATCGCTTTTGAGGAGCCATGAGTAGACGATGATGGACTTAATAGAAATCCTGTAGATACATCTCAAGTAAAAGAATATGCCTTTCTCACTCGTCCTTTCCCTATGATTGTTATAATAAGAACACAGATCTCAAATTAGGAGAAATATAACTGCATTTTTTTATTGCTTTCCCTTATATATATATAAGCTATTCAGTCTTTTTTTTCTCGGCTTCTCCCCCTTTTTAATTGGCCTTTTCTCTTTTTTCCTTTTAGCCTCTTTTTTTAAATCAGTTCTTTTTTTCCCCTCATGCGGGGCCTCATTTCTTTCCTTTTTTAAGTCCAACCTAATTGAGTAATCTCCATCGCCTGGAGGTAGTTTCTCGCAGCCAGGCAGAGTCGAGCGCTTGAACAGTAGTACCTTCATGTCAGTGGGTGGTGCGCTGCTGTCGATGCCGCTTGGAGAGATGGCCTCTTCCATTGCCTATGGGATCGGAGGAGCACCACATGGAAATCGATATCCCCCTCCTGATCTTCTTCTTTCGCTGCTTGGGGGTGGGTTTATTGGGCTTCTTATATGGTGCGGAGCATTCTTGAGCTATAGTTACAGGAGGTGGTGGTGGTGGTGGTGGCGCTGTAGCATCACCATCCTCTTCTTGCGAGACCCGTAGATATTGGGAGCCTGGTGCTTCTTCTTCATGCCCCTTCTAAGGTTTCTTTGGGAGCCCATAATCAGGAGGAGATGGGGTTACACAAAGCATCGTCTGGAGGAGGCCTGCTGTAGCTGGAGAGATCTAGAGTTTCCAAAAAAACTAAGGAAATTGATTCTCCAAGACGAATAAAAATTGAACCAAGAATAAATCTCTGATTCAGAACAATATGACCATTAAATGAACTTGGAAATAAAAACCAAATATTCCAAAATCAACTCGCTTTGATACCATATTGAAAATAAGAATGTGGAAGTGGAATCCTAAAATAAGTAACAATAAAATAGAACACATGGATTTTTACAACCCTACTCCACGAGGAGCAAGAAGAAGCTACGAGAGAAGACCGCTAAGGGCAGGATATTCTATTCAACTTTTTCAAAGAATGCAGAGGGTGTGGGGCTCCTTATATAGCCATACATATAGATCGGAGTCCCACGGATAGACGATGTGAGACTAAACATGAGAGGGGACTCTTACACGTGGGTAGTGGACTTGGGCGGTTCACGATGATTCGCGGGTTTGAAATCACTTTAGGAATCAAAGTTACAATCTTATAAGTGAAGCAAAGCGGACGTGTTGGGAACTTACTTAGGATACATTTTTTTTGACGCTCAAAAAAGGGGGAAGCACTCAACGGTGTTCGCCCCAATGCATTTAAAAAGTAGAGAAAAAAGTACTTACAAGAGAAAAGAACAGCAACCGCCCAAAACAAAAATCGGTTGGTAACCAAGAAGAGATACCCCCCGTTGCAAACATAACACGTTACCCAGAAGTCCAATCAAGAAGAAAACGCATTGCCGAGATACATATATTCTGCCTATAGAACCGCTGCCGAGCAAAGAGTGCGTCGTTTCTTCCCAACCAGATGCTCCACAACCGTGCAATCGGGTCCAGCAGTTCCACCCTAGATCGGCCCCCAGAATTCACCAAGCTCTCGCAAAACGAATCAAAGGTCGAGAAATTCAGCCAGCCCAGGTCATCCCAGAGAGCACGTACACGGCCACAATGAAAGAAGAGGTGCTCGATTGTTTCCCTCTTCATGTCACAGAGACCACAATTGTGCGAGACAATGGGAAACATAATTGCACAACGGTCTCTAGTTAATAGTCTACCACGCCGAAGGAGCCAAAGGAAAATGCCAATCCGCTCCAGGAGCTTGAGTCCCCAAAAGAAAGTACAATCACGCAAGAAGGTAGCGTCATCCCCCACAGTGGGAGTAATAAGAGCGTGGTACACCTTCCTGGAAGAGAATGAACCGTCCTTCCAAGCCAAATGATCACGGCCCCCAGTGGGCTTGGAAGCGTCCGTGAGGGAAGCCATCGTCCAATCGCTGGTCCGATAAGTTAGCAGCAAACATAGGGCACCAACAGCCACCGTCCCAGCAGGAGGCGACGGTAGCGTCTTTGTCGACCACCAACGCGAACAAACGAGGGTACAAGTCCCGGAGAACACCCCTCCCGGTCCAATCATCCGTCCAGAAGCGGAACGATTTCCCATCGCCGAGCATTGGTTTAAATAAGGATCTGTTGCGATTAAGAGCACATATCACACCACGCCACAAAGATGAAGTGTGGCCCTCGAGCCGCCCCCGAGAAGCGGAAATCAAGTCAACCCCCACCGCCTCCCTCAGGCAATTCGGCATGAAGTTCTCCTCCCGACCCCACACCCTAGCAGCCCATTTGAGCAAAAGGGCATCGTTCACCACCTCCAGCCGCCTCACACCCAAGCCCCCCTCCCGCTTAGGCCGCGTAACGTCAGCCCATCCCACCAAATGTACCCCCCTTCTCCCTTCTCCCTTCTCCCTTCCTTCCCCAAAGAAAGCCCCGCATACACTTCTCCAGCCTCACCCGGATCCCCTTTGGCATACCACGCACAGATAAGAAATATATTGGGATCGAAGATAGAACAGATTTGAGTAGAACTAACCGACCCCCCTGGATAGAAGAGCCGCGCGCCATCCGGCCAAACGAGCCTCCGTCTTCTCCACCACCGCCTTCCAATCGTGAATCCGGGCGCGGCCCACCGTCAAAGGCAAACCAAGATACTCAAAAGGGAGCCCGCTCGGGGAAGAGCCCAGCATCCGGCCACAATCCACGGCCTCCTCCTGCATCATAGCGAAAGGAACTACTTTGGACTTATTCCCGTTGATGAAGAGGCCCGATAGCTCACTGAATAATTGAAGGGTAGTAGCCATACCCGAAACATTGGAGGTTCCACCCTCGATAAAGCAGATAGTGTCATCAACAAACTGAATAAGTGGAACATGATACGGACCAAAGGAGCATCCGCGAGTGAGTCCAGCCGCGGCCACACCATCAATCATACGAGGCAATACATCCACCGCCAAAACAAAAAGTAGGGGAGCGAGGGGACACCCCTGCTGTTCCCCCCTCCGAGGTTGGAAGGAGCCCCCAGCCGGGCAACCATTGAGAAGAACGGAAAGTGAGCCGTGGTCAGATAGCGCCGTACCCAAGAGATCCAGGTCGTTGGGAACCCCCTCCTCTTAAGGACCGACCACAGAAATCGCCAATCAAGGGTATCGTAAGCCTTGGCAAAGTCAATCTTCCAAAGAATCCCCTTCGTACAATTTTTGCGCCAAGCCTCAATAATCTCCGACGCCACCGCATAGCACTCGGTGATTTGCCTTCCGCGAACAAAAGCGGCCTGTGAAGGCGAAATGAGCGAGTCGAGAAGGGGCGCAAGCCGCCTTGCGAGAGCCTTTGCAATAATTAAATATATGCCGTAGGAGATAGATATCGGGCGAAATTCCTCAATTCGATTGGCCGAAGAAGACTTTGGAATCAGTACAATAATAGCCCTGTTGATTTTGTCAAAACCACGGTTACCCGCACAGAAATCGTCCGCGACGTCCAAGACATCATTAGCGACCAAGTCCCAGAAGTCCCGGTAAAAAGAGACAGGGAAGCCATCAGGACCGGGAGCAGCATCCAAGTTGAGATCCCAGACCACCCCCTTGAGCTCCTCCAAAGAAAAGGGCCTGATAAGTGCCACCGCATCCGATGGCAAAAGGGTAGATGCCCCGCGCCCAGACCACCTCCACGACCGCGTTGGTTGGCGCCCGAAAGCGCCCCTAAAATAAGCCCCCAGAGCCTCGCCCAACTCCTTCTCCCCCTGAATGAGAGAGCCATTGACCATAAGAGATGAAATAGAATTGGCGCGTCGTCTACCACTGGCAACCCGGTGGAAAAAGCAGTGTTCGCATCCCCTTCCTTAAGCCACCGCAAACGCGAACGTTGGCGCCATTCGATCGTCCTCTTCCTGTCCTCCGCCCGAGCCAATTCAGTAGCCGCAGCACGCTTGGCCAACTCCTCCGGAAGTAAATCCCTCTCGTTCTCCACGCGATCCAAACGCAAAATTACGTCATCAGCCTCCCTTCGAGCGGCAATGCGTGCCTGACGAGAATCCTTTTTAAAGGACACCAAAAGTTTCCTGAGAGATGAAAGTTTATGATCGAAGCGACGGGCAGCACTACCCACATACGTAGTTTGAGCCCAATGATTCCTCACGAGGTCCTTGAAGCTCGGCTCCAGGAGCCAACACCTTTCGTAACGGAAGAGGCCATGAGGACGATGATCTTCACCAGAATCCCAAATAATGGGGCTGTGGTCAGAGAAAGATCACGGCCGAGACGACACCGCGCATAGCGGGAAGACCTCCATCAAGCGAACATTAGCCAAGAATCTGTCGATCCGCGATCTGGAAGCATTATTCCTCCAAGTGTAGGTAATGTCATTGGGCACCAGCCCCTCCAGAGCCAAGTCCTGGATGAACTCCATAAAATCAAAGGATCCCGGATCCTGCCCCCTGCGACCATGAGGACGGTCATGCGAGAGCAAGGTGACATTGAAGTCGCCCCCCAAAATCCAGGGAGTGTCCCCAAAAGCCTGAGCGTCCTCACGCAAATCCTCCCAAACTTCCCTGCGAGTGATATGGCAAGTAGGCGCGTAGACACAAGTGAATGCCACTGAAGCATTAGAGTCAGATCTGGACAAAACCACAGAGATAGAATGCCTCCCAACCCGAATAGAGGAGGAGAATCTCGACGACCGCCAAGCCAATATGATCCCGCCCGTCGTGCCAACCGCATCTAACGAGCGAAAGGCATCCAAATTCCCAGCACCGAATGACCTCCACATATATTCATCCACCGCCGTCAGTTTTGTTTCTTGAAGAAAAGCAATGTCGCACTCCCATTCTAAAATACGCGACCCCAAAGCGCGCCTCCGATCAGGGTCCCCGAGACCACGAACATTCCAGGATAAAATCTTCATTAAACACCAAGAGGGCCCCCTAGTCCACGAACAAGTACGGATAAAATCTTGATTAAACACCAGGAGAGCGTCCTCCAATTTGAGAGAGGCCTGCCGCCTCCGCCACCGCCTCGCGCAGTGTCTGACAAGAAGAAAGAAATGAATCCCCAAGGCGAGGAGGCCGGTGTCTAGTGTAGCTTTTACCAAATCGAGAGGGGGGAGAATTCCCCGCAGGCAAAAATACAGTAACTCTTCCTGAGGAGCAAGCCAGAGCGCCGCTAGGAGACTCCCCAGGCATCCCTCCACCTGCCTGTGAAACCTGAGAAGATGAAGTCCCCTGGGAAAAGGGGGAGAGAATCGGAGCAGCACCCTCAGGCGTCGAGGTAGCCGAAGAATCACCCTGGGAAGACATGGGGAGAGCCGGCAACATGAAAGGCGGTGAAAGAATTTCCTCCAGATGGGCCATCGAGGAAAAAGGCACCGAAGCAATGGGCTGGGGACACAGATACTCGGAGGTCCATAAAAGAGGCTCCGATATCATTACCGGGTCGGGTGGAACCCGTGAAGGGGCCCAAGATGCGATAGTACCGGATCCGATTAAAGGAAGAAGTGGGAGCGTTGACAAGCGCCCCGAGAAATCCATATGCAGAAAATCCGCCGACAGGAGGGAAGGAGTTGTGGAATGCGTATCGACCTCGAGAAAATCCCAAGCCATCAAATCACGACTGCCATCTCCCGCACGCGCGTCCCGAGGGATCTCAGACGACATCCCCGAAATGGTGCCCTCCCCTGGCGATGCTTCGAAAACATCCCTGAAAGTAGACACGTGGCGAGAAGAAGGCGAACCGTCGAGCCCTGGTCCAGAGTCCGATCCGCCACCGCGCGCGACCGAGGAAGGCGGTGAAGAGACCGGCGCCGCCGCCGACGCAATGAGGGAGAATTCCAGCTTGAAGGTCCAGCTTCCCAGAATCAAACTCTCGAAGATAATCTTGCCAACCATAGACTTGAGAACCGACGAAGAGCACTCGATGAGTAGCCGCGTACACGTCCAATCTGTGCCCAGAGCAAGGCCATCGTCAAGAACAACCAGCACTTGACCCCAGCGGCTGACTACCTTGGAAAGGGCGTGCACCGTGCGAGACAAGAATGGCACCCCCGAACATCCGCCACGCAAACTTCCGATTGAATGGCCGCACCATCCGCAACTCGCACCCGCCGCCACTTGACGACCGTAGTATCCGCCCGGCGAAAGAGGCTCTCCCGTTGCTCCGGGGAGAGCACACGAACACAGCATCTAGAGGCGTCCAAGGTGAAGAAATCCCCGCTGAAGTCATCGCCCAAGAATCCGAGGGTAGCCGCACGAATCTCCTCCCATCCCACTCCAGGCCTTTGCAAAACACCCACAGCAGCCATGCGCTTCGCGGGAACAGCATGCGTGCCCGCCTGAGGCGTGACCCCATGCAACCTCGCTCCCTTCAGCGCCACCCCATCCGCCAACACGTCATGCATGCGCTCCCCTCACATCACAACCCCTCCAAGAACCTCATGCAAACGCTCCCCTCGCACCACATCGACAACTTCCAAATTCCTTTGCACATGCACCGCCACACCGGGGTGAGCCCCCAACCCACACCCCACGAAGTGAGGGTGAGATGCTTCCCCCCCACATGTGCGAGACCGCCATCCAGCTCCTCCGAAGATGCACCACCAACGTGGACGACATGAGCAAATGTACGAGAGTCCCTGACACCATGCGAACCTTCAACACGTCGACGCGGCTCCGGGCGTTGAAAGCCCATGCGAATCCTGTTACCGCCAAAATCACCAGAAGCCCAGCAAGACGACATGCGATGGCCCACCTTGCCACAAAGAAAGCATCGGGGTGGTGCTCGGCAAGCGGAGGCGACATGACCTCGCACTCCACAGCGGAAGCACCGCTTCCCGGGCTTAGCATGCGTGACCTTCTCCCACTCACCAACCCCGACCTCCTTCGCAGCGCTGACCCCGCCTCCCCACTGATCCCCAGCGTCGCCCTCCCTGCCGACGCCTCCTTGACCTCCATGCACCTCCGGTCGCGACGTACGGACACACTTCGGTCGCCACGAGCGTTGCTCCATCTCTCTCGGTGGCTGAGACTCGGTCAATATTGTACCCCACTGCATACGTATGGAGGCACCCCAACCTTAAGGCCTTATTCTTGCCTTAGAGCTATAGTGTAAGGTCTCACACGGACCACGACCACAAACTATCCATGAAGTTTAGTTGATCCATATCAAATAATAATGACTAGATTTATATCTTTGTGAGGACGGTTTACCTAATTGTTTCTTTTGCACCCTTTTTAATTATATCTTTGTTGTTGCATTTTTTTATCGTACTGAGCAACTTTGCTCATAATGTACCTATGTGTGGATCTGCAGGTTCACAGCAGAAGCTGCAACAGTGAGCGATACTTGTTTACTTGGAGCTACTTCTCTTTTGTGCAGCTACACAGCTTCTTTTTTTGGTATCGTTACTTATAGCTCTTACTGCTTTTCTTTACTTTTAGATTTTTAAAAGACATGAGATGTATAATGTATGTATGGGCACATTTTTGTTGCATACTTGTATATTTTTGTAGACATAGACTGTAATGAAATGATGATGACATGATATGAAGCGGATGGAAAGAAATTTTTTTTATTCCAGTCTTTCATGCTATTTTTGCATGTTGTATATTATTGTGTATTTCGAATGTGGAATGCATGTGCATATAATTGGTTTGCCGAGTACCCGGGTCCTAGGGGACAGATGTCACAGTTTGGTATCAAAGCAGCGGTACTCCATTCAGTTCCACGCATATCATTTCCCATTGGTGTTCGAAATACATAATAGTGTTGATGTCTTCTGACCCAACACGAATCAAAAGAAGAATTGCATATTTTATGTCCATGTCCATGTGTCTCTCTTAAGTAAAGCAAGTATTATTGTTGTGGTTCTTTATGCAAGACCATGCTGCCTCGTGTGGATCTGGATGTGGCTCAAGAGTTCGCCTTCCTTGTATTGGCGATACATGGCATCCAGCAATGCCAAGAGGCGATCGAGCTGCGGCTCCAGCAACAGGACGACTCCTCCTACTGTATCTCTCACAACGAGGAGGAGAGTGTCGACCTGTCATTTTCTTTTGAGTCTAAGCAGATGGGGGAACTGATGCCTTGCAGAGACATCAAAGCACATATGCGGCATACCAGTGGGCTATGGTACCACAATTCTTCGGTACCACCACCCCTGGCGATGTAGAGCTGTGGATGGCACATGTGGCCAAAGTTTTGAGGATGATACACGTACATGAGGACACTTGGATATCTTTTGTAGAGTATTCTCTTGCTGGGTACGCAGAGCAGTGGTGGAATGCCGCCAATGAGCACCTGACTGAGCCCATCACTTTGGAGGTCTTCTTCGACGAGTTCTATACAGACTTCTACCCGTACCATTGACGGAACCGAGAGAATCCCGACGTGCAACTCTACTGGGCTGGAGTGGAGGTACTTGAGCCTGACCACCCTGTAACCAACGTTGTGTAGCCTTCCACTTCGTCGCCTTCATAGTAACCTCCTTGATGGAGGTAAGGTCCAAGGTGGAAAGTCTGTCTTGGACATCCTCGCACATCCCTGGAATGAACTTCTGCAAGTTCTCCTGTGGGTAAGCTGTCGTAGCATGGGAATGGCGCGACAACTCTGTGTATCGGATCAAGTACTCTTGGACTGTCATCGACTCCTGTGTTAGCTCAACAAACTCTCTCCTCTAGAGACTTTCGCCACCACCCGACATCGATGGCACCGTATACTAGGAAGTTCGCACCATCCCCTACCTTGAGGCAAGCCTTGGTAGGACGCGGTTCAGTTTCTTCTCACCCCTTTATGCAGACACAGAGCCGTAGGCTTGGGGCGACAGTTTTGCTTCTGGTGGGAACTTGTCACAGGCAGGCAGTCGTACTTGTTACCTTTGTAAACAACCGAGCCACTTCAAGGCCCAATGCCGTTTGTGTGCTAGCAGTTCGGACGCACAACAACATAGTGGAAGACCAACTGGGTTTTCTGGACAGTTTCAGGGATCAGGATCCCGCCGAGAAAGCCGTGACTTTCAACGAACCCCACAACAGACAGTCAATGCTGCGGGGTCTAGTTCACAATCACGAGGACAAATGAGGAGCAGGCTCATGCTTCTGAATCGGTCGTCAGAGGTATGATTTCAACCCATGGGATTTCCTTACATGCATTGTTTGATTCAGGGGATACACATTCCTTCCTTCCACATCGTACGGTGCCCACATTGGGCAAGTCTGTGATGGAGATCACTTCCCCGTACTACATCAAGGGCTCAGGGGGTCAATTGTTTATCATATGCCAGGCAGTGGAGGATGTGGTTGTGCAGGTAGGCGGGCATGCGATGCATGCTTTCCTACTGTTGATCTAGTTAGAGGACTTCGACGTCATCTTAGGTATGAACTGGTTGGAGAGGCACCACGCGTGTTTGGATTGTTTTAGGAAGACGAAGGTCTTCCATTTACCTGGAGTGTTGCCATTTTAGTTTGACAGGTATACATTTGATGGTGGATCAGGTGCGTCTCCGCCTTGTGGGCACACCAATTTCTCAGGCAGGGTTGTGTAGGCTACTTTGCCTACGTGGTGGACTCAGCGATACATGATCAGATGATCGAGGATGTTAGAGTTGTGTGTGAGTTTCCTGACGTGTTTCCAGACGACTTGCTTGAACTACCACCAGTGAGGGAGATAGAGTTTGAGATCATGCTATTACTAGACATACAACTAATCTCTATCCCTCCATACAGGTTGGCACCCGCTGAGCTCAAGGAGCTCAAAGTGCAGTTACAAGAGCTATTGGAGATGTGATTCATCCACCCCAGTACATCACCATGGGAAGCAACAGTCGTTTTTGTGAAGAAGGATGGATCTTTGAGGATATGCATAGACTACAGACAACTGAACAAGAGAACGGTCAAGAACCGTTACCCACTTCCACTGATTGATGATCTCTTTGATCAGTTACATGGAGCAACGATGTTCTCCAAGATTGACCTGTGGTCAGGGTACCACCAGTTGAGGATCAAGGATGCAGACATGAAGAAGTCGCATTTCGTAGATACAGTCACTACGAGTTCCTAGTGATGCCGTTTGGACTCACGAATTCACTTGCCACATTCATGGATTTGATGAACCGAGTCTTCCGTCACCGTCTGTATTTGGACAGGTTCGTGATCATATCCATCGATGACATTCTAGTCTACTCCCATAATGAGTACGAGCACGAGTCCCATCTTCATACGATGCTAGGAACATTCCGAGAGCACCCGTTGTATGCCAAATACAACAAGTGCGAGTTTTGACTTTCTGATGTGGCATTTCTAGGCCACGTGGTTTCAGGGGACAGGGGTATCAGTTGGTCACGCTAAGATTGAGGCAGTAGTGTCTTGGGAGCAGCTTAATACAATTACAGAGATACGCAGTTTCCTTGGCATCACTGGGTACTACAGGAGATTTGTCAGAAGGTTCTCCCAGTTGACCCTACCCCTCACCATTGACGCAGAAGGATATCCCATTTGTCTGGAGTGACAAATGCGAGTTGAGCTTCTGTACGTTCAAGGATCGATTGACTTCCACGCCCATCCTCACCCTTCCATCTGGTACCTTAGACTCCACGGTTTACACCGATGCTTTCAAGGAAGGGTTGGGTGCTGTGTTAATGCAGCGATGACAGGTTGTGGCTTACGCGTCATGACAACTGAAGAGCCATGAGTGCAACTACTCCACTCATGACTTTGGAGTTGGTAGCTGTAGTCTTTACACTGAAGATATGGCGTCACTATTTGTATGGGGTAACATTCGAGATCTTCACATACCACAAGAGCCTCAAATACATCTTTGATCAGAATGAGCTAAACATGAGGCAAAAGCGGTGGATGGAACTGCTGAAGGACTATGATTGTACCATCTCCTACCACTCTGGTAAGGGGAATGTGATGACATATGCTTTGAGTAGGCAATCACACATTGAGGGTTCAACGACATAGTTGCAGTCTTGGGATGTCCTCACTACACTTAGTGAGTGATATCCATTTGAGGCTACATTTGATGTAGTGACCGTACCGGCGAAGTATAGTAGCTTATAGGACAAGATCGTCCAAGAGCAACAGATAAATCAGAGGATCCAAGACTTATACCACATATGCTTGAAGAATGAGTTCGACAGATTCCAAGTCCGTGAATCCATCCTATGGAAGGGGGATTGTGTGTGTTCGAAATGATGAGGAGCTGAGGAGAGATATTCTGGATGAGGAGCACAGTTCAACATTTTCTATACATCCAGGAGGCATCAAGATGTACCGAGACCTTCGCCAGCATTTTTGGTGGGAGGGCATGAGGAAAGATATAGCCGAGCACGTCAGCGTGCCTTACCTTTCAGATGGTGAAGGCAGATCACCAGAGACCTCATGGTTTACTATATCCTCTTTCTATCCCGGTGTGGAAATGAGAGAGCATTTCCATGGATTTTGTCACATCATTGTAGTGCACACCAGGTGTGCATGATGCTATATTGGTGATTATTGATCGGCTGACCAAGTCAACCCATTTTATTCTGGTCAACATGACATATTCATAGATTGAGCTAGCCAGATTATATGTTCAGCATGTCATTCGGTTGCACGAGATACCCAAGGAGGTAGTGTCAGATAGAGATTCACGCTTCATCTCACACTACTGGTGCATGCGAGCCTTGAGGACCGAGCTACGCCTGAATTCAGCCTACCATCCACAGACAGATGGGCAGTCCGAGAGGACCATTCAGACTTTGGAGGATTTGCTGCGAGCTTGCATTTTTGACTGGAAGGGATCCTAGAAGGATCACATTCCACTAGTCGAGTTCACATACAACAACAACTACCATGCCGGCATAGGCATGACACCTTTTGAGGCTCTGTACGAGAGGTGATGCACCACTCCCTTGTGTTGACAACAAGTGGGTGACAATACCTTGTTCACCCCGCAGATTATAGAGGAGACCTCTAGAGTGGCAGAGACGGTCAGGAATAGATTGCTGACCGCGCAGAGCCGTCTGAATAGCTATGCTGATCAACGTCGTTGAGACCTCGAGTTTCAGGTATATCATCTTACTTTCATGTCTTAAAGGAGATGATTCTTAACCAACCTTGTGTCTCTAAAGCATTCCTCATAACCACAGGTTGGGGACTTCGTGTTCCTATGAATATCCCCAATGAGAGGCGTACAACGTTTCGATGTCAAAGGAAAGCTTGCACACCGCTTTGTGGGACTGTTTGATATTTTGGCCCGAGTTGGGAAGGTGGCTTACAGAGTGACCCTTTCCCCATACCTTGAGGGCATTCATGACATGTTCCATGTGTCAAATCTTCAGAAGTACATTCGAGATCCTAGGCACGTGATCAGT
Organism: Ottelia alismoides; assembly: GCA_037367405.1. Classification (NCBI taxonomy): domain Eukaryota; kingdom Viridiplantae; phylum Streptophyta; class Magnoliopsida; order Alismatales; family Hydrocharitaceae; genus Ottelia; species Ottelia alismoides. Next base: position 85,675 of record JAZKJV010007221.1, read on the forward strand.
TACGAAGACTTGGCGGTAGAGTCGAACCTCTCCTTCCCTAAGGAACTGGTGCGGATATTGTACCATGCGGTTAAGAGGTTGAGGCGAAAGGAGATCTCTTTAGTCAAAGTCCTGTGCTGGAGCCAAGATATTGAGGAGGCGATGTGGGAGCCTGTGGTGGATATGAGGGACTCATTTATTTGCAGGTATGGAATTGAAACCGTAGTCAAATTCCATTTGAGATTTTTTATGGGTTTCACTCTCTTTGAGATTTTTATGAGCTCATTCCTCTTTGAAATTTTGTATGAGAAGCCAGGTTTGAGGATTAGTTAGGATCGTTCTAAGTGTCGAGGACGAGACTTCCTTTGAGATTTTTATGATGTGAGACCCCTCGTAATCGTACCTGAACTTCTTTTCAAAAACTGCTCTTATCCAGTGACTAAAAAATTTTATCGAGCACACCATTTGTAGAGCTCGTCGAAATCTTTCCGATGAATCCATGAATGCAAAAATCCGAGATCTGGAGCCCGAGTTACAGTTATTTTAGCGAGACAGTGTCCGGGTCTAATTCATATCCGAACCCGGATTTGAATCCGGGTTGGACCTCATAAAACAAGTCTTTCCTCTCCAAAAATGCCAAAATCTAGACCAACTCCTTCCTCCACCCTCCCCCTCGTCGGGGCGCCGTTGGAGCTCGTCGGAGCATGACGGATCGACGATCTGAAGCTGTCCCCATGTAGAGGAGGTCGAGGCCACCCCCGTGTGCGGTTTCGCATCGCGAACGGTGCGCTGAGATCGTTGTTCTCCTTGGGTGGAGATTACGAGGTCACCCTTTTTTTAATACGATGTATCCCCCTCTTGCTACGGATTCCACACGATTTCCGCTCTATATTTGAACACCTTTAGAGCCTTATAACATGCTTAGCATTGCTGAAATTTAATCCATGTTGAGACTGTTAGAAAAAATAGGAAGCGGAATTGATAAATAGAGCATAATGTAGATAAAGAAATATGGAAGAACAAAGAGATTTTTACGTGGAACCCTACTCCGTGAGGAGTGTGATGAAACCACGGGAGAAGCCCTCAAAGGGGCATATGCTTCATTGCTTTTTCTCAATGGATACAGGAGGTCTGTGGCTCCTTATATAGCCTCCACAGAGCCTCCAAGTCCCACCACTGGTAGATGTGGGACTAAACATGTGGATGGGGTAAATGGATCCATCCTCCTATTACATAAGTGGCGTACACAACCAAATACACTAACACTCCCCCTTAAGCTGGAGTATGCAATGCTCAGCTTGGACAAACAGAAAGAAACTCAACTCACAATACATGACACTACAAACAATATCAACTCAACGCGCACAACTGCTGCTGTCGAGGATGTTACTTCTCATGCCGTACAGGCGGGGAGGACGAACGGGCTGGAGTATGAGTCTTCTGAATCTTCTCGTCAGAGAGCATGTGCTCTGAACTGCGTCTGTCAGAGTCACTGCAATCGGAAATGAGTCTCCTTGTCGGAGTACTTTGGCCCGCCACAATAATGTGGACAACTGCTCCATCTCTGAAAAGGATCAAACTGAAAGGGCTATGGAAGTGCAATCCTTGTCAAAGTCCACAGTCGCTGGAGAATGGAGTCTGAAAAGTCTCCTAGTCGGAGAACTGGGTCTCTCTCATCTGGAACAGTAAATGATACACTACTCTGGAGTACCTATGATACCACATGAAAACCTTTGCCCACATGGCATAGGGAATGGTCCTCTACTCTGGAGTCCCTATGGCTTAAATGGAAAACTCTAGCCTAACAACACCAAGAAGAATGAGGGGACCGCGGCAAAAGATGGCAAACATGTGCTCATGTGAAAGAAGACCACATCCATATGCGTGTCTGAAACTGTGGACTCGAAATCAATCGTCGAGTCTGATCAACTGAAGAACTGTAGAGTCTGAGAAAATCTGGTTGGTCTGGAGAATATATGAATCTGACCTCCGAATCTGGAAATCTGACCTCTGAATCTAGAACAAGACCTGTGACTCTACATAATACTCCCCCTTTCTCCCGTACTTGTCGGAAAATCAATATCGACAAAGTTGGGAGAAGACACGAATATGGGGAAAATAACATGAAAACAATAAGCCGGCTACAAATTTTTTGGCTTCTCAAAACATGGATAAAATTTTGGCCATTTCATTTTTTTGTGGCTCTTTTTTTGTATTTTTTTAAAACATTTTTTTTTAAAAACGTTTCAACCTCTCCGTGGTTGTAAAAGTCACCCGACTGGCCCGATTAGTAGGTCTGACTAGTCTAGTCAGTGGGGTGGCCGTCCGAGTATCGACTTATTCTGACTATTTACACTAATCGACCAATTTTTTTGCTGGAGATACGATATTCTTATATGATATTCTTATATGTTCTGCTTTTTTTATAAGCAAACTTATTATAATATGCTCAGTGTTTTGTTTAAATTCAATTACTTTTTTTATTTTATTATGATAGTATTAAAATTACAAAATCTATGTAAATATATGTATAAAAATGAGTTATATATTTAAAATAATCAAAAAATTCAAAGCCGATTAAAGTCTGACTAAATCCGATTAGTCGTTCGACTGCTAATTAATCCTTAGTCAGTGACCCAACTGACCGAGTATCGACTACCGACTTTTGCAACCTTGAACCTCTTTTTTTAAGATACGGCTTTGCTATTTTTTTAAGGGTTTTTATCACTTGTGCCCCTCTGAGATATCGCAATATCAGTTATGCCTCTATCTTTTTGGTAATATCAGTTGTGCCCCTCACTTCTTGCAAATCTATCACTTGTACCCCTCGGGTTAGTTTCTGTCCATCCCAAACGCAAACGGATGTTATCTTTAAGGACACATCAGGAATTAAATGAAAACAAATGAATAAAAAAGTCCAATGTTCATCTTCCTCCTCCCCCTCCTCTTCATCTTCCTCGTCCCCCTCCCCCAGCCTCCTCCCCCCACCCCTGCTGCGCCCTCAGGCCCCCGCAACCCCACGCCTCCCCTGCCCCACCGACCCGCCCCGGCGCCCCCGCCCCGGGTCTCCCCTCCGCCCCCCACACCCCCTCCCTCGGTTGCCCTCCGCCTCCCGCACCTCCCATCCGGCCCCCGCACTGCCCCCACACCTCCCCCCTCCGCCCCCGCACCCCATCCCCCGTCCCCCTTGCCTCCAGCAGCTCCCCCCTCCGGCCCCCGCAGCCCCTGCCCCCGCCGCCTCCCCTGCCCCCGCCGCCTGTGATATGAGTGGGTTGTAGATTTGTACTGCCTCGTATGCTCTCTTTCTCAATTAATTCTTAGTTGAAACGGTACTGCGGTGATCGACGTTGTGTAATGTGGGCAGTACCGGTTATTTTGTGGTTGTCTCAGGCAAGAAGAGCCCTGAAGGCCCTCGGGGGAATCGTGAAGATCCAGGCCCTCGTGAGGGGCCACATTGTGAGGAAGCAAGCTGTGGAGACCGTTTGATGCATGCAGGCCCTTGTGAGAGCACATGCAAGGGTTCGTGCTGGCAGGCTGCCAGCAGAAGCTCAACTGCTTAATAAAGCATCGTCCAGACGACATCCCCATGTCCGTGTCTTCTCTTTCATGAGTCATTTCGTTTGGTTGTTGATACTTGATGAGGAATTTATCCATTTCACCAGGACTAGATGTCAGAATTCTAAGTCGCCAGGTCGCCCCGCGCCCCCCTGCCCCGCGCCCAGGTCGCACCCGTCGCCCCCGCGCCTCCCCTGCCCCAGCCGTCCCCTCCCCTCTGCGCCCAGGTCGCCCCCGCGCCTCCTCCTCCTCTTGAAACTGGAGAGCTTTTAGTTTTTGTTAAATTAAGATAAATTTTTGACCAATTGATTCATAAAATTTCATAAAAAAATTCAATAAAATTCACCGTTTGATCCGTAATGAGTGATATATCGTGAAAATGCAAAAATTTTAGAGATTCGATGGATGCATGAAGGTGTCACTAAGAGAGAGAAATTATGAGGAGAAATGAAGAAGAATAAATGGTTGAGGAAGAAGATAAAGAGGTCTGGACAATAATGCCCCTCTTAACTGCACCAAGGTTTGAAGAAACCATGGTTAAGTCAACTCATTGACGGTCAATCTGACGGAAGGGCGCAAGTGATAACGGCGAAAGAAGTGAGGGGCACAACTGATAACCAAAAAGATAGGGGCATAACTGATATTGCAATATCTCAGAGGGTCACAAGTGATAAAAACCTTTTTTTAAATTGCGTACGTCCTTTTTTTGTATGTACATGCTTCTTTTTTTCTCCTTTCTCTCTCTCTCTCTCTTTTGTAACTAAATAAATTTGGCCCAAAGATGCCTCCGCCCAATTAGGCTTTACAAAACATCTCTTTTTTTTAAAACCATGACCTTTTTTTAATCAGGTCCCCCCTTTTTTTAAACGGACCAGGCCTGGCATTTTTTTATATAACGTCGGGCCTTCGAGCCCTAGGGTTCCCACGACAGGGAACCCTTCTTCAACCGTCGCCGCCCCCACGATTGGGGTACTTCAAGTCGCGCCGCCTGCACTCACGGAGGTAGGAGGAAGCCGCCGCTCCTAGAGGGCCATCGCGCGGAGGCTGAGTCGTCGCTGGGGATGAGGGAGGAGGAGGGAACGCCTACGAGGATCAGCGGGGCTCGTCGACAGCTGCAGCCGCCGTTGGATGTGGCTTGAAGCGACTCGCTGTGCGTGCGGATGCGCCAAAGGGTGGGGCAATGCGCCTGGGTCGCCGCCTGGGGGTGCGCGCCTAGGGCTTTGTCGAAGGAGGTAGGCGACATCTGCGGCTTGGAATGTGATGCCTTGCTGCCGGAGGGTTGCGTGAAGGAGTCGCGCATGGAGATCGCGCAGGCTAGCGCTAGGGCAGCGAGGGCTGCTCGTGCTTCGGATGCCGAGGGTCGTACATGCGGTCAAGATGTGGAGCGTGATGCGTTGCCCCTGGAGTAGAATCGACTGGATCTTGCGCAGTTGCGGGTCGCCAACAACAAGATGCGTACAAGGGTTCGAGTTACTGGAACTCGTTGCTGGAGCCAGTGCGTGCGCCGCCTGACATGCATCACATGAGGAGGAACAATGCTAGGAGGGCGCCGCCTCCTGGAGAGGACTGGAAAGAGGTGATGCCTTAAGAGGATGAGGGCTGGACTGTGCATATGGAGATGCTCGCTTCAGGAGCATGCTCTTCTGCCTGTAGATCGATATGCGCCGAGCTTCTTCGAATGAATATCAAAACTTGATCAAGCTTATGCAGGATTAGGGTTTCAAAAACAGAAACCCTAGAACTTAAGCATAAAAAAATTTCCAAGAACAAAATAAAAAAAATGAGTCTCGAACATGAAACCTCGAGAATCGAACCCGTTCTGATACCATGTTAGAAAAAATAGGAAGCGGAATTGATAAACAGAGCATAATCTAGATAAAGAAATATGGAAGAACAAAGAGATTTTTACGTAGAACCCTACCCCGTGAGGAGCGGGATGAAACCACGGGAAAAGCCCTCAAAGGGGCATATGCTTCATTGCTTTTTCTCAATGGATACAAGAGGTATAGGGCTCCTTATATAGCCTCCACAGAGCCAAGTCCCACCACTGGTAGATGTGGGACTAAACATGTGGATGGGGTAAACCCTCCTATTACATAAGTGGCACACACAACCAAATACTCTAACAGAGACATTACGGGATTAGGTGCATTAGGCATGTATTACAATTTGGAACCTATATGAATAAATGCCCATAGAACCATAGGAGATTCTCGTTGATCTGTTCATAGTATCTTGTCTATATTGAAAAATGCATATTCATTTCTGCTAGTTCGCTCCTATATTTGTACAGACATTCCTTGCAGTTTAATATACTACTCGCATGGTCCTATATTGCAGGCTGATAGCTCGAATTTTTCAGAAATGAAATGGAAATATGGTAGATACACAGATTGTTTAATATATAACCGCATAACTTATATTCATGTTCCATTCACATCCATGTACAGTTAACATTTCTCAGTGTTCTCTGATTGGTCTTCGCCCAACAATCAAGATTGTGTCTGTGAGGAAGGGGTCATGAAATTTTGGATGGAAACGTATGGGCTATGGAAATCATAGTTTATTGGCATCATGGTTGCACTCAGATTTTGCCAACATCCACATCAATTTCTGTGTTTTTAATTGCACAGATTGGGAAAAAGGATATATAAAGAAATATTTATGTCAAAAGATCTATCAGCAGTTACTTCACAGTATTTATGTTGACGCATATTGAGTTATTGTGTCTCTTTGCTATTTTATTTTCTTGTTATTCTCTTTATGTAATTTACCCATAGGCTACTCTCCTATATAAGAGAGCCTAGGGCTATGGAATAAACAACTCATTTTCACGTTTCCCAACATGGTATCAGAGCGACGGTCCTAGGCCGGAGTTCTCGAAACCCTAAACCTACCCCATCCCCACCCGCCGGCTCTCTCTTCTCTCCCTCTCTCTCTCGGCGCCGCCAAGTTCATCCCCAGCCAATCGGAGGCTCTTCTTCTCCGATCTGCGGTGGTCTAGGGCGCCTCCTGCGCATCGTGCGCACCTTGCGCATCCGGTGCCTGCGCCTCTCGCGCATCTGGCGCACAGGAAGCAGTAGCGCATCCCACGCCTCCCGCTCACAGCGCCTCCCGCGCTGAGCGACATCCTTCCGTGCTGTGCATATGCGCATCTGCGCATCTTCAACAATCTGCTGTGTGCGGCATCTGTGTGCTGTGCTGTGCGCATCTCACTCATAGCGTGCACTAGGGCACGAGATACCGCGCAACAGGAAGCAGTAGCGCGCGTCATTTCCAAGCGCGCGCGTCATCTCCAGCGCGTGAGGGTTACATATTGCGTGTAAATCCTATGCGCGTGCGGATCGTAGCGTGCGCAGATCCATGGGGATAGTTGCTTGAGGTCTACACATGCAACTAATCCCGTCTATGTCATTGTAGACAAATATTATCTATTGTCATTCGCTCCAGTCTTCCGTCTCCAGTATGTCAGAAAGCAAGGCAGATATCCCGTCTATGGGCGCATTTCGTGGTCCAGCGCCCATCGTCAAGATGGATGGTACGAACTATGAACTGTGGGCAATGCAGTTCATGAGTATGATGAAGTCCACAGGCAAGAAGCATATTCTCACAGAGCCCGAGCCTGCAGAGAAGACTGGAGTTCATGCCTCATGGGAGGCCGACGACGCATATGCAAAGGTGTGGCTATCTGGCACATTGGCTATTGAAATCGCCAATGACATTCTACATCAACCCACAGCCAAAGACATGTGGGATATCCTGGCAGCGACATATTCTCAGGCGAAGAATGAGACGAAGATCCTGCAACTACAACATGATATATTCACAATAAAGCAGAACGGCCGCCCGTTACATTCTCTCTATACATCTTTGAGAGGAATGTTTGAGAAGCTTTATAGCTTCATGCCTCTTACCGCCACGCCAGAACAGCAGAAGACATACAGGAATGCGACGATGGTGGGTGTGTTTCTCGCTGCACTCGATCCAGAGTATGAGGCAGCACGTTCACAGATTTTGGCGGACTCGACTATTCCTCCCATGGAGGAAGCTTTTCACAGATTGAGCAGGATCACAATACCTTCAGCAGCTGCGAGTCAGAATGCCTCAGCCATGGCGGCCAATAGAGGCCGTGGTTTTCATCAACAGGGCCGTGGACGTACTCCCCGTGGAAGGGGTGGCCGCGCTAGGCCAACATGCTCATATTGTCCCCGAGTCGGACATACTGAAGATACATGCTACTCAAAGCATGGATTTCCTGCATCCGCACGAGCAGCTGAGCAGATAGAGCCCCCGTCTGCTGCTACACTGGATCAACGATTTGATGACCTAGTTGCCCGTCTCAGGGGCATTATTCCACCATCTGGTCCAGCACCGACTGCAGAGAACCATACTGATACTGCTGCTTCCGCCTCGGCCTCTACTAGTACTTCAGGTAGTCCACTTGCACTCCACAGTAGTAGATCTGATACACTGCCATGGATCATGGACTCTGGCGCTACACATCATCTATGTGGCGACCATAGCCTACTTACAGGATACACCCAGATTCCTCCAGGACGGACAATAGTTATTGCCAATGGCACGCATTCTCCTATCACGGGCCAAGGGGAGATCAGATTGACGTCTTCTATGCAGCTCAAGAATGTTTTACATGCACCGCATTTTTCTATGAATCTGTTGTCAATTAGTCAGATTACGAAGGATCTCCATTGTCGAGCTATTTTTGATTCATCTTCATTGATTTTTCAGGACATCCGTACGGGCAACGTGATTGGTCATGGCTATGAGCAAGGAGGCCTTTATCATCTGAACCAGACCCCGTTTGCCGGAATCACAGCTTCTCCCGCAGAACAAGTATCTTCTCTCCTGTGGCATCTGCGTTTTGGTCATCTACCGCTTCAGAAGTTGCGTCTTGTCTTACCTTATAGTCTTTCTCACACTCCTATCCAGTGTGAGGCGTGTCAGTTGGGAAAACATCACAGGTCATCCTTTCCCAGTAGTCAAGGTCGGAGTAGTAACTCCAAGTTTGAGTTGTTTCATGTCGATGTCTGGGGTCCAAGTCGTGTTCCCGATCATCAGGGGCACAGGTTTTATATTGTATTTGTGGATGATTTCTCTAGAGCATCATGGGTATTTCTAATGAAAAATAAGTCTGAAGCTGTAAATATTATTATTCAATTTCTAAATGAGATTCAGAATGCTTTTTCCACAACTGTCAAAATTATGAGAAGTGACAATGCCTTAGAGTTGTGCACCAACAATCTAGTAAACTACTACTCCTCTAAAGGAATTGTTCACCAAACATCCTGCGCCCATACGTCTCAACAAAATGGGGTTGCAGAAAGAAAACACCGTCACCTACTTGGTGTCACAAGGTCACTTCTCATTCAGAGTCATGTTCCGTATTCCTACTGGGGTGATGCAGTCCTTACTGCATGTTATCTTATAAATCGTATGCCCTCGTCTGTCCTGAATGAACAGGTTCCTTTCTCACTTATTTATCATGACAAGGATCTGTTCACTCTTACCCCTCGTGTGTTTGGGTCAGTCGCATTTGTCCATCAGTTGTCGCCCGGTTCTGACAAGCTCTCTCCTAGGGCTGTCAAGTGTGTCTTTGTGGGGTACTCCAGAACTCAAAAGGGGTACAAGTGTTTTGACCCTGTGCGTCGGCGGTATATGATCAGTGCAGATGTTACATTCTTTGAATCCATCATGTATTTTTCAGAATCCGGGAACATGCAGCCACCACCTATATCCCCTGATATTGTATTCATGGCACCACCAACATCACAACCGCTACCAACATCTCCGCCACCACCACCACCGCCACCACCACCGCCATCAATAGTATCCCCGTTACCATTCCATTACACCCGGAGGCCGAATCAAGCTCATGGTCCTGACCAGTCAACTAGCTCGCCTATGGTATGTAATGAAAATATTAATGTTGATGGATCTGACGACATTTCTCAGCAGGATGCATTACAGGAGCATGGTGATACCACAGAGGATCTGGATGTTCCAATCGCTCTACGCAAGCCGAAGAGAAGCTGTGCCAAGTATCCAGTATCAGCAGCGGTGTCGTTTGAGAGGCTATCTGGACCATTCAGGACGTTTGCATTGGCACTTTCAGCTACAGATATTCCACGGAACCACCATGAGGCTTTGCAGGATTCTCGATGGCGGCTAGCAATGGAGGAAGAAATGGCGGCACTTCAGTCTAGAGGAACATGGAGCTTGGTTACTATACCTCCAGATGTCAACCCGGTGAGTTGCAAGTGGGTGTTTACAGTGAAACATAATGCAGATGGCTCCATTGACAGGTACAAGGCACGCCTAGTTGCAAGGGGATTCACACAGACATATGGGGTAGATTACCTTGACACGTTCTCCCCGGTGGCTCGTCATTCCACTCTGCGGATCCTCTTATCAGTCGCAGTTACTAGAGACTGACCACTCTATCAACTGGATGTGAAGAATGCCTTTCTGTATGGCGACCTGCAGGAGGAAGTCTACATGCAACAGCCACCAGGTTTTGCTGTTGAGGGGGAGTGTTCCAGGGTTTGCAGATTACATAAGGCTATCTATGGCCTTAAGCAGAGCCCCAGAGCATGGTTCCAGAAGCTGTCAGACCTCTTTGAGAAACAAGGATATAAACGCTCCAATGCTGATCATTCCTTGTTTGTACAGAAGACGGCAAGAGGTATTGTTGTAATCATGGTTTATGTTGACGATATCTTGATTACAGGTGATGATGACCAGGGCATTAAGCAGGCAAAGGAAAGGCTGGGGACCGAGTTTGTCACCAAGGACTTGGGAGTCCTTAGATATTTTCTGGGGCTGGAGTTTGCCAGAAATCCGTATGGATTAGTCATGTCACAGAGGAAGTATGTCACAGATCTACTGAGTGAGACAGGTATGCTAGGGTGTCGACCTGCTACGACACCAATGGACCCTAGCATGAAGCTGTATGATGATGACACAGAGGAGGTTGACAGGAGAAGATACAGAGAACTGGTAGGCAAATTGTTATATGTCACGATCACTAGGCCAGATATATTATTTGCAGTGAGCCGTGTGAGCCAGTTCATGGAGCAGCCACGCCAGGTGCATATGGATGCAATACACATGATACTTAGATATCTTAAATCTTCTCCAGGTAAAGGTCTGCTATTCAAGAAAGGAAAGGGGATTTCTGTCTCAGCATGCGCAGATGCAGACTATGCAGGATGTCCTAAGGATAGGAAGTCCACCTCAGGGTATGCTGTCTATGTTGGAGATGCCCTAGTCTCATGGAGGAGCAAGAAGCAAACTGTGGTAGCAAGATCCAGTGCTGAATCCGAATATAGGGCTATGGCCCAGGTTACTACAGAGATGATGTGGGTGAAAGCGGTGCTGACAGATTTATGCTTAGATATACCACTTCCTATGAACTTGGAGTGTGATAATCAGGTTGCTTTGTTCATTGCAAACAATCCTGCATTCCATGAACGGACCAAGCATATTGAGGTGGATTGTCACTTCATACGTGACATGATTCAGAAAGGATTCATTGCCACATCCCATGTTACTTCAGAGAACCAGACTGCAGATATATTCACCAAGGCATTGTTACGAGGCCCATTTCAGAAGTGTGCTTCCAAGCTGAGCATGATTGACATCTATGCTCCATCTTGAGGGGGAGTGTTGACGCATATTGAGTTATTGTGTCTCTTTGCTATTTTATTTTCTTGTTATTCTCTTTATGTAATTTACCCATAGGCTACTCTCCTATATAAGAGAGCCTAGGGCTATGGAATAAACAACTCATTTTCACGTTTCCCAACAATTTAGCCGACACTCCTTTACCTGTATATGGTAGTAGCAAATTTTATACGTAACTTTTAAATCCTTTAATTTCAAAACTTACAAAGAGACCTTATCGCAGAAGATGTCACATTAACTAAAGGTTAAACGTTGGAATGTTTAACGGATATGGAAAAATGAGTATCTCCCGATGCTAAATGTATATACCTGTCTGTTTAAGATGAACAAATGAAATTAACATTGACAAATCCCATGGAAATTGAAGTTGAAAATTCTTTCATACTGCTAATAGCATATTTTAGATTGGGATTAACTTCGCAACACAGTACTTGCATGGATATCAGGATCATGCTGTTCATATAATCTGCTCTAATATTAGGATGTTCGGTCGCTAGCTATCCTCAGGTTAGCGCGTAATGGTTATTAGTGATCTCTGAATTACGTACGCCCGAATTATTATGATTGTTGATCAAATTCATATCACATCTAGACATTGTTGTAAAAATCCCTGACTGGCCCGACTAGTAGGTCCGACTAGTCTAATCGGTGGGGTGGCCGACCGAGTAATGGCTAATTCCGACTAAGGTCAACTAGTCGATCGGTTTTTGCTTGGAGATACCATTTATTTTTTATTTTTTAAAGCAAACTTATTCTAATGTGCTTAATGTTTTATTTAGATTCAATTTCTTCTTTTGTTTCATTATGATAATATAAAAAATGTACAAATCTATGTAAATATATAAGAATATACATAGAAAAATGATTTATATATTTAAAATAATTAAAAATTCAAAATCGATTAAAGCTCGACTAAATTCGATTAGTCGCCCGACTGCTAATTAATCCTTAGTCAGTGACCCAACCGACCGAGTACCGACCACCGATTTTTGCAACCTTGCATCTAGATTTATTTATTTTCAGGGAAATAATCAATTATAGAGGAAATAGTTTTTTTTTGCTCGAGAATTATCAAAGGTAAGCCACTTGGGTGCTTGATAGCTTTTAGAGGCAAGCCTCTGACCCCTTTTGAGCAGGTAAGGCCTGCATTTCCAGCTCTTAAGTAATTGATTCTCTACGATGACAATGAAGTTCTCAAAGATGCTTGTTGGGCACCCCGAAATCTCTTCGCTGATTGATGACGGTATATATGGTGTAATTAGTATGGGTACCCCAAGCTTGACACTACAATTTCTCTTACAGATCATGAGAAGTCCCTTGTCGTTTAAATGATTATGCCAAACAATTGAGTCCCTTTTATGGGCCACTAACACATATTTTATATGTAGAAATTATCATTCTAATGAAGGTATTTTTCATGGTCATCGGGTAGTGGAGTAGTTGCCGCCAAGGGATGTGCATGCACCCTTGGGGCCCCAGGTAGAAGCCTAGAGAGTCACGATCCCAACCGCTACTACGTAGCTTTGACGGTTGGAGGACATGTTGCTTGGCATACCGAGGAGTCATCATGCGGTGTTCAACCTCAGCATTTGCATGCCTTCAGCCCGATGCTTCGAATGCGGGCCAAGAAGTCATAGTTGGTGGTCTAGCATTTTGCTTGTTTACTTAGAGTTAACACTCGTGTACTGGCTGGTGTAGGTCGCATTGGTTGGTATTCCGAGTGGGAGAACTAAGAGGGGAGTTCCGTGAAAATGTGGTTAAATGAAGTTGGGAATGGGATACAAGTCTCCTATCCATAAGGAGGATTTAAGTTAGTCATGGTGATTCAGAATAAGGTAAAAATGATCTTGTAATCTATGCCCTTACTCGTGCCCTACACTACTGGAGTCTTACGCATGGGTAGTGGACTTGGGCGGTTCGCAGTGATTCGTGGATTGGAAATCGCTTTGGGAATCGAAGTTACAATTTTATAAGTGAAGCCAAGTAGAGGTGTTGGGAATTTAGCTAGGATGCATTGTACCCCACCACATACCTACAGAGGCACCCCAACCCTAAGATCTTATTCTTGCCTTATAGTCATAGTGTGAGGTCTCAACCGGACCAAGACCACAGACTATCCACGAAGCTTAGTTGATCCATATTAAATAATAATGATTATAATTTATCTCTTTGTGAGGACGGTTTACCCAGTTCTTTCTTTTGCACCCTTTTTAATTATATCTTTACTGCTGTATTTTTTATCGTACCGAGCAACTTTGCTCATAACGTACTTCTGTGTGAATCCGCAGGGTCACAACAGAAGCCGCAATAGTGAGTGGTACTTGTTTACTTGGAGCTACTTCTCTTTTGTGCAGCTACACGACTTATTTTTTTGGTGCCGTTACTTGTAGCTCTTACTGCTTTACTTTAATTGTAGATGGTTGAGAGACATGAGATGTATAATGTATGTATGAGCATACTTTTTGTTGCATACTTGTATATTTTTGTAGACAGGGATTGTAATGAAATACAATGATGGCATGATATGAAGTGAAAGGGAAGAATATTTTGTATTCCAAACTTTCATGCTATTTTCTCCTGTTGTATATTATTGTGTATTTTGAATGTGGAATGTATGTGCGTGGAATTGGTTTGCCGAGTACCTGGATCTTAGGGGGACGGATGTCACATAGTGGCAATCAACTTCAATATGTTTCATTCTCTCATGAAATGTACGACTATTCACAATGAATAGGGCGACATGATTATCACAATTCAACAACATAGGAAGAGGCACATCTATATGTATATCTGCTAGTACTGCTCGAACCCACATTCTCTACTAGCTTGTGCCATAGCCTTGTACTCAGATTTGGCACTAGATTTGACCACTACAATCTGTTTCTTGCTTTTCCAAGAAACAATTGAACCTCCAACAAATATAGCAAAGCCTAACGTGGACTTCCTGTCCTAAGGGCATCCTGCATAGTCTGCATCTGCGCATGCTGACATAGTAAGATCTTCTCCTTTCCTGAATAGCAACCCTGCACCTGGTGATGGTTTCAGGTACCTTAATATAATAGGTATAGCATCCATATGTATCTGACGTGGTTGCTCCATGAATTGGCTAACCCGACTGACTGCAAAGGAGATGTCGGGTCTAGTGATGGTTGTATAGAAAAGCTTTCCTACCAGCTCTCTATATCTTCTCTTATCTACCTCGTCCGTGTCGTCATCATACGGTCTCATGCTTGGATCCATAGTGGTAGTAGCTGGTCGACATCCAAGCATGCATGTCTCACTTAGCATGTCAATGACATACTTTCCTTGGGTCATCACAAGACCCTTATGATTCCTGGCAAACTCTAGCCCTGAAAATATCTCAGGGTGCCAAGATCTTTGGTGACAAACCAATTGCTCAGAAATTCTTTCGCTCTTTTTGTCCCTTGACTATCATTACCTGTAACCAATATATCATCAACATATAATAGTTACTGATCCTCTGGAGGTTTTCTGTATAAAGAGAGAATGATTTGCATTCGACCTTCAGAACCCATGCTTCTCAAACAAATCTAAGAGCTTTTGTAACCAAGCTCTTGGGCTCTGTTTAAGGCCATATATTGCCTTATGGAGTCTACACACCTGCTGACACTCCCTCTCAGTAGTTAATCCCGGAGGTTGCTGCATGTAGACTTCTTCCAAAAGATCACCATGCAAGAAGGCATTTTTAACATCTAGTTGGAACAATGACCACTCACGTACCACGATAAGGAGAACCGTAGGGTAGAATGTCGAGCAACAGAAGAGAAGGTGTCTAGATTATCCACCCATACGTCTGAGTAAAACATCATGCGACTAGTCTGGCCTTGTACCTATTAAGGCTCCCATCGACATGATACTTCACTGTAAAGACCCATTTGCAGCTCACTATAGACGGCCCATTGAGGACAAGAACCAAGGTCCAGGTGCCTCGGGACTATAAAGTCGTCATCTCCTCCTCCATTGCTTTGCGCCACTGACTATCCTGCAAGGTCTCTTGATAAGTCCGTGGGATGTTTACAATAAATAGAGCAACAGCAAATCGACCGAATTCTCATGTAAGATGATGGAACGACACCTAAGAAGCAATATGGTATGATGCACAAGTACGTCTTTGCTTCCGAATAGCAATGGGCACATCCAGGTCGTTGGTTGTATCCCCGATAATCTCTTGTACTTCACTATGCTGCAATAGTTCTTGCTAAGACACATCTCCATATCCATCATTAGAAATATCGTATTCAACACATACCTCAGACATGCTGGATGATGTGCTATGAACATGAGCAGAAGGCGACCGTCGACTGTAATGAAGTGGTAATGGTGGAACATGGATAATAGGTGGTAAGACAGGGGATAATGGTGGTGATGGGGTAGGAGATTGAGATGGTGAGGATGGTGGTGAAGATGATGATGATAGAGGTGCTTTGGATAAGAAGAGTACGGGCAACATCAAGGATATGGCGATGTTTTCTTTCCGCAACACCATTTTCTTGAGACGTGTAAGTACATGTTCTTTAATGAATTATATCATGTGAGGAGAAGTACAGAGTAAGAATACAAATATAAAATTCTAAAGCATTATCAGTCCTCACCATCTTGACATTAGAAGAAAAATATTACAAACTTCATTAGAAAAGGTTTGAATCAAGTTCCCAGCTTCAGACTTAGTTTTCATTCGAAATGCCCATGACAAATGGGAAAAATCATCCACAACAACTAAATAAAACCGGCGTCCCTGATGATCAGGAACCCGACTCAGACCCCAAATGTCAACATGGAACAATTCAAAAGGGGAGCGACTGCTCCGACTCTAACAAATAGGAAATACAGACTGATGATGCGTTCCCAACTGATATGCCTCACAATTGAAGGATGCTCGAGGCGAGATCTGAGGAAGAATGTGACGCAACTTCTGGAGGGGAAGATGACCAAAACACAGATGCCATGTGAACGAAGAAGCAGAACTAGTGGATTGAGAAGGTAGTTCGGTACAAGGGGTTTGGACCAATCTGTAGATGCCTCCCTGCTCACAACCATAGCCAACCACCCTGCCAGTTAGAATGACTTGAAAAACAAGAGACTATGGGTCAAATATATCGCGACAGTTCAAATCTCTAGTAATCAGACTGATAGACAATAATTCATAGAAAAATCTAGAGCATGCAACAATTATGCAGACGTATGGATGGTGTCAAACTACACTCCCCTTGTTTGTGATTGGGGAATGACTCCCATCGGGATGACAACAGTTCGATTAGAAGGAATCTGTCTATATGTTGTAAGAATATCTCTATTGCCACACAAGTGATGTGTTGCCCCGGAATCCATAATCCGTTATGTAATATCAGGACCACGACAAGAAGTAGATGAAATAATGCTACCTGAGGTGCTAGCTCAAACAGAGGTTGCTAGCCTACCACATCGAGAGTAGATATGTCATCGGAATTTGCAAGAGGCATAATATCCCTCAGATGGGAAACAAGATCATTATATCTCAGCTCAGAGGAAGACAAAGGTGCTGGAGTTGTACCATGTTCCGCAACGTGTGCGGATGCTGGAAAATCATGCTTGGAATAACATGTTTCCTCTGTATGCCAAGAGCGATGACAGTAGATGCAGGGTGGACTGGCACGACCTCTTCTACCACGTGATCCACAACCCCGAAACTGAGAGGTACTCCCTTCCACGGGAGACTGCCATAGCAGATGAATTTGACATTGGACTAAAGGACGTAACATTGATTCGGCTCAATCTGCGGAAGGCTTCCTCCATGGGAGGAATATTAATGTCTGCCAAGATCTGGGAAGATATTGCCTCGTATTGTGAATCTAGTGATGCCAGGAACACACCAACCATTGTGGCATTCCGATATGTCTTCTATTGTTCAGGAGTTGCTGTGAGAGGCATACAACTTTGGAGCCTCTCAAACATCCCTCTTAGGGCCATGTAATGTGCCCGAAGAGGCCATCCGTTCTACTTTATGGTAAAAATGTCTCGCTGGAGTTGTAGAATCTTCATCTCATTCTTTACCTGCGAATAGGTTGCCGCAAGAATGTCCCACATTGCCTTTGCAGTAGGCTGATGCACAACATCATTTGCTATCTCTAGTTTTAATGTACCAGGTAGCCAGACTTGTGCATATGCATCGTCCACCTCCCAGGAGGCATGTGTCCATGTCTTCTCCACCGGCTCTTCTTCGGTAAGAATGTGAGTATTGCCTATAGACTTCATCATGCTCATGAACTTCGTGACCCATAACTCGTAATTTGACTCGTCCATCTTGACTATCGTCGTTGGACCACGGAAGGCGCATGTGGCGAGGATATTTGCTTTGCTTTCTGACATGCCGTCGGTTAAAGAAGACTATGTTTGGACTAGAAAATTTTGTCTACACATACATAAGGGGATTTGGTTGCATGTGTAGACTCAAACAACCAATCCCATCAACCAAAGATCGAAGGCGGTGTGCGATGGCATCACATTCAAATGCTAACGGTGCACCTAACGGCGATGCACCTTGAAAGAAGGTGCGACAACACCATAAGGAAGGTGCAACGACAACCTAAGGAGGTAAAGGTATGGCGACAACCGAAGGAGATCGGGGTGCAACAGCGACACCCTAGAAGTGGTGCTGCGGCACCCGATTAAGAAAGTGGTGTTGTGGCACCCGCTAGAGGGAGATATGCCGCAGCGACACCCCCTAGAATGGTAGGGTGCAACGGGGGTGCTCGCTGGAGGGTGGCTCCCGCTGGAGTAGGGTGTGGCGGCGTCAGAGGAAGAAGAGAGAGGGTGGCGTGGTGGGGTTAGGGTTTCTGGGTATGAGAGCTCCGGTCTAGGATCGCCGCTCTGATACCATGTTGGGAAAAAATGAGCAACTTGTTTGTTTCATGGAACGTAGGCTCTCTTATATAGTTGAGAGACCTATGGGTAAATTACATAAGACACAACAACAACAACAAAGCCTTTTCGCACTTTAAGTAGGGTCGGCTACATGGATTTTTTGCCTCCATTCAAATCTATCTTGAGTCATTCTCGGGCTTAGATCCAAAAAACTAAGATCCCTTCATATAGTCTCATTCCAACAATTCTTGGGCCTTCCACGCCCTCTTTTAGCTGGTTCAACATTCCAAAACTCAAACCTCCTCACCGGTGCATCAACTGACCTCCTTTGCAAATGGCCAAACCACCTTAAGCGATTTTCTCGCATCTTATCTTCGATCAGAGCTACAACCACTTTCATTCTGATGGCATCATTCCGAATCCGATCTTTATGTGTGTATCCACACATCCATCTTAGCATTTTCATTTCTATTACTGCCATTCTCTGCATATGTCTATGGTTCATAGGCCAACATTCAGATCCATATAGCATAGCAGGTCTCATTGCTGCTTTATAAAACTTTCCTTTGATTTTCAAAGGAATTTTCTTAACACAGAGAACATCAAAGGCTCTTCTCCACTTTAGCCAACCTGCATTTATTCTATTTGTAACATCTCCATCAATTTCTCCATCATGTTGCAAAATAGAACCCAAGTATCTAAAAGAATATCTCTTCTGAATGTTATCATAACCAATCTTAACATCAATTCCTTCACCATTGCTTCCATCAAAAGTACACTCCCTAAATTCAGTCTTAGCCCTACTTATATGAAATCCTTTAGTCTTCAAAGTATGTCTCCAGACCTCAAGCTTCTCATTTACTCCATCTCTAGTCTCATTAATGAACACAATATCATCAACGAATTATGGTTCGAAAAAACGTGCCTCGAGGTGCACGGGGCGGACAGAAAACGCCTCTGAACGACCGCCTCGACAGGGTCCTGAGAGGCGGCCGCCTCAGTTGGTCGAGGCAGGCGAGGCAATCGAGGCGGAGGCGAGGCACCCGTCGAGGCATTTTTTTTCAAATTATTTTTTTATGTTAATTCATTTATCCTATTAGCAATTTCAGATGTTTATAAAGGTGTAGATGTTTATGATATAATTATATAAGATGAATGCTTAAATTTGGTCGCTTTCATGTTCATATTTACTATTAAACATGTCCAATCATGTCAAAAAACTCTTAAATTATGCCCTTAAACATACGAATCCACAAGTATCATAGAAAAATTTACCCGTAAACTTATTTTTAAGGAGTTTTCAAATAATGAGCTATGTAATATATCGAGAAGGTCAAACATGATATAATTCAAGGGGAGTTTATGTACTACTCCCATTCAAATAGATCAATATATCCGAATATGTCAAACAACGAGACCCCCGCCTTGTTGGGGTATGGTATGACATGAAGGGGTGCATATGACGGTTCTTCAACTTATGTTAGATGGTTAGAATTCAGGGGAATATCAACAGATTTAATCTCTTATTGGATGGAAAATTAGTAAAAAGGCACATACACTTGTATATCTTTTCTTTCGATGTTCCTATCTTTATAATTTCATCATATATTATAGTAATTTATATCATATGTTAGTTACAATATATATAATTTCATTAGTATATATTTTGTTGTAGTTTTTATAGGTTTTTTCCTTGTAAACCGAGGCTTACGCTTCGACCGCCTCGAGGCTACGCCTCGCCTCGATTTCAGGGAAACCGCCTCGTTCCGTTTTAGTTTTTTCAAACCTTACATCGAATACCATACACCAAGGTATCTCATCCTGAATGTGACTTGTCAACTCGTCCATAATTAAAGTAAAAAGGAGACTCAAAGTTGAACCTTGATGCAGACCAGTGTTGATATCATAATAGTCAGTCTTCCCAGACTATATCCTTACACAAGATGAAAGCCTATCATACATATCTTTTATGAGGTTAATGTATATGTACTTGTCTCTTCTCCAAAACTCTCCACAATATCTCCGGTGGGACAGAATTATAAGCCTTCTCTAAATCAATAAAAATCATATGGAGGTTCTTCCTTTTAGTGTAAATCTCCGTTGTTCTCCTCAGCAAGTGGATGGCTTCAATAGTTGAGCGACCTGGCAGAAACTTTTACTAACATAAGACAAACGAACGGAAAAGTAAACTGAAAAAACAATACATAAACAGAAATATATCTCTACAGATGTATGCATGTATCGTGATAACATACGCTATAGGTCTTGAATAACTCGATCTTGTTAAGTCAACTCTTTGACCTAGCTTATCCGACACCTCTGAATTTCTATTCCTATGCAGAGGACCTGCATCAAGAGGTCCGCCGGATATCAACATTTGGAGTAAGGATTGCCATTGCCTTCTCATACTGAAGATCCTTTCTCAACAATCATTTGACACTGCTAGATAAGTCCTTAATCTAATTCTTTGGATATCATCCAAGCACCAACCTCTATGATTTAACCATTGATTTAACGGATGTATGATTATCAAGATGGTCGTGGTACATAACCCTAATTGTACGAAGGGACCTTAAAAGTGCATTCATTCATTAATCTCAAATAGGGAGTGAAAATCAAGAATTTTTATTAATATATAAAAATGATGATAATAATATATATTGTAGAAATGGTTCGACATGGGCTTACATGTCCAACAATCTCCCATTAACCCTCAGAATCATTTAGGTATAATTCTCAAATCCATATTCATTACATGCTGGTCAAAAAACTTTCGAGACAAAGGTTTGGTAAGGGGATTAACAATGTTGTCGGCATAGGCCACCTTGGTGATTATGATGTCACCACACTTTTGTATCTCCCGAATAATGTGGTATTTCCTTTCTGCGTATTTTCTTTTTTATTATCATCTGGATTCCTTCATTTGAGTTATGGCTCACATGTTATCGCAAAGTAGCAAGATGGGAGTATCACAAGAAACTACGCCAAGTTCTAGGATGAACTTGTGCAACTACTCCGCCTCCTTTGCAGCATGTGATGCGATAGTGTATTAAGCTTCTATCTGCGAATCAACCGTGGTGTCATGCTTTTTTCTTCTCCAGCTCACAACACTACCGTTCAACAAAAATACAATTCTTGAATTTGACTTGTGGTCATCAATGTCAGATTGAAAGTCTGAATCTGTGTATCCTAAAATTTGGAAATCACTATCTCCATAAACCAAGATGTAATATTGTGTCCTTCATAGATACTTGAGAATGTTTTTCACTGCATTCCGGTGTTGTTCACTATAGCAGGATTGGTAACGACTTATCACTTCCATTGCATGGCAGATATCTGACTTTGTGCACATCATGGCATACATTAGTTTTCACACAGTTGATGCGTAAGGGCATCCAGCCATGTCCTTTTACTCTACACTTTGAGGAGTCGTCCCTTTAGATCGGTATATACCGTGTCTTAAGGAAATGAAGTCCTTTATGAATTTTCCATATGGAATCATTCTAAGTTCTTCTTAACGTATCCGTGTTTAGACAATCTCAAAATCCTCTTTTCTCTTTTTATGAACAATTTCAGACCCAAGATATAAGAGGCTTCTCCAAGATCTTTCATTTCAAAGGTATGCGATAGCCATACCTTAACACTAGTCAGCATTGATCTATCATTCCCAATGATAAGAATGCTATCTACGTAAAGCATGATAAACACAATGGTGCTCCCACTGAGCTTCTTGTACACACATGTTTCATCATGATTCTGAACAAAATCATAACTCTTCATGGTTTCATCAAATCTGATGTTCTCGCTACGAGAAGCTTGTTTATGCCCATCGATGGATTTTTTCAACTTACACACTTTGCCTTCCTCAATTATGTAGCCCTGGGGTTGCTCCATATAGATATCCTCCTCGAGGTATCCATTAAGGAATGCGGTCTTGACATCCATATGCTAAAGTCTTAGTCAAGATGTGTAGCTATAGCTAGCAGTGCCCTGATGGACTTAAGCATGGCCACATGAGAGAATGTCTCATCATAGTCAATGCCTTTTCTCTGTGTGTAGCCTTCAACTACGAGCCACACCTTGAAGGTCTCTATCGTCACATCAGGCCCCCTCTTTCTCTTGAAGATCTATTTACGCCCAATGGGTTTTATTCCTCCTAGGTGAATCCTATAGGGTCCATACACCGTTCTTATGCATGGAGTCTATTTTAGACTTCATAGCTAACATCCATTTATCCATGTCATGATCCGCGAGTGCTTCATCAAATGAAGTTGGATCATTGTCAGACTCTCCTAACACATGGAATCCATACCTTTCAGGTGGTATAACTGTTATCAAACTCCTTTGAAGAGGTACATGTGTTTCATCTTCATTTATCTCTTCTAATTCTGGCTCAAGAATCTCAGTATCCTAAGAGGATTAAGTGAATTACTTTATTTCATTCTTGTCTTGACTTTTTTAGGAAGACATCCTCTAAGAATTTCATATCCCTAGAGACGAATACCTTTTGAATCTCAGGGTCGTAAAATTGATATTCAATACCATCCTTTACATACCCAATAAAGTTGCACTCTCTGGTGCGAGATTCTAGCTTACATACCTAATGAAGTAGCACCCCTTTATTGCATTTTCCTTTTTGTTTTTCTTTTATCTTATCAATCATTATTGACTAATTTTGAAAATTAGTTATCATCAAATAATACTAAATTATTTGTGACAATTACAAACAAACCATCTAAAATAGGCCCAAAACTAAATGTAAATCCAATTTACATTTTTGTATGATATGAATCCAATTCATATTAAAATAAAAATTATGAATCTATTTGCAATCAAGTCTGAATAAGATAATGAGGATCTTATCAACACTATCCTTGATTATTGTAGATAGCATTATCCACATCAATCTTATCTATGATAAGTAAACCCAATTTAATTATCTTAGATTCCTCTCTGCTCATACCTAAAAAGCTATGTGAATCTTATCTACGTCATTCTTGGATACTTATCGACATCACCCTAAATTTAAACCCAAAAATAATGTGAATCTTATCTACATCACCCTAATTTTAATCCCCAAAATAATTTGAATCTTATTGACATCATTCTTTGAGTACAATGGATAACACTAAAAAGGGAATAGCCTTCTCCCACTTTAAGTAAGGTCGTATACATGGATTCTTGCTCAAATCCATGTTGAAAGTCCGAGTATTTTTTACACTGGTTGTCGACTACCTAACGCAACCCCCACAAGGGGGATTTGAACCATGATCTTTTGGGTGGTAGGCACATTGCACTACCACTATACCATTGAAGTAGATAAACACTATCCAGAATAATTAAATTCAATTTAATCATCTTGAATTTCTTCTATTTGCCCAATACTCAGAATTATCTCTTTAGGAACATTCCTCAAACTCCTTTGACTATAGTGTGTCTTCTCCACGGATACTTGGAGATAAGGTCAGAGCGATTTATATGACTTGTATAGTGACTTGGATAATGAGATCCCAACTTATATCTAGATCTAGAGAACCTCTTAGAGCTGTGTGATCATATCAGTCAGTGTATCCAATCTTCTCATTATATTTGAATCTAATTCAGATCAATGTTTAACATTTGGACTAAGATTAGATAACTAGTCTACCAAGCAAAAAGTCACTAAATCTAAACATGTTTCATCACTCTCTCGAAATGAAAGGCGTAATGACATACAATCAGTTAAGATCACATCACCCTCGAGTATTCTCAATACTCGTACATCATGTATACTAGAAGATTGTGATAAACTCAAAATTCGGATCACTTTTTGGCTTGTCTCCTTAGTGATTTTATTGGTGAGTTTCTCATTTTGAACATTGGGAGTTGGTATTAATTATATGCTTTCCAAAAGCATATATCATACCTTCAAAACATGTCTTGTTTCCAAAATAAGATAACCAATGTTGGAATTTGGTTTATCCTAATATCTCATGAGTGAACTCACAATTTCTATTTCAGTATGAACATGTATGATCTCTTTGAGCAATCTTACTCCTTATATGTCTTTATATCCACTCCAGTGCCCTAGTGTATAAACCTTGATTAGGCCATTAACCTATCAATATGCCAAATGTATATACTCAGACATATAGTGATACATCTATCACCGGTCAGAGGATGCATGCATTTATCGTGACAATACACGATATCGGTCATTGTTACATAGATCTCACTAAGTCAATTCTTTGCCTAACTCACCCGACACCTCTGAATCTCTATTCCTATTAGAGGACATGCATTAAAAAGTTGGTCAGATGTTAGCCTTTGGAATAAGGATTGCCATCTCCTTCTCAAGTTGGAAATTGTTTCTTGATAATCACTTGATGGTGCGACTGAATCCTCAATCTAACTCTTTAGATATTCAACCATGCACCAACCCCTATGATCCAACTTTTGGATCAACAATTATATGACCTATTAAGCCAACTTAGTTATTCTTCATGTTAAATTAAGGAGTTATTTTGTAACACTCGAATTTGAAATCGAATCCGACCAGGTTAGGGTCTGCATGACCTAATAAAAAATAAATTAATATTAAATAGATCCGGATCAATCCGTAGATTGCGGATTAAATTCCGTTCGGATGCAATCGGTAAAAAAATCAATTTCATCGTATTTCTTGTCACTGGAAAAAAATCCGTGACGTGATCCGAACGACAAAATAAACAGAGATCAATCACTAAGTTCACCTCAACAAATCAGAATCAATGGAATTGATCGTTTGTCGATCGGAGTTCGTTTGACCGATTTTAATCGTGAAAATTAATCATAAATGGAAATTATATTTCACCAATTCTGAATCTATCTTGTGTCGGAAAAATATGGATATTGAGCTCATTTTGATCGTCACCGAAAGACGGTCGAAACAAGACATTATACACATGAATCGAAGATCCGAGGTGATAATTGCGAGAGATAAAGCATTTCATCCAAAGATAGGAATAAAAAGTTAAAAAAATAAAATAAAAGTTTTTTTCTTTCCAAACGTACAGTTTTTTCTTTTCAAAGAAAATTACACCTCATTTATTTTCTTTTAACACATGTCCTCTTTTTTTAAAACTTGACATCTAAACCCCCAACTCCTTCCTCTATTTCTAACGCTCGAACCCTTCTTCTTCCTCAAAGCTCTTCTCCTTCTTTTCTTTCTCAACAAGAGAAACCCATCCTCATTTTTCTTCATCTGCTGCTACAACTGTCGATCTCCTCCATTTTCTTAAGGATTTCAATGTACAACTACACCCTCATTGCTGCCATTCATGAGATTTTCGCAATTTTCTTCTTCCCTTTCATTTTTTGGAATGTACCATTATTTATCTTTCTTTCCGTGAATTTGAACAGTGAATTGAGTTCTGCATTCTTGTAATGCATGTTTATGCCTTCTCTGTATTGCATGATTACTTGAATGCAGAAATCTACGTGTTTTTGTTTGCACCATGATGTCTATGTAGCAATATTCGAGTTCAAGTAGGTTAATGAAGCTTGGCACTAAAATTTCAGAGGCGTGTTTGAACTCAGTAGTTTCAATAAATATTTTATGCATTATTTAACTTAATAAAAAAATCTTTGTAACTTATAGCATGCAATGTTATGTTTGTATATATTTACCTTATGGTTTGTAGGACAACTTGGGTAGTTTTTATAACTAAATAATAGTGGGATATATTTTGTTTCGCTGGTAGGCTAAGGGCACGTTATTTCTCTATAGAAGACTTTACATTGGAAATTCCCACAATGAAATAGTTAGGGAAAAGCTCATCCCCAAATACTATTGGTACATAATCCAGATTGCAAACAGTTTTGTCCAGCAAATTTGCAGTTATTCTCTGAACTTATTCCAAGTTTTATGAAGTTCTTTATCTAGTCCTTGGACACTTTCAGAGCAACGATGCAAGTTTAACAGGGTTGAGTGTACTGTGTATTACTCAAGTGTCTTGCCAAGCCAAATTTGGATGACACTTCTTCACCTAACTGCATTATGTTTGATGTTGTTCATTGATGAACACAATCTTCATTAAGTAGTTTGACATGTTATACTCGCCTCAATTAAACTATGTTATACTTGACTATGAGTATTATGTCAATCATTAAGATGTATTTGCAACAGAATTCTGAATCCATTGCCTTTTGACCAAGGGTTTACCCATTGTCATTCACACATCATTTAACAGAACTTCCTATCCAAATTGGAAGACTGCATGATGGATGTGTGGTAGAATTGGGAGACATTTATGGCTCTACTGAAGAATTTCTAGTATTAGTCGATGAAATGTTCAAACAAAGCAATCTTGGTTTGTAATTGCCATGATCTAGTGCTATCATACCATGCAGATGAGTGAGAAGGAATACGGGCGGATCAGAAGATAAGGGAGGTTTATCTTTCGTTCATGTTTGGTTAGTTAGGAGGATAAGAAATAGATGATTTAATCATGAGGTGATGAACATATGGTTTGGGCTTCTGTCATATGTTTGTACATCCCCCCTAAACAACTAGGGGTAACTTAGGTCCCTATTGCAAAAGTCAAAGTTATCTATTTCCTTTTGCACAATTATCTCACAATTTTGCGATAATGCAGATTTGGATGACGCTCTAGATTAGGAATTTGGAAATTGTTAAATCAAAATTATAGTTGAGAATTTTGGGGGAAAGAGAAATTTAGGGAATTTATCATTTAATTTTTACTGAATATACAATAATGTTACATTATCCCTAAATAGGCTTATATACAATACAACAATAAGAGTTCTGGTTCCTACTTACTCTCCCTCAAATCCATATGATTTCCTCCATTTATCCATAAACACACTCAAATTGAATTTGAATAATTGAATTTGCTACTTGCAGAAACTACCTTGATGAGCAGGGTCCTTTGAATTAAGATCCAATGTTGTGGATTCTTTCCTAAATTCAATAATCATAGATCCTGAATTTTTTAATTAGTTGTGCCGGTCATGGTGTGAGGATGTGTGATCCTCAATTAGGTTAGAATTAGGACGCCCGGATTGGGCAGTGACCGACTAGTGCGCGGGTCTCGGATCCCAGTCTCTTCCTCGATTTTATTGCGAGCTCGTAGTTTTTTCCGCCTCTTTGGGATCCTTGTGTTTTCGCTTGACCAGTTTCGCTGACCATGAAAACTGTTAGGGTTTCTAGGCTGGATGACCCTTGGTTTTTCTGTGTGCTTCTTTGGCTTGTTCCTACACCAGTTCAGGTACGAGTGGAGTGGCTCGAACCGGAAAGTCTCTCCCACCCGTCTTAGGAGCATAGTTGGAGTTTTGCCTAGCTTTCCTCTAGACCATTCTTCCACTGGGAAAGCGAGACAGATGAGTCCCTTAGGGGGCCTCCTCACCACTTGAGTTGATTACTGTTCCTCCAGTAGGTTTTGGCGAGGAAAAAGATCATGACAAAGAAATCATTATCAATCATTTATATCTTAATGAAAATCCATTACCACCTCATACAAATGGCATTAATAAAATGACATAACCTAGATCTAGATCACTTACTCCGACATAATCTTATGATTAAAAAATGAATTGCTAAGGATGGATATTGGGGTATGGAAAATGAGAAAGGGATTTGTGTACTGAATAGTTAGATAACCTTCTTTCCATGCAAGTAACTAAATTATTACATGATACATGTTTACTTGCTTTCTTTTGTAACAACTTAAACTCTTATTTATTTTTAATATTAATGTTTGTACTCAACATTTGTTGACATCACTTTGTTCCTAACATGGATGGCAGGAAAGGAGCATGTGTCACAGTAGTTAACTAAAGGGACTCTTAGCTTTTGGTATTTAAGAAGACGTTTACTTTTGACTGTACACATGATAAAGCTTGTACAGATAATTGTATCTCTTTTGTGCTTACCTTCTCTTCTCTTTTGATAGGGCTTTATCTTGTGTACGGACCCCGTCTGGGAAGACTAACTATTTTGTCATCAACACTAGTTTACATCAAGGTTCAGTTTTGAGTCCATTTCTTTTTACTTTGATAATGGACGAGTTGACAAGTCACATCCAGGATGAGTTACCTTGGTGTATGTTATTTGCTGATGATATTGTGTTGATTGAGAGACTAGAGATGGAGTCAATGAGAAGCTTGAGGTATGGAGACTTACATTGGAGACTAAAGGATTTCGTATATGTAGGGCTAAGACAGAATATATGGAGTGCACCTTTGGTGGAAGCGATGGTGAAGGAATCGAGGTGGAGATTGGCGACGATAACATTCGGAAGAGAAATTCTTTTAGATATCTGGGATCTATTTTGCAACATGATAGGGAAATTGATGGAGATGTTACTAATAGAATAAATATATGCTGACTAATTTGAGAGGAGCCTCTGCTGTTCTCTGTGATAAGAAAATTCCTTTAAAAATTAAAGGAAAATTTTACAAAGCAACCGTGAGACCTGCTATGCTCTATGGATCTGAATGTTGGCCTGTAAACCATAGACACATGCAGAGAATGACTGTAGCAGAAATGAAAATGCAAGGTGGATGTGTGGACACACATGTAAAGATCGGATTCGGAATGATGCAATCAGAAAGAAAGTTAGTGTAGCTCTGATTAAGGATAAGATGCGAGAAAACCGCTTAAGATGATTTGGTCATTTACAAAAAAGATCAACTGATGCACCGGTTAGGAGATCCGAGTGTTGGGATGTTGAGCCGGCTAAGAGAGGGCGAGGACGACCCAAGAAGTGTTGGAAAGAGACTATACGAAGGGATCTTAGTTTTTTGAATATAAGCCCGAGATTGACCCAAGATTGATCTTAATAGAGGCGAAGAATCCAAGTAGCAGACCCTACTTAATTATGGAAAAAGGCTTTGTTGTTGTTGTGAATGTCGTACTATATGGAAGTTAATGTAATGTTTCTTTGGTGACACATGTCTTGATGTGGCTTGTTATGTCATTGTAATTGTTATTCAAATTGCGAAAAAATTTCCGTGCTTTTAAGTAACTTAATGCGATAAATCGTGAATTAAATAATGTGTAAATGGGTAACCCGGATCTCGAGTCGCGACATATTTGCAATATCTTTATTGCATAATGGCTCACCATGGGCTCATATGTTCGACATGCTTCTATGGTTGGATGCAAATGGGTGTTTACAATTTTACAAAGCACCGTGCAGATGGCAGCGTTGATCGCTACAAGGCTAGGCTTGTGGTTCGCGGTTTCACCCAGACTTATGGGGTGGAGTATTCGGATATATTTTCTCCAGTGGTATGCCATTCTACCATTCATATCCTTCTTTCTGTTGCAGTGGCATGAGACTAGTCCATGTCCCAGCTTGATGTAAAGAATGCATTTCTATGGTGATCTGCAGAAGGAGGTATGCATGCAGCCACCACCTGGGTTTACTACTGGGGGTTGTCAGAAGGTTTGCAGACTTCATAAGGATATCTATGGCCTTAAGTGGAGTCCCAGATCATGGTTCCAAACACTTTCTTCATAGAGCAGCATGGCTTCACGAGATTGACTGCAGATCATTAATTGTTTGTTCATAGTACTTAGACAAGTTCCATTGTTATATTGTTGTATGTTGATGATATAATTGTTACAGGAGATGATGTGTAGGGTATTAGTGCAACTACGGAGTTACTTGGACAACAGTTTGTCACCAAATACCGTGGCAATTTACATATATCCCAGAGCTTGACTTCATAAGGAATCAACGATGTCGTGTGATGAATCGGAGGAAGAATGTTACTGATCTCCACTCAGAGATAGTCATGGCATATTGCAGACCTGTCACTACTCCTATGGGTCCCAGCATGAATCTATATGATGATGATACAGATGAGGTGGATAAGAGGAGATATAGGGAGCTCAATGGGAAGCTCCTCTATGTGACCATTGTTGGACATGCGAGCGCACAACTAGTCATTATGCAATAATTGTTATTGCAAATATCATTCCCTAAACTGAAATGAAGAATAACTAATTTGCATAATAGGTCCCTTAGTACAACTAGGGTTACGTACCATCGCCATCTTGATGATCATACAACTGTTGATTCAATTGTTGAATCATAGAGATTGGTGCTTGGATGAATATCTAAAGAGTTAGATTGAGGACTCATCAAGCACCGTCAAATGATTATTAAGAGAGGATCTCCAGCCTAAGTATGAAATATCAATCCTTTCTCTAATGGGCTGATATCTGACCGACCTCTTGTTGCAGGTCCTCTACATAGGAATAGATATTCAGAGGTGTTATATAGGTTAGGTCAAAGAGTTTACTTAACGAGATCGAGATAATCAAGGCCTATGTCATATGCTGTCGCGATATTGGCACACATCCTCTAACCGGAGACAAATGTGTTACTATATGTTTTAGTATGTGCATTTGGCAGATCGATAGGTTGATGATCTAATCAAGGTTTATACACCGGCACGCTGGTTAACGTATAAGGGCATATGAGTAATACGATCTCTCAAAGGGATCATATAGACTTATTTACTCAACCGGAAGACATAAGCTCACTCATGAGATATTGGCATCGAATTCCGTGCACGGTCGTCTCGCTTTGGAAGCTTGACTAAATCTATTGGTTTGATATATACTTCTGGAAAGTATATGATCAATACCTAGGTATGATATATGCTTTTGAAAAGTATATGATCGATAACTCTCCTAATGATTAAAATGAGAAACTTAATGATAAAACCCTGAAGAAGATAGTTTAAATAGATCTAAAAATTCGGGTTTATTCTAGGTCTTCCTGTATGTTGGATGTACATGTATTAGGAATACCTGAGGGTAATGTGATCAATAAATGATTGTATAACCATGACGCTTCCATTCTGAGGGAGTGATGAAACATGTCTAGATTTTAGTGACTCCTCTCATAGAGAACTGATTTGATCTTAGTCCAAATGTTGGACATTGATCCGCAGATAAAGCACATTATTCTTGAAGGAATTCAAGGATAATTTCATTGTTGATAGTGTGTCTGAGCATTGAGGAAAATTGATAGTTAAATGTGATTTAGATATCATGAATAATATGAATTTGATTCATATTATTTGACCATATAAGGAGACTTATCTAAGATAATTAAATATGATTTATTTATTAAAGATGTGAATAATGTGAATTTGATTCATATTATTTGGGCATATGAGAGGAGAGATCTAAGATAATTAAATATGATTTAATTACACGGATATGAATAATTTAGATAACACTACCCATATTAATCACATATATTATAATGTGATTTATAATATATAAGGGAGAGCTATTTCTAACTATAATTTAAATGTTGATATAAATTGAATTCATATTGGACAATAATTGAAAATATAATTACATTTTATTTTAGGTTGTGAATTTGATTCACAATTTTTCAATGGCATGATTACCATGTTCACAAAATAATTATGAGTTATTTTTGTAGAATTATTTACAACAATGTTGTTGTAAATTTTGGAGATATTCATGGGATTCAAAATACCGTGATAAAGGAAAGAAGAAGCTACCCTTCCATATGGAGAGGGTGGATGACCACAATTCCTTATGGAAATTGGTGGCCGTCCATTCTACTTATGGAAGGAAGCTTGCCTCCTTCCTATTTCTTCAAAAGAAATTGATTAAATGAAATTATTTTTTTATTATTATTAAATATATTTAATTTAATTAATTTAATTGTTGTGTTTTTACAACAAAATCATGGTCATTAAAAGAAACACAAATCAATCTCATTCATTGATTTTGTGTTTTCCATAATTTGAGATCCATGGACTCCCAAAATATTATAAAAGGAGAGGCAACCTTAGCTCTTCGTTTTGTGAAGAACACACAATAATAATATGCTCTCTTCCTCTCTTTCTCTCTCTCTACATGCCAAGCCTCTCTATCTCTCATTCTAGATTTGTCGTCCCCTTGAAACCCTAGAAAGGGTCGTCGTCGTCGCCTTGCCGTTGTACTGCCACTTCGACCGCTCATGGATCTCCGTCTACTTCAGTGCAACTTGCTCATGAAGAAGATGTCGGATCTCGTGTGACGAGATCAGGAGGTTCCCCGCTCGGATCATCAACATGGATTGCGAGAAGCATACGTTTCATCAATGCGCTCGCAAGCATCTCTTCCGTAAGATCGGACTTGAGACAGGAGGTCTCTTCATTTAGAGACTCGATCACAACCACGCTTTATGAGATAACCTTAATACCTATATGTGGTTTAGGTATTCTCGGATCATGTGTTTTCATCAGTTTAAAATTTTTAAATTCCGCTGCCCTGAGCAGTTAATATGACCAGTCACTCTCGATCGCATATGATGCGATCGTCATGCTTCCATGATGCACTTAAGGATTTTCCCATATCCTTCAAGTGGTATCAGAGCTAAGTCGGAGGTTTCGGATATAATCCATAAACCTAAGATGACATGGGCATTTTAAGTTGTATGCATCGTATTTTGTTCACACAATCCTATTTTGTGCGATTTTTTAGCCATGTTTAAATGCCTTAGAACGTGAGTTTATCATTGAATTATGTTCCCCATTAAATTAACATGCCGTAGGACTTGAGTTTGCGTGATTTGGAATCCGTTTGCTCAAGTTATGATTGTTTTAGTGGACATGTATCTACTGTTGTGGGAATGGTATTTTAGAACGTAATAAAGATATAACCACGATTTTAAACGCCTAGAATTGCGTGTCTATCACTTGGATTTTGTTGCAAATCAAATTGGCAAACCAAGGAAATATAGTTTGCATGATTTGTCGTTTATTTGTTCAAGATTTGTTAGTTTTAGTAAACATGTCACTGCTGGAAACTTAATAAATTTGGACAAAGAATCTTGTGATTGTCACTCAATTAATTCATGGAAATTAATTATTTTAATATCATGGAACAATTATTTGTTAAATATTTATGAAATATTTAATAAAGATGATTATTTTGAATGTCCATAACCAATATGATAAGATAATATATCTTGACTAATTTGGTTACAATGAACTTTTCAACAAACATTGATGCTTGAATAGGATTGGGGATTTGTTTAGCAAATCTCCTTATAATATTAATCAAAACGATTTTGATAAATATTATATGGTATAACTTTGGTTGAAAGATCGATTATCATCTCAAATACAAAACGACCAAATCACATTATCCTGACCTGAGGCAGATATGGTGTCTAGTTGGATATCGATGGGGTAGCAGGTTGCTCCATGAGCGGTCCGTCCCACATCCTCTGTGTACTGGCCATGACAACGGGTAAGGAAAAGATAATGCTTGAAGAGATCATGATGTCTTTTTTAATTATTAGTGAATAATATGTATTTTGGGATTATACCATCCTTCAAGTAACAATCAAAATTGTTTGTTGGTTGATAAGTTGATTGATAATTGATTTAATATGATTGAATTAATTATATCCAATTAAAATACTCTATTATGAATAGAATTGTTATTTCCCTTGGAAGAATTAATTATATGAATATGATTCATAATGATTAGTTAGAACTTGAACATGATATGGAGGATCACATAAGTAACATTCATGGTCTTCCGTCAAGGCTAAGGGTTCCGTCGCCACGGATTGTATGTAGGAGATGTCTGTCCGAAGTGATAACTCTTGCATACAAGCGTATATTGATCATGTTCTTTGCTTCTCGAAAGAGTAAGGCCGTATGCGTAGTGGCCCCAATATTGGTTCCTTGTATTATTGGGACGATATTGGATTGCGCGTAGCGAGTTCTAATCCTGTTGACCGTTGGTTCAAGTAACGACGAGTCAACATCATCTTAGGGGTGGTGGGCCCGGGTGTTAAAGATCGAATTGGGAAATGCAAGTTGGATTTGCAAGACAGAATGAGTTCCCGCTTTTTTTATCCTAGTTATAGTTTCTCATATTATTTGATGTAATAAAGATAAGGAGATCCCATATCTTGCTTGAGATATAATAGTAAGAATATCTCTTACTTTGAAAGTGAATAAGGGAATGAACTTTCAGAATGGATAAGGCAAGACAACTTTGATATAAAAATTCCTTAATCAAAGTAGAATATGTATTTTTGCAAATTCTTATTTCAGATAATCATACATTAAACCCGCTCAATATTATACTCAATAAAAGCCAGTAAATTATCCCGGGTGTTAAAGATCGAATTGGGAAATGCAAGTTGTATTTGCAAGACAGAATGAGTTCCCGCTTTTTTTATCCTAGTTATAGTTTCTCATATTATTTGATGTAATAAAGATAAGGAGATCCCATATCTTGCTTGAGATATAATAGTAAGAATATCTCTTACTTTGAAAGTGAATAAGGGAATGAACTTTCAAAATGGATAAGGCAAGACAACTTTGATATAAAAATTCCTTAATCAAAGTAGAATATGTATTTTTGCAAATTCTTATTTCAGATAATCATACATTAAACCCGTTCAATACTATACTCAATAAAAGCCAGTAAATTATCATGGATTGGATCCATGATCAAGATATTGTACTTGCAATTGGACACATAATGTATGTGGTTGCAATGTGCAAGTTTCCTCATAAAATGAGGAATGACAATTAAATAAGATAATAAGACAACAACCTAGATTTTGTGTGTCCCTATAGTCTTGATCTTTCATCGAGTGTGCTTTGGAAGTATCATGTCGATGATGATCATAATTATCAAATAATCCCTATAAAATATGGAAAGATGTTTTGCCATACATATGTGCTCTCGACATTTAATCATGAATGACATGGTTCACTGCATTATGCAGAATGATGTCTCGATAAGAGATGATGTACTCAAAATGTTTGAGTACCCACCTGAACCAAAGTTCTTAAAGTTAAGATGGACGTAGATATGATGATTGTCATCATTCTACCATCTATACTCTAGTCATTCATGAAGCTTCATAATATTCATATTGTATGAATTAATTGAAACATATATAAATGTTGAAATACTCTTATATTGAAATCTTTTGAATTCAACGTAAGAGATCCTTTGTCTTAAGCAGTGGTTGTTTATAGATGATGGAAGCACAGTGGAAGCATGGGTCAGACCCACGTAAGAAAGGAAGTCAAAGAGTGACTATACTTCTGTAACTTCCATGTGACATCCAAAGAGTTGGATGAATGCCAATACTGCAACAAGCCGATGTATTGATAATAAGACTATCTAGGCTATCTAACATCCTTAGAGAAGGACTTGGATAGTGCATCGGAATATTATATATCTACATATAATCATTGAAATTGACTTACTTATTAGATAAGATCAAAGTCTAATAATTGTATCTCACTCTTCTACTAACACTTGCAATTGATTGCATATGTTTTAAAAGCCTAGAAAATTTGATCATAAGGTTTAATAGTCGTCCATATGGATATTGATGCAATTGTTGCAACAATCTCTACTGGATAAATAGACTTCATATTTTCAGTGGGAGAGCCCTTAGTCTTAGAGAATGTCTCTATGCCCTTAATATTAGAATACACTCATTGTTTATTTCTAATGTTGGAAATAAACATGAATTATAGAATAGACCTATTATAAAGAGTTATAATGAATATATTTCAGATAGTAATCTAACATTTAGAGGACTCTACCAAATTAAAAAATTAATAAATGGTTCATTAACATTTCTAATACTGAAAATTAAACATTTTAAGATCAATAGGAGGAGAGAGATCATTTGACAATGATCTGACATCAAGCCTTGGACATATGTTTGTTGATGAGATCAATAGACTAGTAAGAGATGAAACTTTAGAATGTCTGAAAATTCAGATCTTACATACTTGTGAATATTGTATTCAAAGTAAAAATGTCCAATGCACCCTTATCTGGGAATGGTGTAAGATGTCAAGGTATTCAAGATCTCATACATATTGATATATGCGGATCATATGTATCATAATAAACATTGATGATACGCGATATCATTCGTTGTTATTTGTGATATGAGATTTATTTTCTTTACCTTAGAAACTTTTGAAATGTCCAAAGATTTCACAATTTTAGTTTGGAACCAAAGTCTGAAGGAAGATGGAATGAATTTGATCTAAGCTCGGTAGCATGTACCTATTGGATGAATTCAAGCCATACCTTTGGAGAAAGGAATATCATTCCTATCTCAATCCTGCTAATGCATCTGAACTCAATAGAGTTGTAGGGAGATATAATTGGATCATGTGTGACATGATTTGATCAAAGATGAATCTTAGCATAATTACCTCTTAGTTTCCAGGTATATATGTAGTAGAGACTACAATATTATCCTTAATTATGATCCATGCAAATCTAAACCCAAAAGCCCTTAAACTGTAGTTTGGAACCTAGCCTAGTGTTGGACACTTGAGGATCTAGGGTTGCTTGCTCAATGACCATATCATGGATGCAAGTGATGAATCTCCATTTCATCACCTTTATTCTTTCATTTTGGCCTTTAAACCGTAGCTAAATACATGTAGATATCATTATTTTCTACAAATTAGCATACATTATTTATTATAATTACTGTAAAAATTACATTTTTCAAAGTCAAAATAGAAGAATAAAGAAATAAAAGAAAAAGAAATAAAATAACAAAGGTATTTTATGACCCTAAACCTCGAGATCAAGTCAAGAATTGATTTGGTCGACAAGGAATAATGTAGGGGGAGATAAAGGCCAAAGATACACTAAAAATTCCATTTATTCATTCATCAATAAAGCATTTTTGGGACCCATTTTATTCTTTGTTGCTTATATCTCAAATCAATAAACTTTGTACATAAAAGTTGTAGTTAAAAATGCATAGAAAAATATAAAATTGAGTTTGCACCAAAATAACATACAATGTACAAGTTATACTCAGAATAAAAAGCCAAAACCCAAACTTCCCAGACCCATATCTTGTCAATAAGAACACAAAATACATCAAAATCATCTTTAATTGTATATAACTTTAATAATCTATTTAATGAACACGGTTTCATTTAATTTGGAGTTAAGATGTGAAAGTTAGGTTTTGGACATCTATTGTACCATATACCTGAATAAAATTTTTATTGCATTCATTCTTTATTATTTTTACAATTTTATATTTTATAATTTTGTAAATATTATTTATAATATATGTACATATTTAGAATGGAATAAAACCATAAAGAAAACATAAAAATAAAATAGTCTATATAATACACAGATGAATATACAATACTTACACCTAAATAGTTAATAGTCTATTTTATTTAAGTGTATAAATAACATTAGAAAAATACAATAAAAATATATTTGCGTACATAAAAATAAGTTGTAACTATATGAAATATGAAAATAAAGAGCATTTCACGCAAGCCAGATAGACCAAATGTCTGCCAGGGGCTTAAGCGAAGTCTTTATCGGGCGCTATCGCCCCGTCAGCAAGGAAGCCCAAAAAGATTTAAGGCTCTGAATACAAATCCAGTCCAGGTCGGAGTCTCTCCACAAAGGCGACAAGCTGGGATAATGGATGAAAAGATGCTCAATGGATTCAATTCCATTCCCACAAAGAATGCAGCTATCTGAAATCATCCCAAAAAATCTGGAATACCGAACTCTCATCACTAATCTCTTTTACCTGAGAAGTAGGAAAAATCCGATCCTCTCCGGGAGCCCAAGCGTCAAAATATAGCTGCAATCTCTAATCAGGTCATCAGACCTCAAAGGAGGAGGTCTACGTATCACCCCGTAGGCCTTCTTAATGGAGAAGGAGCTTCCTTTCCACACTCAGTGGTCACGCCCCTCAGATAGGCCCCCAAAATGTTTCGGAGAGTCAAGCAAAAGCCAGAACTCCTTAGACGGTGGTCAGAAAAATTCGTACAAAACAGGGGTATCCAATTACCATCAATCCAGCAGTCAGCAACCCGAACCTCAAGATCCGTCGCTAGCGCAAAGAGCCGCGGAAAACGAGTGCAAATCGGACCATCTCCCGACCAATCGTCTAACCAGAACTCAAACGACTCACCATTCCCTAGCTTGGGACGGAAATGCTCAGGGAAACATGGCAAGACCTTCAACATCCTTATACAGAAACCAAAAGGCTTCAGGCCTGGAAAATTAACAAGCAACGAAGGACGGGAAACGTCATAGATGCGTCTGATCAGAGCACAACAAATATCTTCTCCCCTCCCCCAAATTATGCTCACCCACTTCAACATCAAAGCCTCATTCATAATGCCAAGCCACTTCACACCAAGACCTCCATCCGTCTTCAAAAGAGTGACCGACGCCCAATCCACAAGGTGCATCCCACTAGCCTCTTGCCTAGACTTGCTCCACAAGAATCACCGCATAATCCTCTAAAGGCGCTTCTTAATCCGAATAGGTAAAATGCGTGAGGACATGAAGAAAATCAGAATGGCAGAAAGCACCGCCTTCACCAACAAAAGACGATCACCCTTCGAGAGGAAGGAGTCTTTCCAACCTGACAACTTCCTCTCCAATTTCTCCACCACAGGTAACCAATCAACCATCTTGATTCTGTCAGCCAATAGAGGATGGCCCAGATAACGGATAAGGAGGGAACCTCATTACATGCTCAGCTCGATGTTACATAGCCGCATGTCATTAACCGAGAGCGAGAAGGGTATCACTGTTGACTTGCCAAGATTTAACGCCAGACTTGACATCTCTCCAAAAATTTCCAAAGTGATCGTCATACCATTGGCCTCCTCCTTCCCTCCCTTAATGAAGAAGATCGTGTCGTCATCATACTGAAGAAGAGTGATAACCAAACCATCAGTAGAGAAGCCCTTCGTGATTTCGGAGTTCAGGACCCGGTCAACTATGCAAGCGAGAACATCAGAAGCAATGACAAAGAGGAAAGGCGCAAGAGGGAAACCTTGCCTGACACCCCTTTAAGGTTGAAAGAAACCACCCTTAGGACGACCATTGACAAGGACCGACATCGAAGCAGTGGTGCCACAACGTTTCATCCAAGATACCCAAATCTCAGGGAACCCTCTCCTGTGCAAAGTGAACCAAAGAAACTACCAATCCAACGTGTCATAAGCCTTGACAAAATCCACTTTCTAGAGCAGAGCCTTCATCTATCTTCTCTTCCAATCCACAATGATCTCAGAGGCCATGATCAAGCTGTCCGCAATCTGCCTTCCCGGAATAAACGTCGACTGAAAAGGGGAAATAAAGTGTTCAAGAACCCTGCTTAGCCTAATCGCAAACACCTTCGCCACAATCAGATATATGGTATTGGAAAGAGCAATCGACATGAAGTTTTCAATTCTGTCAGCTGCCTCTCGTTTCAGAAGAAGGAATATAAGAGTCTTATTCAGTTTTTCAAAACCAACCAACATTCCTCCATAACCTGCAACACTTCATTACCAACCATATCCCAGAACTCCCTGAAAACACACATAGAAAAACCATTTGGCCCAGGCGCTCCATCGGTATTGAGACTCCAACCAAACAACGACCTTCAGCTCCTTCATACTTACCTTTTGGATAAGGCTATTGGCTTGGATATCTGACAACTGAGAGGCATCGAATCCAGCCCACCTCCAAGCCCTAATCGATGATCTCTTTGAGGACTCCATAAAATGATCCACAATCGTCCGCCCCATCTGTCTATCACCCTCGACTCTGACGCCATCTACGATCACAGAGTGGATAGTGTTGCCATGACGTCTCCCACTGGCCACTCTGTGGAAGAAAGCGGTATCCGCATCCCCTTCTTTGAGCCAACTATGCTTGGATCTCTGCTTCTACTCCGCCACCCGCTTCTTATCTTCCTCAACCATCTCTCTTTAAGCTTTTGCTCTCTAATTCAGTTCCACCATAGTCAGCGACCTGCCATCTTCCTACCCGGCAAGCCTAGCAACCTCATCCTCCGCTTCAATCCATTTTGTCCGTCCAGCCTTTCTAGATTCTTTTTTGAAAGCACAGAGCCTTGATCTCAAAGAAGTCAGCTTTTTCACGAATCTCACAGCTGCGGAGCCAGACACGCTCGTAGAAGACCAATGGGAGGAGAACAAATCTCTAAAAGAGTCCTCCAGCAACCAATCCTTTTCAATCATGAAAACCCCTTTACGAGGAATCCTTACTAGAATCCCAGACAATCGACGTGTGGTCTAATCTCGTTCTCACCCTGCTAGACGAAAAGGACAGCGGAAACAATTCAAGCAATTCCCCAGAAGCAAGGAAATGATCAATACGGGAACGGGAGCTGGAACTCCTCCAAGTGTATTTCGTGCCAGTAACATCCAACACCTCCAACCCCAAGTCATCAATAAGCTCCAAGAAATCCGAAGATCGTGGATCCTGACCACCACACAACCCCGGTCGATCAGAAGAGAATAGAGAAAAATCTCCACCCACTAACCAGGCACTATCCGAGAACGCTTATCTTGCAGTCCTCAGATCGGACCAAAGCTCATGCCGAGCAGCATGCTGACAGAGCCCGTAAACACAAGAAAAAGCAAACAAACTACCTGTTCGGATGCACTCCAAAAGAACCGAGAGGACATGAGTGCCCCTCAATTCCGCCTGGAAAACGAAGACGGAGCCCTTCCACGCAAGAATTAAGCCACCGACGCTATCGGACGCATCAATCGAACAGAAATCAGAAAGGGGACCAACATCAAAAGAGTTCCAAACTTCAAACGGACAAGAACCCAATTTCGTCTCCTGCAGGAAAACATCACAACACCACTCTGTGAACCTAGACCCCAAAGTCCTCTTTTCCAGGTCACCTAGACCCCTGACATTCCAGGAGAGGATTTTCATTTATAGCACAAGAGGAAGAGCCCTTTAACAAAACTGCTCCAACTAAAACCGCAACATGAGTTTTACGGTTGGAAATCGGGGGAATCTCAATATCCTGGAGCTTGGCATGCACTCTCCTATATCTTTTTCCGAATTTTTTATCTGTAGCAATAATCGCAATAGCCTCCGAGCCTAAAGGGCTAGATAACTCAACCTCAATAGACATGTTAGAACCCGAAGGAGCCGCCGATGTTTCACTAGGAAGCTTCGTTTCCAACTCCGGAAGCTCCAACCACAACGCAAGATTGCCATCCACTGACCGAAGATGCACTGACGAGCATTCGAGATTGGCCAACCCCTCTGAGAGGAGCCTCTCCGTATTCTGGAACCCGCTCCAGGAAGAAACATGAGAGGACGAAGAGGTAGCAGAACAACTCGAGAAAACACTTTCGGGCCAACCCGAATTCGTTAAAAGGTGATCTCAGAAGGCTGATTGAAAAGAGCCCGACAGCTTTACCGAGCTCTAAGCGGGCCCCCTTCACTACCCGCCAAAAACAATCCCGAACAGGTCAAACGACAAAGATCTGGATCCTCAATTCCTGATCCGAAAGCCAAAAACTTCGATACGCAACAGTAATGAGGCGGAGGATCTTCATTGGAGGAGATTTTCCCGAAACGAAATACGAAACGGTTGCCTCATGCCTTGACGTTTCGCAACCTGCGGCTTCCAAAGCAGACTTGTGATGACCTAGCACCAAGGCGAGAGCAGAGTTGCCGTCCAGTCGATCTGACGGCTGTGGAGGCGGAACAAACTCCACCCTCAGCTTGAAAGCGAA
The DNA here is from genome assembly GCA_037367405.1 of Ottelia alismoides. Lineage (NCBI taxonomy): Eukaryota > Viridiplantae > Streptophyta > Magnoliopsida > Alismatales > Hydrocharitaceae > Ottelia > Ottelia alismoides. The sequence continues at coordinate 127,357 of JAZKJV010007221.1, forward strand.
CTGACCCACTGTCAACTCTGCAACAACGTCCTTCACCGTGTCATCCGGGCACTCCATCAACAACAATGTGGCACTAGGATACTCGCTCGGCGAGAAGCCATCGTCCAAAACTCGAACCATCATGCCCAGGTGCGACAACGCATGCCCCAAAACAAGTAATGACAGAGAGAGAAAAGGGACCCCAACAATCTGAACCACTCGCTTAACGAGAGCATCTTCACATCCATCAGCGAACCACGGAAGCCGCCATTCTACATCGCTCTTTAAGGTTTACTGGAGGAGGACCTTCAATTGTAGCTTGGATAAACCCCTAGCACAACAACGCTGAACCCCCAACCCCACCACATCTCCCGAGAACTCCTTACCAAACAACTGGGAAAGACCCACCTAGATCGAGCCCAGAGAGATCGACGGCTTCGACCAAGCACCAACCATCAAACCATCTTTCGCTTTTCGCCATGGACCCTTTCACCATCTCCGCAAAAGAGCACTCGGTGCCAGACTTCCCATTGCCGCGAGTCTGAGAGCCCACATCCGCTGTCGTGGAAGCGGAAGAACCTCCAGTGAAATCACTTCGTGAAGAATGACTAGATGGAATAAGGCAGGAGCTCCTGCAGTGTCCCGCGCTGCCACACTAGAAGCAGTGAGGAGGGGAAGAGCATGACACAGCCAGATGACCCCTCTCGCTGCAACGAAAACACCTCCTCCCTCGCTTTCTGTAGGACACATCCACCCAGGCTTCAGCGGCTTCCACGCCGCCCCCATCCTTCCTCTTTCCTGAAACCTGGAGGCCTCTCCAAGCCCGCTCTCCCTCTTGAACCACCCACCGCAACCTCTCTCTCCCCTGTCTCTCCATCTCTCGGTCGCCTTCTGCATTCCTCATAATTTACTATTTTTAATTAATTATTTTCGAATAAACCTAGCTTTTTTGTCCTGTAGTTGCCAACGTGGACCAATCAGGAGGCGGGGATTGTTGACCTCGGTCAACTATCCTTCCCGCCTCTGACCCCTGTCAGAACCTCAAGCGTCCCCACTTCCTCGAATTTTCCAGGCCGCCCTGTGCCTCCTTTTGCCTCGAGTCCTTCACGGATTTCGTCCACATCACAATCGCCAATATCGCCTTTTCATTAGATCCCATCGATTTGCATTGAGCCTCTCAATAATCTCGCTCAAAGTTCGCCAAAAACCAATCTATAAATAAAGCTCCATAGTCTCCCATTCACTTTTGATCCTTCTTCGAGCCATGATTACACCTTCTGTTAGTGGGTGAGTGTTCCTGGTGACAGCAGGACCATCCCTGCAGTTATAGGTTGTGAAGGGAGTAGAGGACGAGGTCCAAGCGGAGCTCCGCCACTGTCCTGCTCCCTGTCGTCTTCGACAGGTTAGAGTTGCACATTTTATCTTCCTCAGGTAGATTTTCTTCGTGTCATTTCAATTCCGTATTTAGTTTAGTGTTTAGATCTTTAGCTTAGCGTCGGAATTAAACCTTCGATCGCTGGAGCTCTCTGCTCCGACAATATTCCGACCATGCCGACCGCCCCATTCTTTTCCCTTTCTGCTGCTGCATCGATCTGACCCCCTAACACCATTCGAATCTTCCTGGATCGCAGGGCTGATGCTCATTCCGCCGCCTATCGCCGGAGCACCCCCATCTTTATTCATCTCGCTTTAAACTTCACCAATAACGGCCCATACCCAACCGCCCTTGCGCCGCAGAGCTTCCTATCTTATTTGCAGGTCTGGAGGACCCTATCTGAGGTTATAAGAGGCCCGAGCTCCATGTGCACGACGCTCCAGGCCCCCTTCGATGGGGCCCGGACTCCTTTGAGACATCCTTCGGTTGCAAAACATCTAGGCGAACCTGTAGGGCACCTCAGCAACTCAGGAGGTGCTCGGAGCAGAGAGGAGCGGATTGAAGCAACACAGAGCCCTGTTCTTAGAGTGTTCTTCCAAGATTCTCCATGACCGTCCGATCAAGAGGTCCGCTCCAGATGCAGCAGATGGCATCCGATCCAGAGAGCCCCAACCATCTGATCTCCGCCTGAGATCTAATCGCAGCTATCCAACGCGAACCGGTATCGACTCTACTTAACCGTCCACGTGGATAAGTGATGCACATCGAACCATTCATCAACACATCTTTGGGGGTAAATTTCATCGATACCCTTGTCATTTGACTTTTGGTATTTTAGTACATAAATATTTGTCTGGATTGTAAATAAATGTGCAAAATTGCATACAACCCCTCGAGCTTTCATGTAATTGCCCTCGTGTCCACGCCAACTCAGCTCATGTGGCTTGCCGCATGAGTTGGGTAATTTACAGGGACACCCTTTCGCATTTGTATGTTTATTTTTAATACACAAATTTTGAATTCAGTGTTATGTTTTGGGAAAAAATGTACATAGGACCCAGGCTAATGTATATTTGCAGAAAGGTCCTTCCAAGGCATTTTTAATTTATTTATTTTGCGGAAAATTGCATGTAGACCTTGGATTTTTTAATAGGGTTTGGGAATGAGGGAAATCTTTCTTTTAGTTGCAAATAGGTCCCTACCAGAACATTAAATGTTATTTCTTGTTTATTTTTGCGAAAATAGTTGATGTTTGTATTTAATTTTGCAAAAAAGCATGTAAATGATTATAAATGTACTAAGCCTTCTCCCACTATAAGTAGGGTCGGCTACATGGATTCTTGCTCAAATCCATGTTGAAAGATTCGACTATTTTACGCTGGCCGTCGACTACCTAACGCAACCACTGCAAGACTGGGATTTGAACCCTGGTCTTTTGTGTGGTAGACACACTGTACTACCACTAAAAAAGCATGTAAATGATTGAGATGACATATTTTCATGTTTTGATTTTTAGTTTGCATTTTTATGCATTTATCTATTTATTAAAATTCAAACAATGAGCATAAATTCCCTGTCTTTAAAAATGCCAAAAAATATTAAAATGATCTGAAAATTTTTAAAAAATTATATGTTGTTTATTATGTTCTATATTAACTCCAAATCAAAAATCCCTAAAATAGAAAAAGACTAAAAATTAAAAAGCTCCAAAATCTTTTATAGAATCTAAAAATTCCCTAAAAATCAAAAAATATTCATGTCCGTCTCTGAATTTTCTTTATATTATATAGGATGTATTAAAATTGATTTGGAGAATTTTGGACTTTATTTATTATTTTTAATCTACAAACCAATTCTGCTTATTTATTAATCCATGATTTGGGATGTTTTTGACTTTAAAATTATATAAAATATGCAAAAATTTCAGAAAAATCAAAAAAACATGAGAAAATTCTAAAAAGCATAAAAATATCTTCCATGTGTTTTTTTGACTATGTATAAGTATATATATCATATACTATCTATATGTATGTTTGTATATACGTATTCTATATACTTATTTTATGTACTAGTATATATTCTTTAAATATATTTTCGTTTTATTTTCAAAAATCAAAAAAGAAATTAAAAAATTGCAAAATTATATATATCTATAATACTTTTGTTTGTATTTGATTTTCTCTTTTCTTTCTTATATCCTCTCCTATATGTAAATACATACATATATATTAGCATATATATATATCTGTATTATTATTATTGTTATTATTAAATCATATATTCATATTCACTATTAATTTAATTAAAAAAATAAAAAACTGCAAAAATAAAAAAAAACAATTATGTACATAATACCATTGATTATCAATAATTAATGGCTACCTACTTTTGTTATCTGTGGATCGATCTCTACATGCTTGCATGCTATACATTTTGTTTGTAGAGCATAATATTTCTTGATCTATTTATATTCTTTATCTTACTTGTATATATCTCCTTTCACATTTTGATTAAATACATTGTTTGATTACTTGTGCTAATACATCTCTTTTGTTGTGTTTGTTGCGAGGGCCTGCTAAGCAAGGACGACCTCTTAGGAGGGTGATGCAATCGAGGAAGGTGGAGATTGGTCTTCTTCACATAACCAATTAGAGAGGCATCATGCATAGCAAGCAAGGTTTGAAAAAACTAAAGGCGGAACGAGGCGTTTTCCCTGGAAGCGAGGCAAGGCGTAGCCTCGAGGCGGTCGAGGCGTAAGCCTCAGTTTTGTATAGAAAAATAATTATAAAATATATAATACATATATTTATTGATGAAATAATATAATCTGACAAACATATAGTATATAACAATGTAATATATGATGATATTATGAAGATAAGAACATGAAAAAAGGATATGTCAATGACTCAATGCCATAAACCTTTCTAAATTTCTACCTAATAAAAAGAAAATCATTGGCTATAACTTATAACTATCACTAAAAAATTATCTAAAAGGGATTGGCTATAGTTGTCATTATAAATATCCAAGTTGTTGATATGAATCATATGATTTGAATCCTAACTATATGTACAACTATACCCAGATGAAGAACGGTTGTATCCAAAAATTTTTTCTTTTATGAGGATTCGAATTCGTATACACATTTTTATATGTTTAAGGATGTAATAGTAAGCGTTCACTAAAATAATTTGGCATGTTAATGGTAAATATGAATATGAAAGAGGTCAAATTCAAGCATATGGATATGAAAGAGGCCACATTTAAGCATACATTTTGCATAAATTAATAGTTAGACATAATTAATAGTAAATATGAAGCAGTTTGCTGAAATAGTTACACATAATTAATAGTAAATGTGGAGTTATGGGTACGAAAGAAACATCAGATTTAGGCATTTAACTTGTATAATCATTATCCTAAACAAGTATATATTTATAAGCTTCTCAAACCACCATGTAACTATTAAAATCATACAAGAAATCTTCAAAAAAAACAAAAACGCCTCGACCGCCTCGAGGCGGAACGCCTCGAGGCTACGCCTCAGCCACTCGAGGCGCACGCCTCACTGGACAAGGCCGAGGCGTACGCCTCGAGGCTAAAAAGGCCTGCCTCGCCTCGAGGCGTACGCCTCGACCGCCACGAGGCACGCCTTTTAATACCATGATAGCAAGGAGACTAATTAGCCTAGATTTTTAGTATAGAATTTTTCTGATAGAGATTTATTCATTTATTCATTAGTAATTGTTAGAATTATGGACTTGGACACTACTCCATCTCACAAGGTTCATTGCCTAGGTGATTGTTCACCTATGGTATTTTCTCGCGTTTTTGCCGCTTTGTTTTATTTTGTTTCTCGATGTTTTGAGTTTTCCGTCTTTCTTTTATTTGTTTTATATGCATGGAGCCCATGGACTTTAGGTTGCTTGAATCGGTTATGAGTTCCAAACCTTAATAAGAAATAGGTGCATATAATCTCTTACGTTTCGATTTAGCCAAATTAGTAATTGTTAATTATTTGGACTTGAGACCGCGTGTCGAGAGATGTCGCATACAGGTTGGCACGACCCGTTGTGCTGGGTACCGAGTGGCATCGAAGATCGAACGATTGGTCTCATATCTAAATACTTAATATATGGTTCTTCACGACTAATAGCATCTACTGTTTCGGGCGATTTTGTCGATTGCACACCACCATGTAGATAGCTTTAAAAATTCTGTTTTGTATACTACATGGAGAGAGCTGGGAAGCACTGTAAGTCCTCTAACTCTGCATGCATCATTGGATTCAATGATGAGATTTCCATCATCGAATGAACTTGCACGGCTTTTTCGCTATCTCTCTCTGATTTTGAGCACCTAGGAGTTATAAGAAAATCTACAAAATCATAAGGCGCTTGTATGCAAAATATTCAAAAAAGTGAAGATAGAATATCCAAAAAAAGGGGACTGTTAAATAAACTTTGACCTTAATTAAAATCTGTAATGGACTTCATTGTCTTGGGTTTATAAAGCCCTCATTGTTTTCAGGTACCTTAGGAGGGGAGCAAAACCCCTCCCATGAGCGAGGCGCGACCCGCTAAGGATTAAAGCCCAAAACCCAGTATGTAACTACTTTGTGTATCGCCTGGAGTTCTGAAGTATTGGTACTTCTATCGTAAGTGACCGAGTAAGGCCTTGCCATCGATGGTGTTCCCGCATTTTGTGGAATCATAGAAGGCTGTATGGGCGATATAGTGGCGATATATCACCGATATATCGGTTTCGACAGAGAAGGTGTTTCGATATTACCAAGTATATCCTTTTACAGGGATATCGGTGATATATCGACGATATATCGCCATATCAGCTCATATCGGTCAAAAATGGCTGGATTCAATACAAAAAATCTCGGATATCGATTGATGTCGTCGATGTTTCGCCGATATCTCTTTATATCAATGCTATTATTCATGCAAGATTGATTCCACTACTTATCTAGCTACACCCAGTATTAAAACACGTATCTAGCTACACCTAGTATTAAAACACATGATGATTTATATATATTTTGTTTCGGGTATGGTAGGGTATGGTGCGACAAGTAGGGTATTCATGCAAGATTGATTTATACATTTTTTCATTCAAATGACTCATGTCAATGCCATTCACTATATCGTGTGCCTAATATGACCGATATGAGCGAGTTATATAAGGATCATAGATGATCTATAATTATGTGTTATGAATATCTAAGTGTATATTTGCAAGTTATTTCATGTTGTAAGAACTTGAAATGAAACCCATTTTCAATATCTATAAGTCAATTCTTCAAAAAAAATATCTATTAGTCAAGAATCAACATTAATATCGATATGTTCGAAATGATCGATATATGGTATATAAACTTCATAGATGATTGATATGTGTGATCTAAGAGTATATTTGTAAGTTATTTAGTGATCAAAGAACTTCGATGAACTCCATTTTCAATACATATAGTCAACAACTAACAATACCTGCGATATGTTCGATATAATCGATAAGTGCAATATAAGGATCATAATCTTCATAAATGATCTATATGTGTCATCTAAGTGTATATTTGTAAGTTATTAAATGTTATAAGAACTTGAATGTAATCCATTTCTAATATCTTTAGGTCAGGAATAAACATTAACATCGATATGTTCGATATGACCGATATGTGCGATATATGGGCTATATGTGCTCCATATGTGTGACATAAGTGTGTATTTATAGGTTATTTGTTGTTTTAATATCTTGGATGATCTTAATTTCTGAAAAAACGACAAAAATGGTTTTTTTGAGCCATTTCCGACATTTCCACCGATATCGTCGATATATCGGCGATATATTCTGATATATCCATTTCCGGGCGGACCGAAACGATATCGATATCGATACGGCCTTCCTTGTTTGGAACATCAACTTGGTCCGAAGTACTGAACTTTGGCCATGTCCTCATGGGTATGTCTGTCTCATTGGTTTACATCCGAGTAGGTCCTTGCATGCTCACGGGTGATTCCGTTGTGAGCGATGTCCGAAGTAGTGGTTTCGCCTATCGGCTTCCTCCCTCTATTTCTTTGGTTGAGTAGGGATCCAGGAAGGGTTACAAGGATCTCAAAAAGTGCATACTACATGTTACAGAGGAGGAGGACGAGTACGGGATATTTTTCCGGCAGTACTCTCACTCCGTTAGCGTGCTAAGGACTTGTTAAAAGATATGCCTAAAATAGTAACTCTAAAAATGAAAAGATAAAAGTAGACGATCCTTTACGGCTTAACATTATGTTGAGTTGGTAAATCCAATTTTGTATTGTGTTTGTATGGATCTAGATTAAGGTTTAAAGATCAAGTCCCGTGAACCCGCACAAATTTTGTCATATGTGTCTTCTTTTTGACCCCTTGCTCATTTCGAGCCTTTCTACTGTTTTACACTAGTTTTTATTCCTCGTTGGTCACGGTATCCTTCTTCGTACATCAATCTTCTCTTGCTTCACGATGTCGATCCATGGGTGGTTTGGTCGGGACTCCGTCGATACCTACATCCATTCCATGGACTCGACATCGTCAATAATTCGAGGCGATTCCCGATAACCCGGTTTGGATCTTGTGAACTGAACTTCAAACTCCTTGTTTTCTTTCCACTTTCCTTTATCCCCTAATAAACGAGGACCACTCTTGTCCCAATTCCGCCCGTTGTGAATGGACGTCGATTTCAGTCTACATCTTTACTTCATTCACAACTATCTGGGATTGACCTTAATGTCAGATTCATCATGACAACTGGTATTCAGTTTTAAATGGTCTGATTGTGATTCTCTTGTATTGCAGATAGAAGCCAGTCCCAGTTCTGGATCTCAATACAGAGTTCATCTCCTCAGATTCAGATCCAAATATGGCTCCCCAGGGAAAGGGCAAGGGGTAGCAACATCCCTAGTCAGAGAAGGGCCAGGCGCCCGACCGGAATCAAGTGATCGCCCAATTGCTTGCTTCCATCCAAGCCATCCAGCAGCAACTGACGGAATAAGCCTTCGTGCAGACTGCCTTCCAAGATATACTGAATGACTTGAGGAACCGACCAGTAGGAGGAGGAGGTGGAGAAAGATCCCGTGATGATCTAGATTGGGAAGAAGAGGAACCCAGGAATGGGCACCTAAAACTGACGCTAAAAGAGACATAATCCTAGAGACAACCAGATGACCAAATGGATTCGCATCCCTCTGGTCCATGCTCACTTCGAGCTAAAACTCCACTTCCTTGCATGCCTACCATCATTTCACGGTAATACCAATGAGGAGTCCTACAATCATTTGCAGCAGTTCTCTCGCATATGTAGAATCACCTATTACCCTAACATTCCGTTAAGTGTAGTCAAGTGACTGCGTTCCCCTTCAGCTTACAAGACAAGGCACTGTACTGTGTCAATCATTTGGGAAAATTCATGACGACCTTGGAGGAACTTAAATCTACGTTCCTTCACAAGTATTACCCTCTCGGTCGGCTCAACCAGATTCGAGATAGGATCAGCAACTTCTCTCAAGCTACTCATGAGTCAGTTCATGAAGTGTGGGAGCGATTTACTGAGCTGCAAGAGTGCCCCAACTATGGGATACCGAAGACCAGTTTGGTCCAACACTTCTTCGATAAGCTGGACCAAATCACCAAGCAGCTGGAGCTGCTGGCGAGCACCATCATTTCATGCCTTGGCGGCGACACCAACGTCAGAGACTCCTGCTGAGAAGAAGGACGAACCATCACTGTCACATCAGCCTTAGCCGAGTCAAAAGCAACCGGTGATCCAGCATATGTACTACGTACAGGTACCCGAGCAGACATCGTCGCAACAACATATGGTAGTCTACTAGCCAGACTACCTATCATCTTCTGATCCAGCATTCTCACCGCCGCCCCTGATACAGGAAGTCAATGGTGTCTAGAGCAACGATGCGCAGCTGGTCCATCCTACTGGACAACCCCAGAGCTAGCCACCAGCCAACCGGCCTTACCACCAACCTCAGGATGGGAGTTTTGCACCCTCAACCTCAGTATCAACACCACCAGTCGCCACAATACCATAACAGTTGGAGACAGCTGCAGCAGTACCTACAACCGTCGTACTATCATCAACAGCGTACCCTCAGTACACGGCTGGACATCAGCAACAATACCCTCCTTCTCCATGCCAATAGTATCAGCTTCCTCCTCCTTAGCAACCACATCTGCAATCTCAGTCTCAACTTCCCTACTAGTAGTCACAGCGTGGTCAACACGCTGAATCTTCCGAGGCGGTTCCCGTGAACCCGAGCCTTGATTGCTTGGCCCAATTAACAAAGGGTCTATCAGTGATGACACAGAAGGTAGACGACCTGACGACCACCAAAACTCCTATCTAGGCCCAGGTCGAAGCTAATCCCAATAGTTTCAAGAGAAAGGAGCATGCAGAGTGTGATGTCTCGTCTGTTCCTATAGAGTCAGATGATTATAATTTTGCTTTATCTAATGTTGTTACTCTCAAGAACGGTAGGACCTTACCCCAGTCTGTCGCAATCAAAGGGAAGAATAAAGCTTTGATAAGTGAATCGTCATCTTTTGCATCAGCCGTGCCAACTTCAAGTTTGGGTGAGGAAGGAGTCATGCCAACTGCCAATCGCTACCACCATCAACAAAAAGAACAAAAAAATCAGAAAAATCAACAAGACTAAAAAAATGATAGCAGTCGAAGTGAAGCCATACCAACCATGGAGGATCCAATACCAGCAGCCGATCCAACGCTAGCCGACGGAGCAGAGACACACCTTTTGCATGTCCACCAGCAACAGCACCATCATCTCCAGAATGTACACCTTTTTGCAGACCGGATCTACAGAATAGTGTGGACAAGAATTATGTTGTAAATAAGAACATTGCTTTTGATTTCAGTTCTATAAATATTCCTTTTCCTAATGCAATACAAAAATCCAAAAAAAATTGTAAAAAGAAAAAGAGCATTATTTGACCCATGTGTTGTAGATATTGTGAAAATTTTGACGGTTGAATTACCATTAATGCAAGCCATGGAATACATGCCCACTGTGAAGAAGGGCTTAAAGGAAGCGTGTACAACAAGCGTCGGTCGAACCACAACAACAGATGCCAGCAAGTTGAGAAGCAGATCTTTACCATGGCCACAGTTTCAACCATCACAATCTCCCTCAAAAGAAGTAAGACAAAGGAGCACCTTTGATCAGATGCAAGATCTTTAACCAAGTCTTCGAGCGAACCTTGCTTGATAGTGACTCTTCCATCAACCTCTTGCTCTCATGATTACTGCAAGAATTCGGGCTGGGTCCATTGAAGCAGACACGCATGATCCTTTAGTTCGTTGATCGATCCATCAAACGACCTAGGGGCCTGTTGGAAGACGTTGTCGTAAAGGTGTAGGACATGCACTTCCGGGTTGATTTTGTAGTCCTTGATATGGACTCTCCTGCACCATTACTTCAGTCCCCAATTATCCTTGGACGACCATTCTTGCTCTTGCATACCGCAGAGGCCGTGGTTGACTATGAGTATGGGAGGATCATGTTCAGCTCGAGCAATCACAGAGTTACCATAGACATGGTCAGCGAACCAAAAGTTGTATCTGATGAAAGTCATGCAGCAACGCTTGAAGTAGACTGTGACTTTAGTGCAGAAATCAGAGACACAAAACTCTCTTTGAATGACACATGGACCCTTGAAATCCTCTTTCCTGATGCGTCTCTTTGATGCATAATATTCAAGCCAGTCTGAACATGAAGAATTCATTGCAGATCTGTTCGGCACATTGTCAATTAAATAACAATTTTTTGAGGTGAGCAATACCTTTAAAGTCATAGCAGATCATCCACCTACTAGCATAATTTCTGAAGTGACTGAGAAGCAGGCTAGATCAGAGCTTGAATTAAAGCCACTTCCGACATGCCTTAAGTATGCCTTCTTTGTGGGTGTAGAGATGTATCCGATCATCATCAGTAGCAAGCTGACTCAGGATTAGGAATCTTGACTTCTCGAGGTTCTAAAGAAAAACAGCAAGGCACTTAGTTGGCACGCCTCAGATCTCCGCAGGATAAATCCTGCCATGTGTTCACATCATATCTATTTCGAAGAAGATGCCAAGCCGTCCCGAGAGTTTCAAAGAAGATTGAACCCAAATCTCTGGGACGCCATCATGAAAGAAATCATGAAATGGTGTGACGCATGCTTCATTTATCCCATCTCCGATTCAAAATGGGTGAGCCCTCTGCATGTAGTTCTGAAGAAATCTGGGCTCATCGTGTTTACAAATGATAAAGGAGAGGAGATTTCTACTCAGGTATCAACATCTTGGTGTCTATGTGTTGACTACTGCCATCTCAATGCAGCAACAAAGGACCACTTCCCATTGCTATTCATCGATCAAGTTCTGGAGAGATTAACATGCAAGGAGTTCTTCTGCTTTCTGCATGGGTACTCCGACTATAACCAAGTGGCAATCGCCCCAGAGGACCAAGAGAAAACTACCTTCACTTGTCCGTTTGGCACCTACGCCTTTCGGAGAATGCCCTTTGGCTTGTGCAATGCACCTGCAACATTCCAGAGATGCATGCTTGCTGTTTTATCGAGATGGTTGGCAGTTTTCTTGAGGTGTTCATGGACGATTTCTCAGTCTATGGTGACAGTTTCGATGCATGTCTTGAGCATCTGAACAGAGTACTTCAGAAATGCTATGAAGTCAATCTTGTGCTATCTTAGGAGAAGATCCACTTCATGGTCACAGAAGGAATTATGCTGGGTCATGTCATTTCCAAGCGTGACATGGAAGTTGACCCGACAAATATGGATGTTATCAACAATCTGGAGCGCCTCAGAATGTTAGACATGTGATCTGGGGCATGCAGGTTTCTATAGGAGATTCATCAAAGATTTCAGCTGCATTGCCCAACTTCTTACAGAATTGCTATGCAAGGAGACCGAGTTTAATGTTGATTAAAATATTCTCCTTTCATTTAGTCAGCTGAAGGAGCTAATCACTCAAGATCATGTCTTACAACCACCAGATTGGTCTCTTCCTTTCGAAATCATGACGAAGCGTCAGACTTTGCAGTTGGGGCTGTGGACAAAGAAAAGACAACGTGCCCTATGTCATTTACTATGCCAGAAAATGATAGATGAGGCACAGAGAAATTACAGTCACATAGAAAGAATTGTTGGCTGTGGTATTCGTCCTTGAGAAGTTCGATCCTATCTTCTTGGATCTAAAGTCACAATCTACACTGACCACTCTGCTATCCGATACTTACAGTAGAAGAAAGATGCCAAGCCTAGACTGATCAGATGGATCCTTCTCTTCTAGGAGTTCGGCTTGGAAATCAAAGACAAGCCTGTGGTTCAGAATGTGGTAGCAGATCACCTCTCCAGAATTGAAACCTCCACTGAGTAGTGCACCCATCACAGACACCTTTCCTGGTGAGTCGATTTTGGCCGTGGATTTACTCCCTTGGTATGTCGACATTGTAAACTACCTCATTTCCGGTATAGTCCCACAAGGTTGGACGAAAATTAAGGATAAATTCTTGACCACCATCCATTTCTACCAGTGGGAAGATCCACTTCTATTTATGGAAGGAGCAGACTATATTTGGCGACGGTGTATCCCTCAGGAGGAGCATCATAATGTCCTCGAGGATTGTCATTCTCTCGAATCTGGTGGATACCACTATGGAGACAGAACGACAACGAAAGTAATGCAATGTAGTCTCTGGTGGTCGATACTATTTAAGGATGCTGCAACATTTGTGAAGTATTGCACTGACTGTCAGAGATTGGGAGGCACCTTTACAGCTAAAGATTCCATGCCCCTAAAGTTCATTCAGATTTCAGATGTATTAGATGCTTGGGGCATCGATTTCGTGGGACCCTTTCTAAACAGTCAGCGATACGAGCACATTCTTCTTGTCGTTGACTATGTGAATCGTTGTGTTTAAGCTATACCCGCCCGAGCTGTAGACAATCGTACAGTTTGTTGGTTTCTGAGAGAAAACATCATATCGCGGTTCGGGATTCCGAATATACTGAGATCAGATGGGGGTGGTCACTTCATTAACAAAGAGGTCAAGAAATTAACGAAGGAGTACGGCGTCGAGCACCAAGTTTCGTCTCCTTATCATCCCCAAATCAATGGCACGGGAGAATTATCAAACAGAGAAATCAAGACGATACTGCAGAAACTTGTGAAGCCGGATAGGAAGAATTAGTCCCAACTCCTGGACTCCGTCCTTTGGGCATATAAAACTGCTTACAATTCTCCCTTGGGCATGTCATCCTATTGTCTTATGTATGGAAAGCCATGCCATCTTCCTGTGGAACTGATCCACAAATCATTATGGGCAGTCAATATCTGCAACTTGGACTCAAAAAAAGGTTGTCAGAAAAGAAAAGAGGATCTGAACAAGCTCTTGGAATTCCGAGACTATACATATGATAACATCTTGATGTGCAAGAAGAAGGTTAAACGCTAGCATGACCCGCACATCTAACGAAAGATGTTCGAGGTTGGACATAAAATGTGGCTATTTGAGACAAAGTTGAAGATATTTTCGGGCAAATTAAAGAGTAAATGGATAGGGCCATTCAAAGTGCAAGAAGTGCATGACAACAGAAGCCTTGTAATATCAGATTTGTCACCTGACGCATAACCGTTCGTCGTCAATGGTCAATTACTGATGGCATACCTTGAGCATGACACTTTCTTGGCCTTTGTCGATTCTGTCCAAGTGATACACAATGAAGAAGCATCCACAACCTCAGCAACATTGAAAGATTCAGATAATGTTACTAAAAAACTCTTCCTTTAATTTTCTTCTGTTCTGTTGTATTTTCTATTTTCTACTTTGTTTTCCTCATTCATTGCCTCTTACTTAGGATATACTTCATCCTAAGTATAGGGGGATGATTGACTTCACATGTTCATTCCTTGTCTCACCACCTGTCTCCTCTCTTGTTGATATTCCTGTCTATATTTAGGGATATCTTATCCTAAGTATAGGGGGAGACATGACGAATTGTTGAGTTGTTCATTCCTACCCACGACGCTCCCTGCCTTGTGTACAATCTGATATACTTAGGATTATTTGATCCTAGGTATAGAGGGGACAGTTGACTTCTCATACTTTCTTTTATTATTCTTTAGTCGTTGCAGTATAGGCTCTTTTATACTTAGTACGAGTTATGTCTTTTCTTTTCTCTTCGATCTATGAGGACATAGCTCAAGCAAATTATAGGAAGGCTCGTATATACTATATATATACTTTAGCCATAACTCGTACTTTTGTATTTTCAAAATAAGTGTGACTAAAATACAATTAAGCAAAGGTAACACACTTATACAAAATACATTGAAATTCTTTGTATATAGCGATTAATAAATCAGGTAAAAATGTTTTGTAAAATGCTTGAAAATGGTTTGAAAAAATTCTTTGAAAAATCCTTTGAAAACTTTTTGGAAAATATTTTGTAAAATGTTTTCAACCTTTGTAAAAATATTTTGTTTGTAAAAATTTCTTCTCTTTATTTTAAATAAAATATTTTGAAAATCTATTTGCAAATGTTTGGAAAATGGTTTCAAAAATAGTTTGATATATATATATATATACTGTTTGAGAAATCTTTGAAAAATGATTTTCAAAATTCTGTAAAATATTTGTACAAAATTATTTGTCAAATTAGTTTGCAAAATAAAGTTTTTAAAATGTTTGCAAAAATCTTTTCAATTTTTGGAATGAAAAAGAGGGTGGGATCCCGAGAATGGACTCACCGCGGCTGTGTTATAACTATAAATATAAGAAGAGGATTACATCGCCTCGAAGATAAAAAATTATACGACGCCTTATAATGTGCAACAACTTTTCAAATTATTTTGAGAACTATGTACATAACTCGAACAAACTAAGATTTTTTAATTTATATATACACACCTTGTAAATTTCTACAACCCGACCCTTGTAAATAAAAAGATGCACGCCCATGTAAATATCTGCACATACTCCCTTTTTCCAAAAATATTTTATTTTTGAAAAATCCCTAAAAATTTGCAAAATCCAAAATCCCAAAAACATTTGCAAAAATCATTTTTAAAAAATTCATAAAACTTGCAAATCTTTTTCAAAGTCCATAAAAAGTTCAAAATTAGAAAATTGCATCACAAAAATATTTTT
This sequence comes from Ottelia alismoides, assembly GCA_037367405.1. Taxonomy (NCBI): domain Eukaryota; kingdom Viridiplantae; phylum Streptophyta; class Magnoliopsida; order Alismatales; family Hydrocharitaceae; genus Ottelia; species Ottelia alismoides. The sequence goes on from JAZKJV010007221.1 coordinate 142,933, forward strand.
CGTGCATTGTACATAACATTCGCATTTTCACAATAACCCAGAAACAAGTCCAAATACAGTCTGAAGATTGAAGCTTGGAATATACCTTAATACATCTAATTTCAAAGGAACCCATTGAGGATTGAAAGTGGAGATGTTTTAGGTCACATTGACTTAATTCTTTAGATTCCATAAAACTATATCCATGAGTCAATTCAATGTGCTTAATTAGAACCCTTCATATCATCTGTAGACTCTTGAGACAATGACTTGAATGGAAACCTCGCACCTAGCACTTAGCTCAACTCAGATGGACTGTTGAAAAATCTTGGAGTCTAAGTCAGGATGATGCAAGGCTGCTTCGTCATGGGTGGCTCTGAACCATTTTTGGGGATTACCGACACCGGTACTCTAACCCACTTCTTTCAGTAACAATGATATCTGTAGAGATAGTTTTTATATTACTTTATGTCTTTCCTGATTATTTCTTTATCTTATATAGACATCTCTGTAATTTACCCTTAAGGCCTCTCCCAATATAAGAGAGTCTAGGGTTTTTTCCTGAATGAATATCGAAGACTCTTTTCCCAACATGGTATCAGAGCCGCCCTAGGGCTCTCCATACCCGCCGTCCTCTTCCCTACCCGCCGCCCTCCCCTCGGTATCTCTCATGCCACCGCTTCTCTCTCTCCGACTTCCATCTAGGGCTTCTGCCCCGCCCTAGCGCTCCCTCCCAGCCACCAGCATGCGGCCCAGCCCTCCACCGAAGGCCCCAAGGCCCTCCGCCGAAGGCCCCAGTCCAGCCAGCGCCGCCTTTGGTCCCCAGGCGGCCCAGCCCAGCGCCGCCTTTGGCCCCCAAGCGGCCCCCAGCCCACCCCCGGTGCTTCCACCTGCTGCTTTAGGCTCCAAGGCCGCCCCAACCCAGTCCCGACGGTCCTCCCTGTCGCCGTAGGCCCTCAGTTAGTCGCGCAGCCGATCAACGGCTCCCAGTCGGCCCTCGCTTACCGATTCAAGGGCTGTAAGCCTTCTTTTAGGCGTGCCCTTGCCCTCTCGTCATCCGATATATGGGTTTGAGTGCGTAAACGTCTACATACGCACTCAAATCTGATGCAGTTGGTGTAGACATTCATCACCGTGTCTATATACCCTTGTCCTTCTCCAAGCAGCAGTATGTCAGAATCGAAAGTCGATTTGCCCTCCACCGGCGCTTTCAAAGGTCCTGCACCAATAGTGAAGATGGACGGGTCTAACTATGAGCTCTGGGCTATGCAGTTCATGAGCCTCATGAAGTCTAATGGTAAGAAGCACATTCTTACCTAGGAGAAGCCTGCGGAGAAGACATGGATCTATGCCTCATGGGAGGCTGATGACGCCTACGCAAAGGTCTGGTTGTCCGGTACGTTGACGATGGAGATTGCTGACGATGTACTCCATCAGCCCACTGCTAAGGCAATGTGGGACATTCTTGCCGCTACATATTCGCAGGTGCGAAATGAGACAAAGATGTTGCAGCTTCAACATGACATTTTCACAATGAAGCAGAGCGGCAGACCTCTCCATTCTCTATACACATCCCTAAGAGGGATGTTCGAGAAGTTATACAGTACCATTCCTCGCACTGCTACTCCTGAACAACAGAAGACGTTTCGGAACGCCACCATGGTGGGTGTTCTACTTGCGGCTCTTGATCCTGAGTATGATGCCGCCCGGTCCCAGATACTAGCAGATGCAGTTATTCCTCCAGTGGAGGATGTTACAGAAGGCTCAGTCGCATTCCAGTTTCTTCCATCTCTTCTACTCCACCCCCATCAACGATGGCAACCTCGCGTGGGAGAGGTGGACCGCCTTCTGGTCGTGGACGTGGCCGTGGATCCCAGGGAAGGAGTGGCCGCTACAGTCAGATGTGCTCATATTGTCACCGAACTGGACATTCGGAGGAGACATGCTATTCGAAGCATGGGTTTCCAGCATCGGCACTGTTAGAAAATCGGAAGCGGAAGCGTAACATGGAAAAGATAAATAAAATATAGAACAGAACATCGGGATTTTTACGTGGAACCCTACTCCAGAAGGAGCGGGATGAAACCACGGGAGAAGCCCTCAACGGGGCATGCTATGCATTGCTTTTTCTCAATGAGTACAGGAGGTCTGGGGCTCCTTATATAGCCTCTCCAGAGCCTCCAAGTCCCACCACCGGACGATGTGGGACTAAACAACTGGGTGGGGTAAATGGATCTCCTCCAGGATCCATTTACCCTGCTACAACACAATGGGCGCACTACCTAATACTCCAACACTCCCCCTCAAGCTGGAGCATGCAATGTTCAGCTTGGACAAACATAAAGAGACTCAACTCAACGCTACAGGACACTACGGACAATATCAACCCAACGCGCACATTGCTGCAGTCGAGGACGTTGCTTCTCATGCCGTGCAGGTGAGGAGGACGAACGGGCTGGAGTGTGAGTCAACTGAAGACTCGGAATCTGACCATCGAGTCTGAACTGCGCCTGAAGTCTCCTCGTCGGAGAACTGGGTCTCTCCTATCTGGCTCAGAGAATGGTGCACTGCTCTGGTGTACCTATGATACCACATGAAAACCCTTGCCCTCAAGGGAATGGTCCTCTGCTCTGGAGTCCCTATGGCTCACATGAAAACTCTGGCCGAACAACAACAAGGATGATGGGGACCACGAAACAAAAGATGGCAACATATGCTCATCTGAAAATGACCGCACACTTGTGCGTGTCTGAAACTGGAGACGCGGAAACAATGATCGTCGAGTCTGAACAATTGCGCATCAAACTGGAACTCGGAATCTGAACGTCGAGTCTGAAACTGCGCATGAAATCTCTTCATCTGAACAACTTGTAGAGTCTGAAAAATATGGCTGGTCTGGAGACCGACATCTGAATCTGGAATCTGGATCTGGAACACAAGACCTGTGACTCTACCCATACTCCCCCTTTCTCCCATACTTGTCGGAAAACATGGATGTCGACCAAGTAGGAAGAAGACAAGATAAATAGGGGAAAATGAAACAAAATAAGCCGTTACAAATTTTTCGGCTTCTCAAATCATGAATTTTGGCCGTTTCAATTTTTTTACGGCTCTTTTTTTTCGCATTTTTTTTAAATTTGCGTACGGCTTTTTTTTCTTTTCTCCTTTTTTTTGTACGCACATTTTTTTTTTCGTTTTTTTGAAACAAGAGGTCCATTTGAACCATACAGTAGTAACCCCTAAAAAACTTTCAGCCGTAGCCCTCTGGGCTTTACAATAAATACCCCCTTTTTTTTAACAAATACGATCCTCTTTTTTTTTTTGACCGCATGCCCCTTTTCTTAATCAGCCCTCACTTCCCTTTTTTTTCATTGCACAGACCCGACCCATTTGTGTCTTGAATTTTTTTTTAAAAACTGCACGGGGCTCTAGGGTTCCCAATCGTGGGAACCTTTTCTTTCCAGGATGCCGCCCACGATGGGAGGGGGGGTTCTCCCCTGGCATGCCGCCTGTTGGGATCGCTGCTTGGACGAGAAGCGGCGACGCTGCCTGCGTGAAAAAAAAGGCTGGGAAATCCGACGCGCGAAGCCTGGCTTCTTAGGTTGTGCGTTCGCCGCGCGGGAGGGGCTGCCTGGAAGCGGACTGGAGTCGCAGCCGCTGCTGCGGGTTCGATGGAGGATATGCAGGCCGATCTGGAACTGGATCAAGACCGGCTGATGGGGGAGCCGATCTCCTGGGGCTTAAAGCCTGAACCCGGAATCGAGAGGAATCGCCGCCGTATGGAAGAGCGCGCGCTGGAGGGAGCAAGGGGACGTCGCCATGCCTAGATATTTTGTCGCAGCCCAGGAACGTCGTGTTGGGAAGGAGGAATGCCGCCAAGGAGTGCTGCTGAAGCCCGATCTTCATCATATGCAGTCAGATGACCCGCTGCCTGGAATGACATGTGGTCGGAAAGGGGGGGGCAGATCTACATAGCCTGGAGATATAGATCCTCCCGCACGAGTTGCAGGGACCCTCTGCTAGAGGGAATCTGTCGCTGGGAATGTGATGTGCCTTCGCAAAACCAGATCTAGGGCTTCATCTAAACCCTAGAACAAAAAAATTGATCGAACAATGGATGGATGGAAATAATCTTCAAGAACAACTGATAATCAAAATCTTCAACAATAAATCTCAATAACAAATCCTCAAGAATCGAACTGCTCTGATACCATGTTAGAAAATCGGAAGCGGAAGCGTAATATGGAAAAAATAAATAAAATATGGAACAGAACAACGGGATTTTTACGTGGAACGCTACTCCAGAAGGAGCGGGATGAAACCACGGGAGAAGCCCTCAACGGGGCATGCTATGCATTGCTTTTTCTCAATGAGTACAGGAGGTCTGGGGCTCCTTATATAGCCTCTCCAGAGCCTCCAAGTCCCACCACCGGATGATGTGGGACTAAACAACTGGGTAGGGTAAATGGATCTCCTCCAGGATCCATTTACCCTGCTACAACACAATGGGCGCACTATCTAATACTCCAACAGGCACGTGTTGCAGAACACTCACAGTCTCCATTACAGTCTGCTGCAGATAATCTATTTGACGAACTTGTGGCTCGCCTCCGTGATATTATGCCACATTCATCTGGTGATTCGTCTGGTGGCTCTTCAGATATTGATGCCACAACATCTGCCAGCTCATTAGCCGCTGCGAGTACCTCAGGTAGATCAACTGCACTCACACCATCTCATGATATATCTGACTGGGTTATAGATTCTGGAGCCACACATCATCTATGCCGAGATAGAGGTAGATTACAGGCCTACATGGATATCTCTCCCGGCCGTTCAGTGCAGATAACAGATGGTACCCATTCTCCCCTTGTTGGACAGGGGGAGGTCTTCCTATCCTCCACTATGCAGCTACAGAATGTTCTACATGCTCCTGAGTTCTCAATGAATTTGCTATCTATTAGTCAGATTACGAAGGATTTGAATTGTCGTGCTATATTTGACCCGTCTTCTCTCATTTTTCAGGACATACTCACGGGCAAGGTGATTGGCTGTGGCTTTGAGCAGAATGGTTTATATCGACTGGTTCGGGATTCCTATGCTGGCATCTCCTCTCATTCTGCTGGACCAGTCTCACCATACATCTGGCATCTCCGGTTTGGTCACCTTCCGCTCCAGAAAATGCGTCATCTTCTGCTCCAGATTTCTCCTAGTTCGTCTTTTCGCTGTGAAGCATGTCAGTTGGGAAAGCATCATAGGTCGAGCTTTCCAAGTCGTCAGAGTCGGAGCAGTAGCTCCCCATTTGAGTTGTTACATATAGATATATGGGGTCCGAGTCGTGTTCCCGATCATCAGGGACACATGTTTTATCTAGTGGTAGTGGATGATTTTTCTCGTGTGTCGTGGGTCTTTCTTTTGAAGAATAAATCTGAAGCAGGAGATGTGATCAAAAATTTATTTAATGAAGTGCAGAATGTTTTCTCTTCCTCTGTCAAATATGTTCGGATTATAATGCCCTAGAATTTTTTACACGCTCTCTTTCTCAATTTCTTTCATCAAAGGGTATTATTCACCAAACCACTTGTACCTATACATCCCAACAAAATGGTGTGGCGGAGAGAAAGCATCGTCATCTCTTGGATATTACTCGAACCTTGTTGATTCAGAGTTGTGCTCATATTTCATTCTGGGGCGATGCTGTCCTTACTGCGTGTTATCTGGTCAATCGAATGCCATCCTCAGTCCTTGGTGAGAAGATACCCATCTCTCTTATTTTTCCACACAAGGAGCTATTCTCACTGACTCCGCGTGTCTTTGGTACTGTGGCGTTTGTTCATCGTCTGTCTCCCGGACTTGACAAGCTCTCTCCTAGAGCCGTCAAGTGCGTCTTTGTTGGCTATTCCAGAACCCAAAAGGGATACCGGTGTTATGATCCTACAACCAACAGGTACTTCGTGAGTGTTGATGCCACTTTCTTTGAATCGGTTATGTATTTCTCTCCTGCCGGTGACAGAATGGTACCATCCACTACCACTGATGATATCTATGTTCCTCCACCACCTACCTGGAGTTCGCCTGAGTCGTCCCCTGTGCCTGTTCCCATGCCAGCAGCACCACCACCACCTCCACCTCCACCCAGTCCACGGCCTACCATATCACCGTTCCCTAACTACTATACGCGTCGGTCAGGTCCTGCTCAGACTACAGATCAACCAATCATCACGCCGCAGGTATGTTCAGATGGCATTACTACTGACGGGTCAGATTTGGTACACATGCAGGATTCCTCAGTACAGGAAGACACAGATGATGATCTTGATGTTCCGATTGCCATTCGGAAACAGAGGAGGCAATGTGCATCCTATCCGTTTGCTTCATAGGTTTCCTTCCACAGGCTCACAAGTGATTTTTAGAAGTTTGCCACAGCTTTGTCTTCCGTGGATATACCACGGACATACCAGGAGGCCTTGAAGAATGATTGCTGGAGATTAGCTATGGAAGAAGAGATGAGGGCCTTGCAGTCACGTGGAACATGGTCTTTGGTTCAAGCACCTCCTGATGCATCAGTTGTGAGCTGCAAATGGGTCTTCACAGTCAAATATCATGCAGATGGCACGTTGGATAGGTACAAAGCACTCTTGGTCGCCTGTGGGTTTACACAAAACTACGTCGTGGATTACATGGATACATTCTCACTGGTAGCGAGACACTCGACTCTCCGTATTCTACTATCAATTGTTGTGGTCCGTGATTGGAGCATTTCTCAACTTGATGTCAAGAATGCCTTTCTGTACGGGGACTTACATGAGGAAGTCTACATGCAGCAACCACCTGGGTTTACTGTTGAGGGGGAGAAGCAGATGGTCTGTAGACTTCACAAGGCGATATATGCCCTCAAACAGAGTTCGAGGGCATGGTTCCAGAAGCTGTCCAACCTAATTGAGCAACAGTGATTCAAGAGGTCAAATGGCGATCACTCGTTGTTCGTACAGAAGTCATCGGCAGGTACGGTGATCATTATGGTCTATGTGGATGATATTCTTGTTACAGGGGGCGATGTTCAGGGCATAGAGAAGGCGAAGGCATTCCTAGGCCGTCAGTTCGTTACAAAGGATCTTGGAACCCTAAGATATTTTCTGGGGTTGGAATTTGCAAGGAATGCACATGGCTTGGTGATGACACAACGGAAGTACATTACAGACTTCCTGATTGAGACTGGCATGGATGGATGCAAACCATCAAGTATCCCCATGGATCCTAGCATGAAGCTGTATGATGGTGATACTGATGAAGTGGATAAGAGGAGATGTAGAGAAATGGTGGGAAAACTCCTCTACAACCATAACTCGTCCAGACATTGCATTTGCAGTTAGCAGGGTGAGTCAATTTATGGAGCAGCCAAGACAGGTTCACATGGATGCTATACACATGATACTGGGGTATCTTAAGTCTTCTCCAGGGTCAGGGCTGCTATTCAGAAAGGGCACAGACTTATCCATCTCAGCGTGTGCAGACGCAGATTATGCAGGATGCCCTAAGGATCGAAAATCAATCTCAGGGTTCGCAGTGTTTGTTGGAGGTTCTCTGGTTTCTTGGAAAAGCAAGAAACAAACTGTTGTGGCAAGGTCCAGTGCCGAATCCGAATATAGGGCCATGGCTCAAGCCAGCACGGAAATGATGTGGGTTCGTTCTGTACTAGAAGATCTACATGTAGCTGTGCCCCTACCTATGAAGCTTCAGTGTGACAATCAGGCAACATTGTTCATTGCCAACAATCCAGCTTTCCATGAGAGGACCAAGCATATTGAAGTTGACTGCCATTACACTAGGGACCTGATCCAGAGAGGATTGATATCTACTGCACATGTGAGCTCAGGAGATCAGACTGCAGACGTATTCACCAAGCCGCTGCTCAGAGGACCTTTTCAGAGATGTTCATCCAAGCTGAGCATGATAGACATCTATGCCTCACCTTGAGGAGGAGTATAGAGATAGTTTTTATATTACTTTATGTCTTTCCTGGTTATTTCTTTATCTTATATAGACATCTCTGTAATTTACCCTTAAGGCCTCTCCCTATATAAGAGAGCCTAGGGTTTTTTCCTGAATGAATATCGAAGGCTCTTTTCCCAACAATATCTAAAGACTAGAGACATATTGAGATAATGCTTCGGACGAGGAATAGTCTACCGACTCAACTTTTTCCAAGACCCCAAAAATTTAGGTGGAACAAAAAGATGCTATATCCATCGAGACACAAGCAAGAATGAAGAAGCTGTACAAAGTCAAAGAAAATATCCAAAGAAGCCTATATCAAAAATTCCACAAAAATTTGAACTTCAAAAAAAGCCTGCTTCTTGGTGAAGAGTCGGTTACACTGACTGACCTCGCAAGGAAATGACGACTGCACTGGTCTATTCCCACTTCTTTTCTCATTCTTTTAACTTCTCCCCCATTCGGTTGCAAAGGCTGGGAGCACATGACCTTAGAAGGGAATATCTGTCTCCATGAGGACGACTTTTCAGAAAAGCAGACAGCTTGATGGTTTAATGGTTTTGTCTGGGAAGAGCTGAACAAATTCACACACATGATTCTATCATTTCAAGGTAGCAAGAGTATGCGACTGAGAGGATGGTTCTAACCTGGCTGTGAATCGAACTGGATGATAGGAGTATGTAATCTAAGGGTTGTTATGTCACACTTCCCGACTTCCATGTGGTTCCGAACACACTATTAATCCAAAGGCCTTCTCTGAGCTTCAAACTTTGACTTTATTAAAGACTAGTTTAAGAGTCGACAATTATTCCAAGTTATTTCTTTTTCTTTTCTTCATCTTTATTTTTACACTCATTGCATAAGTGTTCGCTAGGGACTAGCAAAGGCAAGTGTAGGGAGGTGATGAATCTCCATTTCATCACCTTTATAAATAATGAAAAAATGGATTTCACTTTTATTTATTTACAAGTATTAGCATATGTATTTTGCCTTTATATTTATATAGACTTATTTTTTTGCTTTCTTTTTGGTTTTATTTTGATTTTAATATGTACATATATTATAAATACTATTTACAAAATTATAAAAATTTAAGATTATAAAAATAATAAAGAATAAATAAAATGAATATTTTAATCAGGTATAATGTACAATGAGGGGTCCAAAACCTAACTTTCACATCTTAACTCCAAAAAATATGAAACCACCTCCATTAAATAGTTTATTAAAAGTTATATATAATTAGAAGTGATTTTAATACATTTTGAGTTTTTATTTGAAAGATACGGGTCTGTAAAATTGAGATTTTGGCTTTTTATTTTGTGTATAAAAAGTACACAGTGTATTATTTTTATACAAACTCAATTTTGTATTTATTTACATTATTATTTACAGCTTTTATGCACAAAGTTTCTTTATTTGATGTATAAGTAATAGAGAATAAAATGGGTGTCAAAAATGAATCATGGATGAATAGAGAAGTTGAGTTTTTATTGTATTTTTGTCCCTTATCTCCCCATACTTTATTCCTTGTCGATCAATTCAATTCTTAACTTGGACTCGGGTTTTAGGGTCATGAAATACCTTTGGTATTTTATTCTTTTTCTTTTCTTCTCTTTATTCTATAATTTTGGCATTAAAAATAATATTATTTACACAATAAATGCAATATATGTTGAATGCTATTTTGTACAAATTGATGCTATTTACATGCATTAGCTAGGGTTTTTAAGGCCAAAATGATAGAATAAAGATGATGAAATGGAGATTCATCACCCCCCTATACTTGCCTTTCTTACTCTCTAGCCAACACTTATGCAATAAGTATAAAAAGAATGAAGAAGAAAAGAAAAAGAAAGAATAAATAGAATTGATTTTAATTATTAAACTTGTCTTTACAAAATCAAAGTTTAGAGTCCAGGTTAGACCTTGGTGTGAGAATGTGTGTGGAACCTGATCGGGAATCAAATTTAAAACACAATAGCCTTTGAGAGTCACAGAACTCGGTTCAAACCACCTCAATAGCCAGGTCAGAACTAGCCTATATCATATGCAAACCCTTGTGACTATGAAATTGACTTGTACAGTGTACGTGATAGTGGCTCTCCCCAACTTAAATGACAAAAGAACTGACTTCTCCAGGATGACAACCCAATGATTCTCCAATCCATCAACTCTTTCCTCAAGGAGTGGGGTATTCCCTTCTAAGTTCAAGTGGCATCCGACTCAAGAGGAGGGGGTGCAGAGAAGAATGGACGGTAGCCAGTGTAGCTACCTATCCTGGGATGCATGACCAGTGTAGTTAAGTCATCCATCTGCAGGCTCACATGGTATAACTTTGAACCTCAAGCTTGCTTATTAACTATACATCATATATATATATACTTTGGCAGGCATTTTATTTTCAATCAGGTCTGCCCACTTTTTGGAGTTTTTTTGAAATACTATATACAATACAACAATATTTACATAAGGAGTTTTTTCTCTTGAGTCAGAAGACTATCCTTCTTTTGAAGCATTATTGCAACCCACACTCTCCTGTCTTTAGACCTCTTAGTTGCTGGATCGGGTTGGGGTGCACTTCCCTTCCTAGACGAGGATGAATGTTTTCATTCGTGTGCGTCTCAAACCGGAAAATCCAATCCCCTCACCACTCCAACTGAGTTGAGTCAAGTGAAAGGTGCAAGTGTCCAAGTAGGTCACGACCGATAAGAGTCATGCATGTGTCTCGAAAAGTTCTAGTTAGTCAGTTGAGGTGACTTGAACCCAGCTCTGAGTCTCAAAGAATAAGCCCTGATGGACCTGAAGTACCTTAAACTTAGTTCCCATAAGGTTCTAGTGAAGTTAGGTACAATAAGGTCCAACCAAGCTCCAATCCTCGACTTTATTTTGACTAGTTCAATCATCAAGCTCAATCCGAAAGAATGCGAATGCTATGCAAATGCTATGTACAATGCAGAAAAATGATGCAATTTTCAAAGATTTTACAAATAATTTTGAAAAATAAAATGACTTTTGGCACAAAAATGTAAAACATATGCAACTATTTACACATGTGTGCCTCTTTTTATTTTTTACAAGGATTAAGAATTTAAGGAATTTACAGTTTAAAAATTATTTATTTTTGTAGGTATATATGTATAGTTTGGTAAATAATTTTATTTTACTTATATATATTTTTTTTGATTTTTATTTAATGATGCATATATTCCTCAATTTATTTGAAAATCATTTTGAAAACTATAGTACAAAATAATTTTTGCAAATATTTACAAACATTTGAAAGTCATTTTGTTAGTATATATAGATTTTTCAAAATATTTTTACAACCATTTTCAAAAACATTTACAAATAGGTTTTCAAAACTTTTATTTCATCTGAAGAAAAGAATTTTTACAATTCAAAATATTTTGACAAAGGTTGAAAACATTCTACAAAATATTTTTCAAACAGGTCAAACCATTTTTCAAATCATTTTGCAAAAGTATTTTTAACCTGAATTATTAATCAGTATATACAAAAAGAATTTGAGGAATAAAAATGCATTTTGTTATTAACTGATTTAATGAATTGTATTGTATATATTGTGTTTTAGCCATATTTGTTATGCGAAAGTACGAGTTATGGCTTAAGTATATACGAAGTATTTACGACCCCCTATACTTAGCTTGAACTATGTCCTCGTATATCGAAAAGAAAAAGAGAAGACATAACGCGTACTAAGTAATAAGTATAGAGAAGCCTATACTACAATGACTCAAATAAGAAATGAAAGAATTAGAAACAAATGAATCGGAAGTTGACTAGCCCCCCTATACTTAGGATCAAATAATTTTAAGTATAGCAAACTGCACACAAGGCATGGAGAGTCAAGGGTGGGAATAAACAGATCGCGGCTCGGTTTGTCTCCCCCTATACTTAGGGTGAGATATCCCCAAGTATAGTAGAGCAAATCAACAAGAGAGGAGACAATAGAGGGGATGAAGAATGAAATAACTTGGGGTACACACCCCCTATACTTAGGACAATGTACGTCATAAGTGTAGAGGACTGGCAAAAAGGGGCGTCACCTCTTTGTTAAAAAAAGAAAAAAAGAAAACGAAAAGAAGAAAAGAAGAAAAGATATATTGAAGATAGATGAAAAGATCTCAGAGAATGTACGCATCACTCCCCCTACACTTAGGGTGAGACCCCTAAGTATAAGCAATGACAAGAGTGATTAAACAGAACGGAGGAAGAACAACATGAGGTGTACCCCCTTATACTTAGGACAAGATACGTCCTAAGTATAGACACACAGAGACACAAGTATGGTGAATGATCTGGGGTACACATGATATACGGGAGAAGAAGGAATGTAAGACAAAAAATATATACAACAAGCATAGACTGGTGAAGTGCAGGACGGTATCTGATACACGAATACCATACTCTCATCATCGTCTTCCTGTGAGAACGATAACGCAGTCAGAAAGCAAAAAGACACCCTGATGTACAATCAAGTATGTGTCAGCTACTGGGGAAAACAGATCGAAAACTAAAATAGGACCCGGTAGCGAGAAGTAGATCAGCGGCCCATAAGAACGGAATGAGAGATCGTGGTCGATACCAGAAGACGTGGAGGAGGAAGGAGCAGTACAGAATCCTCCAGGTCAATCATGGTCTCAGAAAGGTATAAAAAGTGAGGAACAAGAGACTCCCCGTGCAGCAGGGTAGTCGGTGGTCATAATATCAACATATCAGGGGTACACTAAATACCACAAGACATGGCTCTACTTTGCGAGGGTCGTCAAGATGAGCGGACTTAAAAGAGTCAGATATCTCAATATAATCAGAAGACTCACTCCCGTGCTCCAACAGATTGGAGGCACAAGAAGTTAAGCCGAGTACCAACAAAATGATGAGTCCTCCTGCAGATAACCCTCGAGGAGTGACACATACTAATAAATGAATAATCAGAATAGAGCTCACCCTTGCAAGGATCGTTTATGTGAGTGGACTCAAAGGAGTCTGATCCACCATAAGGATCATCATGCATGGTCTCAGTAGGCGACAGATCGGCTACCCAGCAGAAGAGACCGAATGATCGAGAAAATGTGGAAGTATCATGTAGACAACCCTTGGGGAGCATACTACCAACTAAGCATGGAATAATCAGAGGAAGATGGCTCATCCTTGCGAGGATCGTCAAGGAGAGCGGACTCAAAAGAGTCAAGACAAATCGGTCCCGTGATCCGACATATCGGATACACATCAAGGCATTGAGATCGATGATACATATCAGACGACTCGGTTCTGTGCCCCAACAGATTGGGGACACAATCAGTAAATGGGATCGAGCGTAAATAATGTGTTGCATCCTCCCGCAGATAGTCCTCGAGGAGTAATGCAAACTAGCAGTGAATATCGGAACATATCTCAACCTTGCGAGGGCCGTCAAGGTGAGCGGACTCAAATGAGGCAGACATATCGGTATCGGTAGACGACAGATCGGCTACCCAACAGAAGAGACCGAAAGATCAAGAAAGTGACATAGTCTCCCGCAGATAACCCTCGGGAGTCCTTTGATCTGGGCAGAGAAGGATGACTCACCCTTGCTAAGACCATCAAGGAGAGGAGACTCAAAGGAGTCCGGACAAAATAGGTCTCATGCTCCGGCAAATCTACGGATATTTTGTGAGCATCAATCGTTCTGCTGCTACATTGGCGGATGCATTATCTGCCACAACCTGAACCACATTTTCCACTTCCTCTTCAATCAAGCACTCTGAGGAAAACACCAACCTCTGATTGGAGTGGAAGTGGAAAATGTGGTTCAGATTGTGGCAGATAATGCATCCGCCAATGTAGGAGCGGGATGATTGCTACTCACAATATATCCGTAGATTTGGTGACTCTGTGTGCCGCACACTCCATTGATCTTGCTTTGGAGGATATAAGCAAATAGACCAAGGTAAGGAGTGCAGTCACAAAGGCGAAGAGGCTCACGTTGTTCGTTTACTCTCACACCAAAACTCTTAGCTTAATACGCAAGTTCACCAATAAGAGGGACAATGCAAGGCCAGGGCAAACAAGATTTCAACCACTTTCCTCACTCTTGAGAGCCTTAATGAGAAAAAAAGACAAGCTGAGGTTGATGTTTTCCTCGGAAGATTGGAGGAACTGCAAATGGTATAATACCAAGAAGGGAAAAGCAACGAGCTTCGTAGTCTTCAACCCTACATTCTGGAACCACAACGCACATGCTGTCCGAGTTTTCGCATCTTTTGTTTGTTTATTGCGTGTGGTTGATGCAGATAGAAGTCCATCCATGGGCTTTGTCTACAGAGGGCTTGAAGAGACCAAGCGGGAGATAAATACATCTTTCAATGTCGTGGAGTCGTCTTACAAATTTTTTGTTGATGTTGTTACCTCCAAGATCAAAGGAAGGCTCGATATTCCATTGCATTTAGCAGCTAATATATGAACCCATTCTTCTTCTACACAGAGTGTTGTGATGAACCAGATTTTGTGGTGAGGAGAGGTTTTAAGAACTGCATGGAAAGATTTTATCCAGATTTGGATATACAACCACTTACACATTGGAGTACATTTGACTCGGTAATGACTCCACTCCACCCACCCAATTTGATTAGTAATATTAAAAATTAAAATAGTAATTGATATAAATTTTTATTTTGAGCTTCAGATCCATACTAAGAAGAGAAACATGTTGGAGACGAAGAGGCTGGACAATCTTGTGTACGCGTTTTTCAATTCCAACCTGCAAGAGCGTCGAGTTGGGAAAGAAAGAGTTCTTTTGTCTCGTGATCGTGCACACTTGGGTGAATGGATCAAAGATATCAATGCTCAGGATGAGGAGGTTTTTCCAGGTTTCGGATTGACTTGGGGTACTGTAGCCAAGGTTGCAAAAGTCGGTAGTCGGTACTCGATCATTCGGGTCACTGACTAAGGATTAATCGGCAACCGGGCAACTAATCGGATTTAGTCGGACTTTAATCGACTTTGAATTGTATGATTATTTTAAACATATAACTCATTTTTATACAAGTTTTGTACATTTTATACTGTCATAATAAAATAAAAGAAGTGATTGAATCTAAATAAAAATTAAGCATATTGTAATAAGTTTGCTTATGAAAAACAACAAAATATGGCATCTCTAAGCAAAAATTGGTCGACTAGTGTGTCTAGTCGGAATTAGTCGGTACTCGGTCGGCCACCCCACTGACTAGGCTAGTCAGACCTAATAGTCGGGCCAGTCGGGCGACTTTTACAACACTGACTGTAGCACATGCTAGTGGTGCCAAAAATATTTTGAAATCGAGAAGGAGCTGACAAGGTGGATGTGGTAGGGGAGCTTCATCTTCAAGCTCAAATGCTACCTGACGAATGAGGAGTTACATCTTAAAGATATAAAAGAAGAAGACTATGATGAAGATGATGAAGAAGAAGAGCTTGAATTGGATGATGACATTGAGGATTGACTTGTCTCATTTGCTATTTGTATTATTTTTTTGGCATGTTGTATTTGTTTTTGTATCAAATATTTTGTTCTTAACTTGCTTCAATTTTCTTCTTTTGCTATAGTAGCTTCTTTTTTTAAGCTCTTATAAATATGAGAATTGCTAAATATATGAATATTCATGAGAGTATATGTATTAAAATTATTTTATACATTTAAAATAATTTAAAAAATTCAAAATCGACTAATGTCCGACTAAGTTCGATTACTCTCTCGACGGTCGATTAATCCTTAGTCAATGCCCTACCGGTCGAGTAACAACTGTCGACTTCTGCAACCTTGATACTAACATATGTGTATGCATGCATGTGTGCCTCTGTACATATAATTATATCAGTTAATGGCGAAATATCAACATTACAAAATAGAGTACAAGGTTGCAAAAGTCGGTAGTCGATACTCGGTCGGTTGGGTCACTACTAAGGATTAATCGGCAGTCGGATGACTAATCGGATTTAGTCGGACTTTAATCGGCTTTGAATTTTATGATTATTTTAAATATATAACTCATTTTTATACATATATTTACATAGATTTTGTACATTTTTATACTATCATAATAACATAAAAAAGTAATTGAATTTAAATAAAACACTGAGTATATTATAATAAGTTTTCTTATAAAAAAAGCAAAACATATAAGAATATAGTATCTCCAAGAAAAAAATTGGTCGACTAGTGTACCTAGTCAGAATTAGTCGGTACTCGGTCGGCTACCCCACTGACTAGACTAGTCAGACCTTCTAGTCGGGCCAGTCGGACGACTTTTACAACCCTGATAGAGTATAATATTAGTCATGATGTATAATAGGAAAGAAATAATATTTAAGAGTTTTATCCCAATTTCCCACCTTACATTTATTTTCATGTTCTCACATTCTGTACCACATCGTTTTGCTTCTTTCATTCTTTATCAATGATCCATCAATCATAGGGTAGAAAGTGGTGATCCCTCTTCTTGACCCATTCGTTTTGCACATAAATACGACTAGGCCAAAAATGAATCGACTTGACCCATTCCTCAGATTTGGAAGAAATAGCGCCTAGATCCGCATCTCCTCATTTTCTTTCTAATATAAGCTAACTTCCCCTACCTACACCTCTTTTGAGCAATCCCCATTCTCCTTTACGCCTGTCACAGTTTGTGGTTTATCAAAGTATTCTGCCTTGACCTTCTTGTGTTGTTGGTTATCCTTACAAGACAATCCATAAGTGACGACTATCATTGTCAAGACATTGATCATCACCTGAATAGTTTACAAGGTCTTATAATTATCATATTAGTTTTTTCTATATATATTGAAAATCATGTATGACTCTTGATTTTTGTTCTAAGATAATGATGATCATCAAGACGTATGAGGTACTTTTATCGTAATAAGTTATTTATTTCCATCCTCGTTGTTTTAAACAATAAAACGATTTTGTATTTGTTTTCTATAGGAACTTGGTCTTATCTTGCTTAAATATAAAATGGTAAATAACAATAAAAATTAGTAGGAAAGAACATATATCTAAGAGTTTTTTCTAGTTCTTTACCTTACATTTATTTCCATGGTCTAACATTCCCTACCATATCTTTTTCCTCCTTTTCATTCTTTATCAAAGATCATCAACTATAAGGTAGACATTGGTGCTCCATCTTTTTGCACGTAATCATGATAGTCATGCTATGTCGAGTTCCTCCTTCACATCTGTCGTGGTTTGTGATATATCAAAATATTCCTTCTTTGCCTCCTTATTATGTTGGTTATTCTTTCAAGACAATCCGTGGTGATAACTATCATGGTTAAGATTACATTTATCATAAGCTATCATGTTAGTTGTTCATATGTATTTTTAAAGTCTTATATGATTCTTGACTTTTGTTTAAGATAATGATGATCACCTTGATGCATGGAGTAATTTTATCGTGCTAAGTTCTTTATTACCATTCTCGTTATTTCAAATAACAAGACCAGTTTGCATTCATTTTCTATAAGAGCTTTTTTCAATAATATTCTATACCTTTGTTAGTAATGTATTTACAGTTCTTATTTATTCATTGTACCCCCTCCTTGGGGTACTAATGCACTTTCCTAGTTTTGAGCTCTCTAGTGTTCCGTCTTATATAAGGACCCCCAGACCACCTAAATAATATATGAAATTTTATTTTCTCATCGTTTTCCACATGGTATCAGAGCAATGGTCCTAGACCAGTGTTCTGACCTAAATACCGCCCCCATGATCAAGCCCTCAGACGTTATACCACCTTCGTGCAAGGCCCTTTTGGGCCACCATCTTGTGCATGACAGCAACATGAGTGTCGCCAGCACTTCCTCTCCTCTCCCAGCAATCAGGCGGAGCCCCTAGTGGGCCTCCTCGCCTTCAAAGCTAAAGGAGGAGCGCTACCAGCGCCTCCCTCCTCCGTGCAGAGACCCTAGCGTGTCTCTTTTTCCTCGAAACTGAAGGTGGAGTTTTCTCTTATGCTTAGGGCTCCACCTGCGCCTACGGGATTCGCCTAGGGCTCCGCCAGGAGGCATCCTTGTTGCCTAAGGGCTTTGCCTGGAAGGGCATCAACCCTCCACAATGCCTCAACACCGCTGCCTGGCCACCTATGGCTTGGCCAGGAAGGGCAACAACCCTCATAGGTACTCCTGCGTAACTACTTCAACCTTTTAGGGCTTCGATGACCATCATTTATTGAGATCGATTTTCGCCAGAAGCCCTACAGAGGCCTCTTTGATCCACTACAAATACATGGGTCTGAAATTGTGATTTATGTCGCATACATGCTTGATTAAGACAACAAGATATCCCTAGGTCACTTTTTCTTGACTTGCGCGATCACCATGGCATCTGCTGAGATCAAGCTCGTGTACCCAACTTATTTTGTGATGGTATATGGCACTTCTATCAAACTGAAGGGCTCTGAGAACCTTGTACTATGGTCTCGATCATTTAAGGTGGTCGTTGGTGGTCAGCGCAAGCACTACGTTCTTAGTAAGGACCCACCCAAGGAGAAGGATATAGACTATGATACTTGATATATGGACTGCTAGGTCACTACTTGGATGACCAACAATGTCGATCCAAACATATCATCAAATCTTCTCTATAAGGAGATAGTGAAGGCATTGCAGGAGAGTGTTGAGCATACCTACTCCCAGAAGACTACCAAGTCCAGGCTCTCAGACATACACACACGAATTTGGTCTGTTAATCAGGGAGATTCTACCCAGGTTGAGTACTACAGATTTCTCACGAGCCTGTTCGAGGAGCTTCTTATTTTTCAGCCTGCTTGCTGTGACAAGCAAATGAGAGAACGCACAGAATGACATGTGTATATGCTTTCTGTCTGGATTGCATCCTCGAAACAAGCCTGTGAAGGACCAATTTCTGACTGCTGATGCACTGTCCACACTTGAGACCAACTTTGGTCTCCTGCAGGAATTTGATTCTCTAACTGAGCATCCTCCCACTACTTCATCTGTGAAGACTACCGCCCATTATGCTAAGGGATGCTCCAACTACAAGGGAGGATGTGGTCGTGATGTTGACACTGGTCGCAGTTGCGAATCTAGACGTTGACGTGATTTTGGTCGCAAGCGTGGACGTGATCCTTCTACTGCTCGCTATCCATCATGCTTACATTGTGGGCGTTGGAATCATCCATCTGAGCGTTGTTGGGTGAAATTTGGCATGCTGCCTAATGCCAACAATGCCTATGAGACAACTTCATACGAGACTACATATGATACTGCTGAGGTCTCACACGATCAGCCTTCTGGTGATAATCAGACACCCTTTACTGCATCTGAATATGTTCATTTGCGACATCTTCTGCAGAACTCCTCAGCCAATGACATTCGTATTTTTGCCCCTACTGCTAGTTTGGCTACTACCTCAGGTACAATTGCCAACTCTGCTTGCGCATCCAGCTTTGCATGAATTATTGATTCTGGAGCATCGACTCATTTGACAGGAGAAGATAACCTTCTCACCTTCTTACAACCGTCTTCCTCTGTGAAGATAGTTCGGGCTATCAATGGAGCACTTTCACCTGTCACAGGTGTAGGCATTGCAGAGTTTTCTTCTAAACTCCGCCTGACTGGAGTTCGTTGTGCTCCTGCTTTTCCTCTTAGTCTTTTAGCTGTACACAAGATATCCACTGAGCTTAACTATCAAGTTATTTTTGATGAGTTTTGTTGTTATTTTCAGGACATCCGGACGAGGTAGATTTTTGGTATGGGACATGATAAGAACGACCTTTATTACCTTGATGTCCCATCCGATTCTAGTTTTGCTGGCGTTGCATCAATCTCCGAAGATCCTCTTCTCTGGCACCTTCGCCTCAGTCATCCATCTACCACAAGCCATCTCTTTAATGTCCCCCGAACTCTCAACGCTCAAACCTTTTGAGTGCAATGTGTGTCAGTTCGGGAAACATCATCAAACGTCTTACCCTGTTCGTACTAAGCCACGTCATGAAGTACCCTTTTCCTTAGTCCATTGTGATATTTGGGGCCCCTGTTTGGTCCGTACTCTGAGTGGGCATAAGTATTTTATTGTTTTTGTTGATGATTACATTCGCTCATCTTGGATCTATTTGTTAAAATAACGTTATGGGATTAATAATATTGTTAAGAATTTCTTCCATTATGTCAATAATATTTTCTCCATGGGTGTTCAAGTTTTTCATTCTGATAATGCATTGGAATTCACCCAACATGATTTAACAGACTTCTTTGCATCCCAGGGTACCATTCATCAAACCTCATGTCCGTATACCTCCAAGCTAAATGGGATAGTGGAAAGAAAGATCTGTCATCTACTAAACATTGCTCGCTCCCTTCTCACCCAGATGTTCCTAAAACCAGGACACCATTCATCAAACCTCATGTTCCTAAAACCTACTGGGGTGATATTGTTCTTACTGCCATCCATCTTGTCAACATAGTCCCCTCTACATCACTACATGGCTCCACCCCGTTCTCCTTGCTATACCCAACTGAGTCATCCTTTCCTCTACCTATGAGAATCTTTGGATGCGTGGCTTTTGTTCATAATTTTCATATTGTTGACAAACTATCTCCTCGTGCAATTAAATTTGTTTTTCTTAGCTATTCTCGCACTCAAAAAGGTTACAGATATTATGATCCTACTGGGCATCGTTATTATATTTCTGCAGATGTAACCTTTTTTGAGAAAACCGGCTTCTTCACTCAGTCTGTCACATATATTCCTTTGGATCTCTCACCTCCACCCATTGTATATAAACGCAAGCAAATGTCTACCCCACCAAATGTTCCTTTACCTTTCCCTTTAATGCAGGATGATATGCCTTCTTCAAGTGCCCCATCTACTGTTGTCCCAGGGTCGATTGTATTGCTTTGGGCTATATTGCTTTCTTAGATTGGTGTTTTATTTCAGATTGAGCGGTACTATGTGGAGAATGTAATCCTTTTGGCTAGATCTCTCCTCGAGACCTAGCTCCTGTATGCCGCTTTAATATATTTTGGGGTGGACACCAACAATGGTGTTTCGCCCTTTTTTATTAAAAAAATCATTCTCTATAGAACCCTTCAATGGGAGGAACACCAACACCTTATGGTAGCAGCATGTGAAGAATATACTCACACGATAGGGGTTTATGAAAGCTCTCCATACAACAGAGAAGAAGTGAGAGAAGAAAAAGAGGAAAAGTGGAAGGTGATGAGGGATCTAGTGAAATCTTTAGTCTGGTGATCTAGAGAATGTCTAGACGATGATCGAGAGATGATAGACGAGTGACTGTTAAAGAAGAAGCTTAGTGGTCTAAAGATAACGATATGGCAAACAAGAGGTGCACTTGGATGAGTTATTTTGACATGCATGCTCATGAGGAGAAAGAGACGAGAGAGACCTTAAAAGAGGAGGATGAAACACTGATTTGGTGAGTTCTCTTCCATCTTTCTACGATCATATTGTGACATTGTTCTTTATGAAGGAGACAATCACATTGTACGAGGCGGTTTCTTCATTTCTTATAAATGAGTCTCAACGGAGGTCGACAAAGCAACAAATGATGGTCACGTGCTGATGACCAAGCGGACACTTCAGATCGTGGGGTATGAGATTCATATGCCAATCCATGTAGTCCAATTAGATGCTTCTATTGCGACAACGAGGGTCGTAAGATTGCTAATTGTCTAAGACATGAGAATGAGAAAAGGAAGAAGGTTTGTGATTCAGACGAAGACCAAGAGGATTCCACCGCAGTCTGTAAGGGAGATTTGCTATTCAAGATGGCTTCTGAGTTCGACATGTTAACATCACATCTTCTCATCTAGGGATTAGTTCAGTACATATCAAGCATGCAATATGATGGCACGATCAAGATGACAGATGTGAAAGTTCATATCAATGGAGTTGGATCAGTGCAGTTTCTCATGTTTGATTGGGTAGTTGAATTTTAAGAGGTGTCATACATGTATCCACAACAAAAAAGGATCTAATTTTGTTTAGAATGATCGAATCACGAGGATTGACTCACTATTGTAGGGTGAGGTTTCGTAGTGACAAGAGCATACATGGTGATGCGAGGAGCGATGATGCTGAATAGGGTGTATATGCTCGAGGACATGGCCGTAAAAGGTGATGGAGTTCTAGTTATTCCGAAGACGAGCAATTCGAGAAAAGAGCAACTGGTTATCGCATCCTTACTGCAAAAGCACGCGACAAGGAGAAGCGAGTGTGGTTTGCTTTCTGAAGGACGATGACACATATTGTGGTCATGAGAGATGCGTGGTGCCGCGCCAGAGAGAACAACATTGAATTGTGCAAGCGTGCCTAGGAGGAGGTACGTCGAGAGCACCAATACCAAGTGTGACACATATATGTAGTGAGTTCCTACTTAGGAGACTTGCATATAACGAGGATAAACCGGTGTGGACCTCAAGATGACATGGAGATCGCGATGGATCTCAACTCAAGGGGGAGATTGTTAGGATTATGAGTTATTATTAGGATTAAGAATCCTAAGGAAGTGAACTCCCAATCCCAATTAGAATTGAGTTGTATTCTATACAGACTACTTTTAGGGATATGACTACGGGCTTGTACTTAGGCTATACATTGAGGGGGTAGGGCCATTGTCACCATACAAGCCACAAGAGAGACAACATGAAAGAAAATCAGAAAAGAGAAGGAAGAGAACACGGGAACGGAGAGAGTTTAACTTATTCTTCTTTATAGTAATTTTCTTTTCTAGTGGTTGCAAGATGTGACTGGCTATTGTTATGTCTTATTATTCACATGCTTCCATGAAGGTGGTTGATTGTGCATTCGTTACATACCCCAACACACCTATCATAGTTGAAACAAACCAATTACCTAATCTACCATTCACCTACAAGAATGACCAATGTACCCTAGGACTTCTCAGAAGAATGTACTTGATTATTTTTCCTTCTTCCTGTCCCACAATTGCGGGTATATATGTCGTGCCCTGCAGAGTGCTGCCTGATCATTAACTCGATAGTTGAAAAATTATGAATCAAATAAATCCCTTGACCTCTGATCCTATGATCTTGGCCATCTTTTTTCCGAGGTGAAAATTGTGGTATTTATGGAAAAATATTCCTTTGATTCACTTTTTAAATGAAAACTTGTGAATTGTGATGGTAATCATCTTCTTAGAAACGTGCTTGTGTATTTTTGGCTGCACAATGTAGCTGCCTTGGATCTTAACAAATTCTTCATTCAACAAATGATTTGCATATACTCCCACTGGAATTCTGGGAAGTTTAAAAAAAACAGGATCAATTATATGCATGCTGCGAAGAAGTTCCTTTCCCGAGCTTTTGCCCTTGTTCGACAAGAAACAGATCATGCCATAGCTGTTGTAGATCTAAAAGAAAACTGGGCCATGTGCATATATAAAGCTCTTTGCTATATTTGATGAGATTCAAGACAAGTCCAAAGAACTGTTAGCCATTTTCTTGACCTGAAGTTACTAGTGTATTGTGTTTTACATCTTGAATGCATTACTGTATGCCAAGCTTTACAAGAAATATGACTTGGATGGTCTTCATGACTACCATGGAATGCATACTAATTGCTGATCATAATGATAGCTACCTATATTAATGGCTGTATATTGCATACATAACCGAGTAATATCTGATGCAGGGTATGCTGATTGAATTTGCAAAAAATTTGTCCCATTTTGCTTATATAAGTGGCAAGAATCATGTTGTTGTTCTTTCAAGTCTAGATTCTGGAAGACGGGGGATAATTGATGTCAGGTAAAATAGTAATTTGATCTTTCTTTGAGTGCTACCTTAATCTTGAGGAGCAGTAGTTGTCTTGTTTCTCTAAAATGTTACGGTTTTAACTAGCCGTTCATGCAACAGTGATTTGCAAACATACTACATATCAAGTTCTTGCATGGATGGAACAGATGATGATTGTGAAAAGCTGGGTTGGAAAAGGCTTGGGCAATATAAGCCATCTGAATTGCAGTGGAAGTACTTAACCTCACTTGCTGAAGGTATTTCCATGCAAGATTATTTCCCTGACGAAGATAATATGGTAGATGATGATTACTATGCCGTTTTGCCTTTTGCTGCGTTGTTTTCATGTTGCAAGGTATTTTTTCTGGACTAGTTCTATATTCATCCCAAAATACGGGTATAAGTTGTCCTCCAACATAAGTTTTTTTGGTGAGGTTAGGCAAAGGGTCTCAAGGTCACTTGCATATTGAATTATTGTTTGGAAGGAGATAATCTTCCAGATGCATTTCGATTGGCTGAGGCAGCATCTAGACTTTTAGGTCTTGGTCTAGACAATGTTGATGGTGAGTTCCTCGATTTCTGAATTTTGAAACTGAAAAATTATTAAACAGGTTGAATTATATGAGTTTACTACTGCAATCCATGTTTCACAAATGCATTGTTTTCTTTTGGCTGATTAATGCTCTCTACCTGAGAGTGAAAGCAGATATGATCCGTAGCTAATGTTTGGTGCCTTCGGTTTTGCATTTCCAGGGAGTGGCAACAGTGGCTGGATTCTACCATTATCATTTAAGACTGTATATGGTCCACCACCGGATATCTCCATATTATGAGAATATGATGCACAAACAGTCAAACTCTTCCGATGTAGCAACTGACTACAGGGTACAAGGTGAACAAAGAGGATAATTTCTTCATACGTCTTAGGCTTTTGATAGGCTTTAGCTTCACAGAGCAACTTGCTTCGGACAATGATGGCATTCATGTCTTGAGCTTTTTCTGAAACTTTCAGCTCACCTTCACAGAGACATGCTTCACTAGAAATTAAATTGGTGACCACAGTTGAGAATTGTGCGGTGGTTTTCATTGCTTTGTTGATATGATAATCGATCCAATTTATTTTATGATGCTACCATTCAAACTTATAAATGAAATTAAATCATACAAAAGATTGTAGGTAGATTCGAACTTGTGTTATGCAAAATCCAAATCATACGTCTATAACCACCAATGATACATGATATCCCAATTGA
This sequence comes from Ottelia alismoides, assembly GCA_037367405.1. Taxonomy (NCBI): domain Eukaryota; kingdom Viridiplantae; phylum Streptophyta; class Magnoliopsida; order Alismatales; family Hydrocharitaceae; genus Ottelia; species Ottelia alismoides. The sequence goes on from JAZKJV010007221.1 coordinate 167,940, forward strand.
ATTTATCTTCCAATAAAAGAGTGCTTGAGAAGCAAACAAAATTAATAGTTAAAGCGTTGCATGCAAATTAGCTCAAAAATTTCAGTGTAAATCGTTAGCGTCATTTCATCTTTAAATATACTTCAAGAACATAATATCTAAGGGTGTGTTTGGTTTGGGGGGTTACCCCCCACTTTAGGTGGGTTACTCCCCAAAATCCGTATTCCCAACCCACTAGTGGGGTCCACTCTCTCTTTTTAACCAAAAAAATATATATTATACCATCATATCATCTAAAAATCATAAAATATTCAACTTTTACTCACTATTCCAAACTTTAATACAATCACATCACAACAACCATCCACTTTTCAAATTTCAATACAATCATACCATAATAACTACCAACTTTTTTAAATTTCAATACAATCACATCACACAAACCCTCCCAACCTTTAACCCACCAACCAAATATACAAACACAAAACCGGGTTATCTACCCCTGGATAATCCACGAACCAAACACACCCTAAAGGAAATGCAAATTTTATGGCATGCATCTTTTAAATACATTGTTAACAAAGCAATCTTATTTGTGAATACTTAGAGTAAAAGGATATTTGTGTAATGTTAAATGTCTACATTTACATCCATATAATAATCCAAAAATTTATTGGCACATTTCTAGATCAAAATTAAGAATAATCGTATACTTAATAATTTGGGTAATCGTACAATTTAGTCATCTCTTAAAAACAATTAAAAAAAATTTATTTGTGTTTGATTGCAATTTTTTTGTTAGCTTCGAAAAACTGTGAATAAACTCTATGAGGTTTTATTTGTGCACTGCATACGATGAGGATTCACGGTCAACTGTTGCACTATACCTATCATAACTTGGAAAATATAAATTGAAATTATAACAAGGTTTTAAAAAACGAACCGAATCAACTAGTTCAATGGTGAAATCAAGAATTGGAGAAACAATTGGGTTTTACTCAAAAAGTTAAAATTGGTCAAAACGTTGTTGCCACTAGACGGTTGAACCAATTGAATTAGCCCATCGGTTCAACCATCCATTTTGACATAAAATTCTAAGTATTAAAAGCGATGCAAATTCTAAGCTTTTCATAATCTAGTTCCCTCCAGGGCCCTAGTATGATGCTACTTTATATCTTCTCCTTCCATTTTTTTCTAAGTGCAAGTCTCCTTTCCTTCTTAAGCTTCCATATAAAATTTTTAATGGTTCCATAACTTTGAATTTGAGAGCATGCATATCAATGACCCAATATTGCTTCTCGCTTCCTCTTCTCACCACATCTTTCGTCCTACATTGTGCATGATGTCATCCCTTTCTAACGATAGCAAACGATGCTTCCACACAAAGAAGTTGAGTTGTGGTAGAGTGGAGAACGAATAGGAAGAAGGATGGAGTGATGATGTTTTCATCTCATAAACTATATATCATTGAGCAATATAAACCTAGAAGAAGAACTCTTTCTCCTATAGATCCATGCAAATTAAAAGTAGTTTTTGCATACATATAAGTCATCATAATGATCAGATATGAGGTAGTTGAGAACGTGATAGATGTCCCTGTTGTCGATTTACTCGCCTCAAATCTTATTAGAATTTGCGCCCTCAGGTCGATACTGGAGGGAGGGGGTAATAAGCTCATGAGCTTGGTCAGGGAGGGGGTAATAAGCTCATGAGCTTGGTCTAAGTTTTAATAGTTCCCCTGAAACTACATGGTCCCTATAGTGGTTTTAAATAATTCTCTCGAAGTCATGTCATCCTTATCTTAGATCAAACCTTGCTCACACATTTCTTAATCACACGCACGCACACACGTACACACACAAGTTTACATGCACCGGTACCACAAATGTCCATTTTTTTATTTTTTTTGAAATGAATCCGAGGAATATAGATCACCTAGTATCACCAAGCTATCATTCCAAATTCAACATTATTCGAGACTTTACATCCCATTCATCAAGATAATCAATTTGTAACGGTCTTAAAATTGATGAAATAGACCCTTTCTAGATGGACGTGTTAGGAATGCTTGTTTTACACAAAAAACTTGAAACACATATTTCCACTTATCATTCTTTGTAAACCCCCCAATGATTCATTTCAAAAAAATAAAAAAAACACATTTCACTACAAGAAATCTGTTGATTTACTAGCACAACCTTGCTACCACTAGTAGTCGTACTGCGATCCTAGGAGCTAATGCGAGCAATTTACCTCAACTAGTAGTTGCATAGTTAAATATGCGAGCACAAGTTTGAGGCAAGCGATTTGGCGCCTCATTATGCAACCACAGTGTGGTCGCATATTGTACTCGCATATTCTATTGAACGAAATGACAACACCAATTCCCTATCTCATTTCCACCCGACTCCTCTTCTTGCCCTAACTCTTGCCCTCCCTCTCCGTCCGACCTACTCCCTCGCTGCTAGCCTCTCCTCCTCCCTCCATCATCGACCTTCCCTCTCCTCCTCTCTCCGCCATCTCATCCGCTATTGTAGCCCCATCCGCCACCCTTGTAGAGAAGAGGAACCTCAGCCTTATGGAGAAGCTCTTCTTCTTCCATCTCTGACCACCGTCGAGCATCTCCCCCATCTCATCCTCCTATTACTTAGGTATATCTCTCGTCCTTTAAATTTTCCTTGTAATTGTTTAACTTTTGCTTTAATTTGCAAAGAATATATATATATATATATATGTTCATTTGAAATGCATTGCAGGTGTTTGTTGAAATGCCTAAGTACTAAACATAATTTATAATGTGATTTTTCTGTAATATGTGATTTTGTTGTCATATTTGAATTAGAAATGCAATTTATATGTGCTTGTATGCTATGCGTAAATGTTGGGTAATATATATTTTAAATATTAATGTGCTTGATGTTAATGCATAATATAATTTCATGTGTTAGGTAATTATTATTTTAACTGTAAATAATTGTATAATATGTGTTTGTTAGATAGGCCCAGCTTGTAGATTGCATTTCAGGATATTGAACGTATTCACATAAAACTCCATTCACATATATGGATCCTTTCACACTAGTTTAAGTGTGTCCCTATAAAACGGGAGGCGTATGCAACATATTTTGGGGAGTGATGCCACCAATCATGTGTTATATATTTTTATTTTTTCACAACTGTCGGGGTCTTAACTTTACAAGCTAAGAAATGCCCCTCATAGCACAGTGCGACTCTTGATGTCTGTTTTGCAGGTACACGGGTAGGGATAGGATATGTTAGGAAAATATAAAGAATTAACCCATATCAAAACCAAATTATCCTATGTGTTGTTACATTTGAGCGGTATCGCTCGCTCGCATAGTTCACATCTCATAAAATTCTCAAGATAATTAAACAACCTAATAAATACGATAAAAAAAGATAAAACAAATTCCAAACACTCTAACATGGGTAAACATATATGTATATATGTATGTATGTGGTATGTATGTAACTGTATGAGGTATATATGGGTAGGATATGTGCACAAATGTAGGTATGTATGAGTAGGAGGCTATGTATGTGGATTCTATCATTTATTATATATGGGCATGCATATGGATAGGAGGATATGTATATGAGAATCTATGGTAAAATTTGGGCAGCCAAGTATGATTTGAGGAATTTGGATGGGTATGTAAGCATTGGGTATGTATGTAGTTAAGCATGTATAGAGGTATTTGGGCATGCATGTATGCAAGTATGTGAGGAATATGGGTATGTATGTTAGTGTGTAAGAGTGTATGGAGCAATGAATCAATGAATTTATGATTGTATGAAGGTAGTTGGGCATGTATGCAGGTGTGTGATGAATATGGGTATGCATGTGAGAATGTATGATTGTATGGAGCAATGTGTCAATGAATTTAAGAGTGTATGGAAGTAGTTGGGCATGCACGCAAGTGTGTGGGGAACATGGGTATGCATGTGGGTATATATGAGTGTGTGAAGCAATGTGAGCATGAGCGCAAGAGTGTATGGAGGGGTATCAGCATGTATGCAATGTCTGAGGAATATGGATATGCATATGGGTATGTATGAGTGTATGGAGTAATGTGGGAATGAATGTAAGGGTGTAGTGAGGGATTTGGACATGGATGCAAGTGTGTAAGGAATATGAGTATGTATATGGATGTGTAAGAGTGTATGGAGCAATGTGTTAATGAATTTGTGTGTATGGAGGTAGTTGGGCATGTATGCATGTGTGTAAGGAATATTTATATGCATATGGGTATGTATGAATGTTTGGATCAATGTGTTAATGAATTTAAGAGTGTATAGAGGTAGTTGAGCATGCATTCAAGTGTTTGAGGAATATGGGTATGTATGTGGGTATGTATGACTGTGTGGAGAAATATGGGCATGAATTTAAGAGTGTATGGAGGGCTAAGGGCATGTATGCAAGTGTCTGAGGAATATGGGTACACATATGGGTAATGTATGATTGTATGGAATAATGTGGGCATGAATGTAAGAGTGTGGTGTGGGGTTTGGGCTTGTATGCAAGTGTATAGGGAATATGGGTATGCATATGGGTGTGTAAGAGTGTATGGAGAAATGTGTTAATGCATTTGGGAGTGTATGGAGGTAGCTGAGTATGTATGCAAGTGTGTGAGGAATACAGATATGCATGTGGGTATGTATGTGCATAGAGAAATGTGGGCATGAATGTAAGACTATATGGGGGTATTTTGGCATGTATGAAAGTAAGTGATGAATATGGGTAGCATGTGGTTTTGTAAGAGTGTATGGAGCAATGTGCACATGATTTTAAGAGTGAATGGAGGTATATGGGCATATAAGCAAGTGTATGAGGAATATGGATATGCATATGGGTATGTAAGAGTGTATAGAGAAATGTGGACATGAATGTAATAGTGTATGGAAGGGTGTGGGCATGTATGCAAGTGTGAGGAATATGAGTATGCATATGGGTATTGTATGAGTGTATGGAGTAATGTGAGCATGAACGTAAGAGTGTAGTTAGGGGTATGTGCATGTATGCAAGTGTGTGAGGAATATGGATGTGCAAATGGGTATATAAGAGTGTATGGAATAATGTATCAATGAATTTAAGAGTGCATGGAGATAGTTGAGCATGTATGCAAGTGTGTGAGGAATATGAATATGCGTATGGGCATGCATGAGCGTATAGAGTAATGTGGGAATGAATGTAAGAGTGTTTGGGGGTATTTGGGCATGTAAGCAAGCATGCGAGTAATATGGGCATGCATGTAGGTGTGTAAGAATGTATGGATCAATGTGTTAATGAATTTAAGAGTGTGTAAAGGTTGTTGGACATGTATGCAAGTGTGTGAGGAATATGGGTATGCATGTGGGTGTGTAACGAATCTGAGATTTATCATACTATCTATTATTTATTATTTTTCTGGATTAAACAAATCAATAAAATTTAGCACTAATTAACTAATATTAACTAATAACTTAAGATACATAACTAGCCCTAATTATTGTATATAATTAACACTATTATATTTTCTTTATTTTTTATTAAAAATCCAAAAAAAGATAATTATTGTATATAATTTGTTTTTCATTAAAAATACAAAAAAACGATAAAAGAATTAAAATCAATTATTTTTATTCTAAAAATATTTCTAAAAATTGTACTTTGTACATTTGACCTTTTTTGACTTTTTGACCAATACGAAACTTATAGATCTCATTGAGATCTGCAACGTTTATGTTTTGCATTTTTTCTAATTCGACTTGTATATATTTCTTTTTGAATTTCCTTTATTTTTCGTATTTCTTATTATTTCTATTGGGCCATGTGGCACATCTACCGTTGTCCACGTGGACCGCTCCTTTGCCTCATACACGCCTCACTCCGCGCCCTCTGGTCTGATCCCCATATCAGATCAGGGAACTCCGCTTACGCCACTCACTCTGCAGTTGGATTGCGAGATCCAACGGCTCCCACTTCGTGTAACTGCTCTTTGCCCCATCGTCGCCTAACCGCACACCCCCTTCTATTTTTAGCTCTCACTCCACGTAACCTTCCCCCTCGCTGACCACATCCTAACAAAGCCTTAATCACCCCCACTCTCACCATGCCCTTATGATTAATCGCTAAATTTCTAAGATAAATTGTGCTCGTTGTAGCACGGACCAAGAAGCAATCAACAGAATGAAGTCAAAGACCTCTATGAGGATGACTTGGCTTTATTTATACCTGAGCAAGTCCAGGGTCAAACACAGGGACACGAGAAATTATTCAATTTAATTAAGGAGTCAATTATCTGCTTAGATGATTTGCAGGCTATCTAGGTCAAGTACAAAACAACACACAAGATGCATGCAATTTTTAAATCATTTTGATGAAACTTAAATTATATGAAAATCATCATGCATTGAAGGACAAAATGAATGCACAACACACAAATAATGATGCTCCTGATTAATTAATTAAAATCATGTGAATTCAACTAATACATTAATAACAATAGGTGTATTAAAGAATGCAATTCAGCCACAACATATTTAATTTTTAGATTAATATAAGACTGATTGGAATCAATAGGCTCTATGAATAATTAGTTACAAATGATAAATCAAAATAGAGAAACAAATTCACAAAATTAAAGAGCTCAAGAAGAGCTTTCAAATGACACCAATTTCATCACAAATAAATTTAAGGTTCCCAAGTTATTAAAGAGAAAATATAGGGGCATACATGCAATAAAAACACACTTTATTTCATTACAAACAAGTCCAAAAGGACACAATTGCAAATAGAAACACCCATCAAGATGTACTGGTAATTTTCACCAGGCAGGATTTATCTGCAATTTTAAAGAATTCTGGGCTGGTATGTAAATTACCTAATAGCACATGCACGGGATAGGTGATCGGGTTAACTTCTGGTGTCTCAGGCTCGTGACACGCGTCGTTGCCTTATGCTCCAGAACTGGTTTGGATGGCCCGAGACTAAGGATTGAAGTACTGCCTCGGACTTTGCCTCGGGAGATAGGTGGCGTGATAACGATAGTCAGGTCACCCCCAAATTGGGTAGATCCAATGGATACTTCTCTTCATCCTTTGATGAGTTCCTCCGCATGCGACGGAGGTGGGACTAGGATTGACGACCGTAACACTCCTCTGCCATTCCCTAATAATTTCGGAGTCTAGGAGGCTCACTGATCGTTTGACGAAGTTGATTGTACCACGAAGAAGCTCTAACACATTCTAGGTCACCTTGTCAGTGTAAGTTTGTTGGAGATAATGAGCTTGAACTATCCTCCGTTCAATGTCTGATTATTGAATTCCAATATGCACCTATATATATTAGCAAACAAAACCATAAACAAACATATCGGGGAATGGAATGGGCTCTGACGTTGGTGGTGGATGCAAAACCTATAAGGGTCTTTCCTCTTCATAAGAGGAAGAAGATATCATTGTGAATACATTCATGGAGAAGCATGGAGTAAACACTGGGATATACACATGGATCAATGGTATGAGTCAAAGATATAGATCAGCTCAGATGCAAAATTTAATGATGTATTGAATCAAAATAAAATAGGAAAAACAAAGATGATGAAATAGGAAGCTTACCTGTAACTTGAAAGGGACAAGAGAAGACGAACAAGATGAAGAATACATGCCTTGGGTGGAGCTTATTAAGCCCCAAATCATCGCTCAATGCTAGGCTATCACAAAGCTCGAAGAACCACTTGATGGAGGTTGTAACACAGGACTATACCCCTTAGATCTTGTCGAAGTAATCTCTATGTCATCACACTCTTTCTCGCTATAGATTTTGTCACAACTGAGGAGAAAGGGCTAGGAAGCTACTCAAATGGGGTGGATGTAGTTGCAGAAGATAGAAGTGGGCTTTTGATCGAGTAGAATTAATGGTTGAGCAGTTGTGGAGCGGTGGTTTCAACTGCATGAAACTGACGATGGGACTTAGGATTCTAGGAGATTAAAAGTCAACGTAGAGGGTGGAAGTTAGGGCTAGAGGTTGGGGTAAGAATGGAAGGGGGTCGTTGGCTAAAGTCACCAGAAGAAATGGAGGATGTTAGCAGATTGGTGCAATCACACCTGCTGGAGGAGATTGTTGGAGGTTTAAGGAGGCCCCGCAGCCATATGATCATTTAATCAATTGGTCAAGATTTGGTTGCGGAAGGAAGAATCAAGACCATTTGATCAAATGATCAAACAATCCTAGATGAAGGTGATTGGGTAAGTAAGAACATGCCATGTAGAGCGCCAGGACTGGGGCACGTGGCCCAATCAAAATCCAGAGAAAAGAATAAATATAAAAAAATAAATAATAAATAAATTAAAAGTGAAATCAGAAAAAATGTTCAACATGAAGGTTGTAGATCTCGATGAGATCTATAACTTTCATGTAGAACTCAAAGAAAAAATAAGTCACTATATTATTTTTTTCGATATAAAATAAAGAATAACTAATTTGCATAATAGGTCCCTTAGTACAATTAGGGTTATGTACCATGACCATTTTAATGATCATACACCTGTTGATTAAATGTTGAATCATAGATGTTGGTATTTGGATGATATCTAAAGAGTTATATTGAGGAATCATCAAGCACTGTTAAATTATAGTAAGAAAGGATCTCTAACACGAGAAAGAGATGATAATCATTCTCTAAAGGCTGGTATCATACCGACCTCTTGATGTATGTCCTCTGCATAGGAATAGAGATTTTGAGGTGTTAGATAAGTTAGGTCGAAGAGTTGACTTAATGAGATCTAGATAACTAAGACCTATGCTATATGTCATCATGATATAGGCATGAATCCTCTGACCAGAGATAGATGTGTTACTATATATCTAAATATATACATTAAGCAGACCATTATGTTGATAACCTAATCAACGTCTACACACTGGCGAGCTGCTGTGCATACAAGGGCATATGAATAATACCATCTATCAAGGGGATCTTACATGTTCATTACTGAACTGAAAGACATGAGCTCACTCATGAGTTATTGGGACCAAATTCCATGCATGTTCATCTTGCTTTGGAAGCAAGGCATAATTTATAGATATGATTCATGCTTTTAGAAAGCATAACATCAATACCAACTCCGAATGATCAAATGAGAAACTTAATGATAAAACTCTGAAGGAGATAGTTCGAATATGATCTAAAACTTCGGGTTTATTCTAGGTCTCATAGAATGCAGGATGTATGGGTGTTAGGTACTCGAGGGTTATTTGATCATAAATGATTGTATAATCGTGACACCATTTCGAGGGAGTTATGAAACAGATTTGGATTTTAGTGACTCCTCTTAGTAGATTACTAATCAAATCTTAGTCTAAATGTTGGATATTGATTTGAATATGATTCAGATGTAATATGAAGGTCAGTTTTACATTTTGATTTAATCAGACATCTTTGAGAGGTCCCCTAGATCTGGATTTGAGATATGATATCAATATCCAAGTCACTATACATTGAATGTGCAATCAATCTGTTCTTATCTCCAAGTATCCATGGAGAAAGCGCATTATTCTTGAAAGTGTTCAAGAATAATTCTATTGTTGAAAATATATCTGAACAATAAAAAATATAATTAAATATGATTTAATTATCACGAGTAGTATGAATATGATAAATATTATTTGGATACATGAGAAGAGTCATTTGGGATAAGTAAATATGATTTAATTATCAAATATATGATTAGTATTGATATCTGTATCCATAAAAATCAAAAATATTATAAATGTGATTTATAATATGTTAAAGAGATTTAATTGTAAATAAGATTTACGAATTAAATATTTATGTGAATTGGATTCATATTTTACATTTAATTATACATTTTATATTGGGTGGTTGAATTTTATTCATAATTGTCGATAGCTTCTTTGCAATTGTCAAAAATAATTTACAAATTATTTGGTGATATATTGTAGAGAAATAATTCAATGAATAAAGATTTAATGAAATAAGATTACATTAGATGGTGATTGGAGAGAGATTTTTCTCTCTCCAATTCCACCTTGGATGTCTGCCATGGTATATGGGGAACGAGGCTATCTCCCTCGCCTTTACATGGAAGGTGGCTCTTTAGTCCTATTTTATTAATGAGAATCTTGTTGATTTAATTGTAATTAAATATGTTGAGGACTATTTCAACTTACTTATTTTATTTTAAATTAAATAATATTGTTGCAAATTGTTATGATAAAATCTCAACCATTGATTTGAATCAGGAGTGCATCTCTACCATCCAATATGCTATAAAAGAAATGCTAGTCCTATCTCTTTTTTACACAACTATTGCATCAATATTAATGTAACAACTCTCTCTCTCTCTCTTCTTATTACACACATTCATGGGATCTCTCTCTCTCTCTTAATTAATGTGGTCGTCCACTTTTATTGTTGAGAGCATTGCCATCGTTGTGTTGTTGTTGTGTTGCAAGTTCGACTTCTTGAAGATCTCTGCCTAATTTGGTGCTTCATGCTCGTGATGAAGGCTACGAATTTGATGAGATAAAATCAGGAGGTTCTACACTCGGATTATGGGAAGCACATGTTTCAGCCATGCTCCCACAAATGCATCCTTCGTTGGATTGGACTTGAGACATGAGGTCTCTTCATTTAGAGACACGTGATCAGAAACACACTTCAAGAGATAATCTGATTATTTATTTGTGATATTGATGAAATGATATGAGAAAGGTTCTCATATCATGTGGCTTCATCTTGTTTAAATTTTTTAATTTTCGTTTCCCCGAACAACCTAGGATGACTAGTAGTTATTACCATAAATGAATGGGATGAATGAACAAACAGAAGAATGAAAGAGAAAAATAACAAAGATAACAGAATAATTAATCAAGTAAATTATTTTTATATCACTCTGAATCTGAATATGTGGTTGTGGCAGGATCTTCGTTAAAAGGCACACTGACATAATTGACCACAAATAGGAATGTGTCATGCTCTAGATACGGCTTCAACAATGATAATGAATGGTTGTGCATCATATGACAATTCTGATATCAAGATGCTTCCATTGTCATGTACTTTTTTCACAATACACGACTGATGAATATGAAAATGTCCTCCGCTAATTTGGTGAAATTTTGTATTTTCTATAACAAAATCATGACCATTTAAATAAACACAAAACAATCCCAACCATTGATTTATGTTGTCCATGGATTGAGGTCCATGGACTCTCAAAATATCATAACGAAAAGGAAGCCCTAGCTTTTCTTTTAGATAACCAAATTCACAAGCTCTCTCTCTCTCATCATACATACCCCATCTCTCTCTCTCTCTCTAAAGTGGTCATATACTTTTTTACCTAGAGAGGATCGTCGTCGTCGCTATGTCGACATGCTACCGCTTCGACCGCTCGTGGATCTTCATCTTCCATGGTGCTTCTTGTACGTAAAGAAGACCTCAGATTTCGTCTGACAAAATCAGGATATCTGTCGCCTCGATCTACATCTTGGATTGCTAGAAGGACACATCTCATCAACACGCTCGCAAGCGTCTCCTCTATCGGATCGGACTTGAGATAAGTGGTCTTTTGATTTTGAAGCTTCAATCGTAACCATGCTTCAAGAAGTATTCCTATATCTTTTTTAATATATATTAAATGATCCGAGAAGTGTTCTCAGATCATGTAGTTTCATCTCTTTAATTTTTTAAAAAATTCCGCTTCCCCGAGCGACTAGTATGACTAGTCGCTCCCGATCGCATATGTTGTGATTTTTACGCTTACATGATGCGCTTAATGTTTTCTCCATAACCTTCAAGTGGTATTAGAAACTGGGTTGAGGTCTTGGATATTCTTTAAAACCCTAGTTGAACAAGGTTTTGTTAATTGGGTGCACGGGGACTCGTTGATTTGAATTGGATGCAAGTTTCGAATTGGTTTTTTGCTAAAATAAAAACCTATTATTTGTGCATTGTTTGGGTGTATTGTTTGGTTATTAAAATGTATTTAGAAAGTCTAAATATGTCCCAAAAATAGTAGCATTTTATTGGTACAAAAAATGCATGAATATAATTCAAAAAGTTCCCGTCGCGATAATGTTTTTGCATGTATTCACGGATCTATAAGAATTTTTTTGCTTACCGTTTTCCAATCATGAAACATGAAATAAACAATTGAATTAAGTAGAGAATCAAACCATCAAGCTACTTGAATTTATTTCACGTGATTTCGACCTTGTCTACCCTAGATATTCCATATTTAGTGGAAACATGTTGGATGTGATTTGATCATCAAATATCTTTGCTTAATGTGTTTATTATTCAATGGAAATCATAGAAATTATGAATTTGCCTTGATTATTTGATGCTGAATAATTATGAAAATAATTTATTTAACATAATTGGATATTGAATGTATGTTTCATGAAAACCCTAGTTTATCCTACAAGTGTTGTAAGACAACTTTTACATGCAGAAAACCAAGAATATGTTTGCTTGATATGACCAGAAATTTAGGATCCTTAAATTTTTTTAAAGATGCTTAAATCTTTGGGTGATTAATGCCAATCATCAGAGTTGATCGATAAAACTGCAAGTACATTAGCATTATTTTATATTGTTCTCAATCGGAATGGTGAAGGTGTCTTGTCCGGGTATACCAGCTTGGTTTACTAATCAGCACCTTACATGTCAAGGAAATGCTCTCTCCCAACATAACTCGAGTGTATTGGCCAGATCTATTTTTTAGGAAAGAATAATATGAGTAAGTCAAGTTGTACTCTAATTATTAAAATACAAAATATTACGTACTTGTGAAAGCTTATACTATATTGTAATATCAAGCAAACTCTAATTGTATGTTGGTTAATTGATTGGATTGATAATTTAATTTAATATAATTAAGTTAATTAGATCTAATTAAAATAGACACTCTATTATGAATAGAGATGTAATTCCCTTCGAAGAATTGAGTATGTGAATATGATTCACAATAATTAGTTAAAATTTGAATGGGATATGGATGATTATATAAATGCCGTCCATGGTCTCCCATCAAGGTGAATGGTTCCGTCACCATGGATTATTTGTTGGAGATGCAGGTCCGAAGTGACAGCTCCTACATACATGCACACATGGATCGAGCTCTTTACTTCTCGAAAGAGTAAGGCCGTATGCCTAGTGACCCCAATATCGATTCCTCATATTATTGGAGCAATATTGGACTGTACATAGTGAGTTCTATTCCTATTGATGGTTGATTCAATTAACAACAGGTCAACATCACCTTATGGGTGGTGGGCTCGGGTGTTAAAGATCAAATTAGGAAATGCGAGTTGGACTTGCAAGATGGAATGAATTTCCGCTTCTTTTTATCCGAGTTGCAGTTTCACATATTATTGGAATGTAACAAAGGTAAAAAGGAGATCCTCGATCTTGCTTGAGATATAATGGTAAGTATGTCTCTTTCTTTGAAGTGAATAAGGGAATGAACTTCCAGAGTAGATAAGGCAAGACAAGTTTCAATAAAATCCTTAATCATAGTAAAATATGTATTTGTGCAAATTATCTTATTTTAGATAACCTATATTAAACCCACTAAAAATTATACTCAATAATACTCAGTAAAATATCATGGATTGGATCCATGATCAAGAATTGTACTTGTAGTTGGACACATAATGTATGTAGTTGCAATGTGCAAGTTTCCTCATAATAATGAGGAATGACAATTAAATAGACAATATGACAACAACCTTGGGTTTGTATGTCTCTATAGTCTTGATCTCTTATCCATTGTGCTTTGGAAGTATTATGTCAATGATGATCATAATTATCAAAAACCTTATAAAACATAATAAAATGTTTTGGCATACATATGTGCTCTCAACATTTAATCATGAATTATATGGTTCACTGCATTCTGCAGAATGGTGGCTCGATAAGAGAAGATGGACTCAAAATGTTTGAGTACCTGCCTAAACAAAAGTCTTTAAGAGTTAAGATGGATGTTGATATGATGAGTGCCATCATTCTACTATGTATACGCTGGTATTTATTGAAACTTCATAATATCCATATTGTATGAATTGAATGAAGCATATATAAATGTTGAAATACTCTTATGTTGAAATTTTTTGAGTTCAACATAAGAGATCATTTGTCTTAAGCAATGGTTGTTTATAAATGAAGGACACACAATGGAAGCATGGGTCTTACCCAAGCAAGAAGGAAAGTCAAAGAGTTGATTGTACTTCTATAATTTTCACACATATGACAAACAAAGAGTTGGATGAATATCAATACTGTAACAAGCCAATGCATTGATTATATGACTATCTAGAATATATAAGATCTTTATAGAAGGACGCAGATAGTGCATCTAGATATTCTACATCTACATACCATCATTCAAATTGACTTGCTTATTATATAAGATCAAAGTCTAATAATTGTATCTCACTCTTCGAATAACACTTTCAATTGGTTGCATTTTTTTGGAAGACCAGAAAACTTGATCATAAGGTTTAATAGTCATCCACATGGATGTTGATGCAATTGTTGCAACAATCTCCACTTAATAGATAGACTACATATTTTCAGTAGGAGAGCCGTTAGTCTTAGAGAATGTCTCTATGACCTAAATATTAGAATACATTCATTATTATTTCTAAATACTGGAAATAAATATGTACTTTGCAATAAACCTATCATAAAGAGTTATGATGGATATATTTCAGATAGTAATCTAACATCAAGAGGACTCAACTAAATTAGAATATTAATGAACGGTTCATTAACATTTCTAATACTGGAAATTAAACCTTAAAAGATCAATAGGAGGATGAAGATCAGCTGACAATGATCCAACATCAAGCCATGTATATATGTCTGTTGACGAGATCAATAGACTAGTAAGAGATGAAACTTTACACTATCTAAAATTTCAAATCTTACATACATGTGAATATTATATTCAAAGTAAAATGTCTAATGCACCCTTCTCTGGGAATGGTGTAAGATGTCAAGGTATTCAAGATCTCATACATATTGATGTATGCAGATCATCTATATAATTATAAACATTATGATATGTGATATCAATTGAAGATTATTTATGATATGAGATTTTATCCTTTACTCATTAAAAACCATTGAAATGTTCAAAGATTTCACAATTTTGGTTTAGAACCAAAGTTAGAATGAAGATGAAATAAATTTGATCTAATTAAGGTAACATGTACCTATTAGATGAATTTAAGGAATACCTTAATTTTCCTCATAATAATAAGGAATGACAATTAAATAGACAATAGGACAACAACCTTGGGTTTATATGTCTCTATAGTCTTCATCTCTTATCCATCGTGCTTTGAAAGTATTATGTCGATGACGATCATAATTATCAAAAACCCTATAAAACCTAAGAATATGTTTTGCATGCATATGTGATCTCAACATTTAATCATGAATGACATGGTTCACTGCATTCTGTAGAATGGTGGCTCGATAAGAGAAGATGTACTCAAAATCTTAGAAACTTGCCTAAACCAAAGTCTTAAGAGTTAAGATAAATGTAGATATGATGAGTGTCATCATTCTACTATCTATACTCTGGTCTTTATTGAAGCTTCATAATATTCATATTGTATGGATTGAATGAAGCATATATAAATGTTGAAATACTCTTATATTGAATTTTTTTGAGTTCAACATAAGAGATCATTTGTCTTAAGCAATGGTTGTTTATAAATGAAGGAAACACAATCGAAGCATGAGTCTTACCCAAGCAAGAAGGAAAGCCAAAGAGTTGACTATACTTCTATAATTTTAACACATATGACGTACAAAGAGTTGGATGAATGTCAATACTGCAACAAGCTGATGCATTGATTGTATGACTATCTAGACTATATAAGATCTTTAGAGAAGGACCCGGATAGTGCATCTTGATATTCTTCATCTACATATCATCATTCAAATTGACTTGCTTATTATATAAGATCAAAGTCTAATAATTGTATTTCACTCTTCTAATAACACTTTCAATTGGTTGCATATGTTTTGGAAGACTAGAAAACTTGATCATAAGGTTTAATAGTCATCCACATGGATGTTGATGCAATTGTTGCAACAATCTCCACTGGATAGATAGACTACACATTTTCAGTGGGAGAGCCCTTAATCTCAGAGAATATCTCTATGACCAAAATATTAGAATACATTCATTATTATTTCTAAATGTTGGAAATAAACATGTACTTTGGAATAAACCTATCATAAAGAGTTGTGATGGATATATTTCAGATAGTAATCTAACATCAAGAGGACTCAACTAACTTAGAATATTAATGAATGGTTCATTAACATTTCTAATACTGGAAATTAAACCTTAAAAGATCAATAGGAGGATGAAGATCATCTGACAATGATCTGTCATCAAGCCGTGTACATATGTCTGTTGATGAGATCAATAGACTAGTAAGAGATGAAACCTTAGACTGTCTAAAATTTCAAATCTTACATACCTGTAAATATTATATTCAAAGTAAAATGTCAAATGCACCCTTCTCTGGAAATGATGTAAGATGTCAAGGTATTCAAGATCTCATACATATTGATGTATGCGGATCATCTATATCATTATAAACATTAATGGTATGTGATATCAATTGATGATTATTTGTGATATGAGATTTCTTCCTTTACCCATTAAAAACCTTTGAAATGTTCAAAGATTTTATAATTTTAATTTAGAACCAAAGTTAGAAGGAAGATGAAATGAATTTGATCTAACTAAGGTAACATGTACCTATTAGATGAATTCAATTAATACCTTAAGTTTCCTCATAATAATGAAGAATGATAATTAAATAGACAATAGGACACCAACCTTGGGTTTATATGTCTCTATAGTCTTGATCTCTTATCTAATGTGCTTTGGAAGTATTATCTCAATGACGATCATAATTATCGAAAACCTTATAAAACTTAAGAAGATGTTTTGTTATGCACATGTGATCTCAACATTTAATCATGAATGACATGGTTCACTGCATTCTGCAGAATGTTGGCTCGACAAGAGAAGATGTACTCAAAATGTTAGAGTACTTGCCTAAACCAAAGTCTTAAGAGTTAAGATGGATGTAAATATGATGAGTGTCAACATTCTACTATCTATACTACGGTCTTTAATGAAGCTTCATAAATTTCATATTGTATGGATTGAATGAAGCATATATAAATGTTGAAATACTCTTATATTGAAATTTTTGAAGTTCAACATAAGAGATCTTTTGTCTTAAGCAATGGTTGTTTATAAATGAAGGAAGCGCAATGGAAGCATGGGTCTTACCCAAGCAAGAAGGAAAGTCAAAGAGTTGATTTTACTTCTATAATTTTTACACATATGAGATACAAAGAGTTGGATGAATGTCAATACTGCAACAAGCCAATGCATCGATTGTATGACTATCTAGACTATTTGAGATCTTTAGAGATGGACCCAGATAGTGCATCTAGATATTCTACATCTACATATCATCATTGAACTTGACTTGCTTATTAGATAATATCAAAGTCTTATTATTGTATCTCACTCTTCTAATAATACTTTCAATTGGTTGCATATATTTTAGAAGACTAGAAAACATGATCTTAAGGTTTAATAGTCATCCACGTGGATGTTGATGAAATTGTTCCAAAAATCTCCACTGGATAGATAGACTAAATATTTTCAGTGGGAGAGCCCTTAGTCTTAGAGAATGTCTCTATGACCTAGATATTAGAATACATTCATTATTTATTTCTAAATGTTGGAAATAAACATGTACTTTGGAATAAACCTATCATAAAGAGTTGTGATGGATATATTTCAGATAGTAATCTAACGTCAAGAGGACTCAACTAAATTAGATTATTAATGAATGGTTCATTAACATTTCTAATACTGGAAATTAATCCTTAAAAGATCATTAGGATGATGAAGATCATCTGACAATGATCCGACATCAAGCCGTGTACATATGTCTATTGATGAGATCAATATAGTAGTAAGAGATGAAACTTTAGACTATCTGAAATTTCAAATCTTACATACTTGTGAATATTGTATTCAAAATAAAATATCCAATGCACCCTTCTCTGGGAATGGTGTAATATGTCAAGGTATTCAAGATCTCATACATATAGATGTATGTCGACCATCTATATCATAATAAACATTAATGATATATGATATCAATTGATAATTATTTGTGATATGAAATTTCTTCTTTTACCCATTAAAACCTTTGAAATGTTCAAAGATTTCACAATTTTGATTTAGAACCAAAGTTATAAGGAAGATGAAATGAATTTGATCTAACTAAGGTAGCATGTACTATTAGATGAATTCAAGGAATAACCTTATGGATAAAGGAATATCATTCCTATCTCACTCCTCCTAATACACCTGAATCAATAGAGTTTTAGGGAGATGCAATTGAATCATGTGTGACACGATTTAATCAATGATGAATATTATCATAATTAACTCTTAGTTTCCTGGTATATATGTAGCAGAGACTACAATATATAAATCTAAACCCAAAAAACCCTCATAAGCTATGGTTTGGAACCTAGTTTATTCTGGACACTTGAGGATATAGAGTTCGTTGGCCCATAACAATGACATGGATGCAAGAATGCTGGAATCTTGCACCAGAGAGTGCTACTTCATTAGGAATATAAAGGATGGTATTGGATACCTACTTTATGAACTCGAGATTCTTAGAATATTTAATCTCTAAGGATGTGATTTTTAGGGGATGACTTTCTTGAGAATCATGATGAAAATTAAGTAAAGGAACTCGTTGAATTTTTAGAATATAATGAGTCTCCTGAAATTGGAAACTAAAAGGACAATTAAAGATGAAACACTCATACATCTTAAAAATTAGTTTGAGGGTGGTAAGACCACCTAAAGGGTATGGATTTCATGTGTCAGACAAGTCTGACAATGATCTAACTTCGTATGATGAATTTTCTAAGGATCATGACATGGAGAGATTGACGAATCGCGAATCATCCTAGTTAATTGTGCGGAATTATCGAGCGTTTAAATTAATGTTGAATTTGTCGTTGTCGGGCAATCGGAGTCGGTCAAGAAATAACCACAATAATTTATTCAATTTTATTCGAAGTGGTTTGTTATTTATTTTACTTGGGCAAGTTCCAAGGTTGAACTCAAGGAGGCAAAGGAACAACCTAGAATTTTGTCTATCAAAGTTCATGCATGATTTTTGAGGCAGTCTTTTTTTCGGTATTTTTAATGCAAATCTGGGATGCAAAATGCAAATGTGGCCAATTTTAGGGACTAAAATGTAAAGATCAATCAAACGATGTCCGGAAATTACGAAACTTGGCCGAGATGTTAATTATGATAAAATGAATTATTATAATTTTTATTTGAATTTTTGGATGCAAAAAAAATATTTTATGAATTTATGAATGCAAATGATGCAAATTTCAATATTTAATTATAATACATATTAAACCTATTTATTTTCATGGGAAAATATTATCCAAGATCTATCACTAGGTGATCAATTTCATAAAAATCCGAAACCTCAAAAATATAAGATTTAATACCTATTAAAAATTAAAGTTCAAAATAGGCAAAATAATCTTTACAGGACAAACTATGCATGCAAATGCAATTCGTTTTGGGCATGATGTAACATATAACTACTTCTACATTACGTGAATTTTGGCAATTTTTCGAGCAATGGTTAATTAGCTATTAATTTCAGAGCACATAATGGATAAAATATGCAATTTTCCATGAAACAATTAATCATTAATTAACCACATATCACAAAAATGTCAAATATATGCCATAATGTAGAGAATTATATGAAGAACATCATGCTATTTTTTAATAATAAAAATAATACAATATGAAGGTTTAAAATGAAAGGGGAACACATGGGTATTTGTGCAATTACAATATTTAAATAAATATAACAATTTTACTGCGAAGGGTCAAAGTATAATTACCAAAACACATGGGGGGAGACGTGCCAAATTCCTAGTGTACCCTCTGGATGGCAGGGGATGGAAGAAAATACATGGGAGTCCATGGGCTTCTTTGCAAAGTTCCCCCAAAGCACATGCGTCGCACGTACGCGGGGGCCTCGGGGTTCAAGCCCAGCTCTGGCGATGGGAACGATGGTGCGCCGGTGTTGAGGCCTCCATGGAGGCGTTGGAGGCAGCTCCTGTGGGGGGCGTGCTCCTGCAGCAGGAGTGTCTCTTGTCACGGGGGAGGCAACCAACGAAGGGGAACTGCGGGGGAGGTTTCGGCTGGGAAAGCACGGGTGGAGGTGGATGTCTATTGGCTGGAGATCGGTGGAGGTGCGGGATGCATCATTGAAGGCATCATGGCCGTCGGCGGTGAAGATGCTGGAGTCGATGCAGGTGCGTCTCCTGGAGATGGGAAGTTGTATGAGGCAGATAAGATGAAGTCATCGGTAGTGGCATTGAAGCTCGATGGTTGAACATTCGGGGGAGATACGTGGCAGAGCATGGAAAGGATGAAGGTGGAGGATGTTGCGTAGTTGTTGGCTCGACGGTCAACGAGGACTGGAGCAAGGGCAACCGCATGGCGGAGGCGCGTCGTTGCAACGACCGTGGAGGGCCGAATCTCATCGGGAAAGGAGAAGGAGCGGGATGTCACCACCATTCCCCGTCTTGGTGCTAACGACCGTTGGAGGGGAAGTGGGGGCGGTGCAGCGCTTAAATAAGAGGCGAGGGGGCGCCGGCTATGGAAGGAAATAGGGAGATGGATTCGATGGGGATTTTACGAGATACGATTGGGTCGAGAGGGATTCACGGGGGAGGCGCAACGAGAAGAGGAAGACGACGCAGAAGGCGGGCAGCGTGGACGAGTTACGCGACGGAGGAAGGGATGTGGTGCCCCGATTAGGCAGGCGGCGACGGAGGAAATTGGGGGATGGAGAAGGTACAACGACCGTCCGATCTGTCGAGATCGGACAACCAAGATGCTACCACGTGGCAACGAGTGGGACGGAGCAGGGAGCACTTGCAGGGCATGTGCGAGGATTTTTAATTTTTTTTATAAAAATGAAAATAAATAAGGCAAAAAATGGGTGACACGTGGCGGCTCCAGGAGCGGTCACGTGGCACCTCCAGAAAATTCAAAAACAAATGATAAAGTAAATCAAAATGAAATAGCAAAACGACCTCGGAACGAAAGATTTTCTTCACAAAAGTTGCTCGTATCGATGAGGTCTACAACTTTTATGAAGAGACCAAAACCAAAATCGATCATTTGCACAAAGTGATATATTTGGGGTATCCCATGTACATAAAATACCTTATTTTTTGGGTTTTATATTTTTTTATCATTTTCAAACCATATAAAAATCCGAAAAATATGATAAAATCAAGATAAATATTTGCGTATTAATCTAAATTTTTGGGATTTTTATTAATTAGGAAAAATAGGAAATAAAAATAAAACATGAAAATGTTAATTTTTGTACAGACAGTTATTGAAGACTCAGACTTAATTAGTTTCTTTGATTTCAATCTCAGTTTGGATTTGGATTTTTACGCATTTTAATAAAATTTTTATCAAAGAATATAAATGAAAAGGAAATAAAATAAAATGAGTCAATTATGTACATAAAATAATAGGTCAAAAAACGCTAAAATACAAAATGTACAAAAGAGGCCCAAAACCCAACTTTCACATATGAGCTCCGATTCACTTGAACTTGGTCTTGTTTTGAAGGTATTTGAATGTACATTAAGTGAGTAGGATCAAAACATATACTAGATAAGGAAGATATCAAGGTTTTAGTCCGGGAATCCTAGAACTAGGGTTTGGGTTTTTGGGCCATTTATTTAGGTTAGTGATTTTTTTGTATTTTTCATTTATTCTTGTTAGTGATATGTACAAATGGAGGTGGTTTCAGTTCAATTGGAGTTAACATGAATTAGCTAAAAATTGGGGAAGTTAGTCTATTTTACAGGTCAATTGGGCTTGGATATTTGGCTTCTTATTTTGTGTAATAATGAGTGATAAAATGTAATTATTATCAAAACATGCATGAATGCAAATTATACAGAATAAATGAATAAATGTCAATGAATATTAGGGATTTGAGCTTAATTCATGATTTTTAGAGTGATGAATCTGAGATTCATCATCCCTCTATACTTAAACCATGCTCGGCCCTGAGCATCAAAAGAAATGCAATGAGGTGAAATGAGATTGGGTTCCATACCAAGACCATGAGCATAAGGTGAAAATGAAACTAGACTCTACCTTTGGATTATTAGTTTGGTGGAACTTCTGTGAGACTTGGAATTTTTAAAATCAACAACCTTCAAGTTCTACACATCATTGTCACAGTTTTGCCTCAGAAGTCATCTTAGATCAATCCTCTTCCCAAAGCATACCCCATGAACATTGAACAATCAACTCATGTGTGTGAATTGTTTTAGCTCTTCCCATCCAGAATTCCATACTACCATGCAAACCTCCTCTCCAGTAACTCGTCCTCGGGGTGTCAGGTATTTCCTTCTAAGGTCCGTCGTGCTGTGTTCACAAACGAATAGAGGGATAAATTAGAAAAAGGAGAAAAGAACTGGAGGGTGGCTAGTGTAGTCACCTCTCCTTGTGAAGCCGGCCAGTTTAGCCAAGTCTCCACCAATATCTGCAAGTTTTCTTGAAGCTTGGACCCTTTTTTTGGTCAAATGTTTTATTTGGTAGTGGCTTCTTTGTGTTTGGATTTTTGATAGCTCTGCTTAGATCTTGTTGTGCCCCTACGGATATAGAATCTTTTTTTCTGTACATGTTTTGAGGATTAGAAAAAAATGTGCCCATCCATCCATCCCTTTTCTGAAGCTTTTTTTCAACCTGTACTCCAGTCTTTAGATGTCCATGCTACCGGAAAAGAAACTCACATAGTCTTCCATCACCCCGTCTGAGTTGAGCTAAGTGCATAGTGCGAGAGTACAAATTAATTCCCTATTCCAGAGTCGTACCCAGAATGAAGAGACTAGGTTAGACACTAAGAGTCAAACGCTGCACATTGTCATGTGGAACTCGAAGAATTAAGTCAAAGATCTGAAGTTTCTAAAATCCTATTTCTTGGTGAAGTTCCTCTGAAAATTAAGTAAATTAAGGTCAAGTCCAGAACACTCTCGGTTTCTGCTCATAACTCGGTTCAAAACCCAAAGGCTTTTCACAAATGCATGTAATGCTGGATGAAGTGCAGGTGTGTGAAATGCAAACACAAATTTTTTTTGAAGATTTTTATGCAAAAATGAATAAGAAGCCTTTTTTCAAAAAATTTTGGTTGGACAAAGTCAATTAGTTACCCACCCTATAGATACATATAGACTTACGTGAAAGTACGAGCTATGGGTAAAATATATACATAGTATATATACACACACGTCCCTATACTTAGCGAGTGTTGTGCCCTCATAGCATAAGAAGCATACAAAAGACTTAGCTCGGGATAAGTATAAGAGAGTGAAACAGAATAGATATCAGCCCACCCCCTATACTTAGGCTGTGAATAGTCTAAGTATAGAAGAAGAGCTAAATTGATGCGGTCGGGAGATGTGAATGATGAGAGAATATACAGATGGGCATCGGTTCCCCCTATACTTAGGCTCTGGTTAGCCTAAGTATAGAAGAAGGGTGAAAATGTGGCGATCGTAAGAAGGAGTTTGATGAGGAGAATGGTATGTACAGATGGCATCGGTACCCCCAATACTTAGGCCTTGGCCTAAGTAGAGGAAGAAGATGTACAAGGAGACCGATGGGGTCGGGAAGGAGGGTGGGTAGCCGATGATTAAGGCGGTTTTCGATCGATCTTTTTGTGAGCCTGTGGTGGGAGATCGTAATGATAAGAAGCATATGATTCCCAACCATTATCAGTGTTATCTTCAGAGAAATCATGTCGGATAGTAGATGAAGTGTATGAATCAGATGAAAGATAACCATCATCGAAGTTATCCTCAGAGGAATAGTATTTGAAAGTGGAGGCAATCCAGATATTCTTGTTTTTCAGTTGTTTTCTCAGAATTTGTTCCTTATTGGGATCAAGAAATCCGTCCTTGGATGATGAATACTCTAAAGTACCAGTCTCAATCAGCTCATAAGAAATTATTCCAGTATATTTAATGAGACCAGGAGAATCAGTTTTGGATGAATAATAGTGAGGAACGGGAATCGTCCAACGAGAATCGAAGTTTGGATCCTTTCAAAGATAAGGTTTTAAGACTGCAGAACAGACCTCACTCATGTAGATTACCTTTTTCAGACTTGATGAGGGATCATCAGATGATTCCTCTTCTGGAAGGTCAAAGGCGACTTTCTATTTAGATGAAGGAGCAACCATTTGTTTCGTGAAGATGCTGGTCCTGGGAGTGAGGTGTTGACACTTGAGTCTCCAGATGAATAACCATTGAAAATTTTCTCCTTGGTTGGTGTACGTCCTGGGCATTTATCCTTGGTTTTCTTAATGTTGGTGCAATCCTGAGTTGGATCGATTTGGTCAAGGTAGCCAGATAAGGTTGACTCAGGGTGTGCCCATGCATATGTCTCAGGATCATATAAGAAACACTTTTCTATGGTGAGAGAAACGAGAAATGGAATAGTGGGGAGAGTCCCTGCATATTCATTCTCAATTGACTTGATGTTGGTGCATTCTGGTGTCAGGTTGATTTGATCAATGTGGACAGAGGACATCTCGATCGACTCGAGATGTGCCCATGCATAAGTCTCAGGATCATAATCGGAGTCATTTCCCATGGTGAGAGAAGCGGGAAATGGAGTAGTAGGGAGATTCTCTAAACCAATAGTCTCATCAACAGTCGTTATCTCTGGTGTAACAACGGGGTAGGGATCTTCTACCACTTGATTGTTACAGCTGTCGAGGGCTTCGTTGGTTGCCTCAGGAAATCGTGGTTCCTCAAAGATTTGTTGAGATCGAAGTACTCCCAAAGCTGTAAAATTGATTTCTCGAGTCTCGCACTCAATAATTGCCATAGCTGATGCCAAGAATGGCTTTCCGAGAATGATTGGAAACTGGGTGAATTCTCCTTGATGCTCAATATCAATGATTGTGAAGTCCACTTTGAGCGAAGCACCTTGGAATGTAACAATGACTGAAATTGTTCCTCTCAGCCGCTTTATCGATCGATCAGCCAGTTGAACGATCTCTCGTATTTTCCTGATAGGTCCGAGTTTGAGCTCGTTAAATATAGAGGTCGGTAGGATATTAATTGGTGAGTTTTTATCATTTTGAGCATGGGTAAATATTGTATCTTTGATTCCACAATCAAATCTGGGCAACCGCTTCACTATACGGCTCTTGGTTTTTCTCCTCAACACCAAGGAGGTGACCATTGACAAGATATGTCTTTCAGTCTTTGTTCTTATCCTACCAGACTTTTTCATAATTAATTTATTCATTATAAATCCTTTTAAATTGGGAAAGTGTTCAATGGCCTGTATAAAGGGAAGTTCAAAAATCAGTCTCTTCTCCAGTGCTTCCTGTAAAGCAGCATCTCAATTCTTCAGATCTTCAGTTTAATTTTTATGTATTTGACTGGATTTCAATTTTTTGAGTGTTTTCTAATATTTCATTTTTTGGTATTTTCTGTGTGGTGTGTCGATGTGGTGTTTTCTGTAGATGAGAAGGAACTTGATGTTTCGAGTAAGAGTTAGAGTCATAGTCATCCCTAGGGGAGTAATATGCAGAAGTGTCGCTATCAGAGTAGACCCTAGGGTAATCATAGTCTGGGGATTTCTGAATATCCATAAAATTTTCAACATGAGATCCAATTTTTTCCTCATCCATTTTTATATTCGAGCTACAAGAGAGTAAAATTAGTTGGTAGGAAAACTTTCAAAATTTATCCTCCATTAACTCAAATATCTTATTTCTCCTCAAAATATCATCCTCAAAAATCTTTTCATGATCAATTATGGGAGCAGTCGGTGTATGTTCTTCTTTTTGAATTTGGGATTCAGTAATTTCATCTTACATTTTCCTGTATGAGCTAAGAGGAGATTCTCTTGGATTATCTAATATATGATTGTTATTTTCTGAAAATTTCTCCTCATAAATTATGGAAGGAGTCTGCTTAGTGGAAGGATTTTGCGGGAATCTGTAGTTCTCATACTCAGCATACCGCGACTCAAGTATGCAATGAGTAGAGCCTACTTCCATAGTCATGATTGATCATAACCCCAAATAATAGAGTCATACATGGTTTATATGTGTCGATATCATCAGTTTTGTCCTCTGTATGTGTCGGCTGATTGAAAGGAATGGTATTCGGGTTAGTCAATAGGTATTTGATCATCACGGTTAATCCAACACTGATGATCCTTAGGTGGGATCCTCTCCATATGGTGTGATCGGGTTTGGTCTCTCGGCCAATCATGAGTCTAAAAGTGAATGGTTCTTGAAATGGTTCATTAGTTTCAGCGAGAAATTGGGAATAAGATGGGTCTAGTGTAATCCGTCAGATGCTTCAATCTAAGAGGAGGTCGGTGGTGACAGCCTGACCTCCTTCTTCTCCAGCGTGGTCCGAGGCTTGACACCTCGTTGTAAAACAACCTCCGTGCCTGCTGCTCCTCGCTCCGGTCAGCCGTCGTCCAGTGACTTCCTACACCACCGCTGATACCCCCATCCATCTTTTTCTCCGCCTCCGCCACAAGTCCATCGTTCCGCCCCTTCATCAACGATGACACCGCCATCGACCAGCATTGCCACCTCCAGATGCTCATCTCAATGCTGCTCCGCTTCCCCGCCGTTCTTTACCGACATTTCCGGGAGCGAGGAGCTCCGTCGACCATGCTCCACTGCCCTGACGATCCACGGTTGTATGTCGGCCACGGGAGCTTCGCAGCTGCACCACCTACGCCCCAGTTGCTCACCAGCCTCCTCATGAATATGTGATTCATCACTCTAACAGTTAAAAATAGAGCGTTGTTCCCGAGTAATTAGATGCATATTTCCACTTATATTACATAATTAGAATTCATGCATGCAAGCATAATATCTGTATTTTAGCATTCATATTTGCATAAATAAGAAGCCAAATTCACTTGTAAATATTCACCTGTATATTAGCGAAAATACCTTATTTGTATATATTTTATACTAACTCCGAATCCAATAAAATCAACTCTTTAGTGTATATATTACTAACACTAATAAAGGAAAAATATCAAAAAACACTAACTTGTAAAATTAACCAATAAAACCCCAATCCAAGTGTGAAACAAGGAGCCTTAAAATATGCATATCTCTCTCATACAACCTCTGAATTAGGTCTACTCACTTTTAAAGTAATATACATTCAAAGACCTTCGAAACAAGACCAATTTCATTAAAATCGGAGCTTGTATGCAAAACTTGGATTTTGGACCCCTTTTGTATATTGTACATATTGACCTTTTTGCCCTTTATTTTATCTTTTTATTTTCGTAATTATTAAAAATCCAAAAAAATTAGATTAAGTTGTAAATATTCCTGTCATATTTTTTCTAACTTTATTTTGATTTTTCTCTCTTTTAAAAATGACAAAAAAATTATAAAAGATAAAATGCGGTATTTTATATCTATAAGGTACCACCCAAAAATATACTTTGTACAGTTTTCTTCTTCTGATTTTCGGCCCTTCACGAAAGTTGTAGATCTCTTCGAGACAAGCACTTTTGTGTTGATCATTTTTTGATTTAACCCCTTTTGTTATTTCTTTTTTATTTTTGTTTACATTTAATTTTTGAATTTTCTAGGAGCGACATGTGGCCGCTCCTAGAGCTGCCACATGTCACCCCTTTATTTTATTATTTTTGGATTTATTATTATTATTATTTTATTATTACTATTTTAATTTTTTTAGTAGCCCACTATTTATTTTATTATTTTATTTATTTTATCTCCCTTTTACCTCTTCTCCCCTTACTTGTCTTCCACTTCAAGCCAATAACTCCCCACTACTCCACTCTCTCCATCTCTTTTCCAACTTCCTCCTCCTCTTTATGATCTCATCTCCTCCTCCATTGTTCATCATCCACCGTTTTTGAGAGAAGTGAGGTCGAGCCCCTTTAACCTTCAGGTGACAACTGTAGGAGACGAGTCGAGCGACGACAACCTCAAGGCGAGATCCACGGTTAATCTCTGCGTAGTGAGATGCCAGCAAGCTCACGGAGCTTCTCCGATTTTCGATTGCCAAATCGATCGAGGCCACGACGACGGAAGCCGCACGACGCGACTCCACTTTCGGCGAATCACAGGTAAGTAATCTCTTTTCCTTTTCATTTCATTTTTTATCTAACATTATTTTTTTCTTGTTGATTCGTATCACCACCACCACATTATATTCACTATCACCTCCATCACTACATCAACCATTATCACCTCTACCATCACAATCCACCTAATTCATTCACATTTTATTCCTGTTTATAAAGAAAATATAAAAAAGTACAAAACAAAATTTAAAAAAAAAAGTTTTGTAGGTCCACGGTGGCCAGCCACGCTGCACCAACCACCATCTCCTCCTCGTGACCGCCGGTGCACCTCCCAGCCAGTGCCGACCTCCACGGTAGCCTCAGGGCGCCGCGCCCTCCCACCATCGCCATGCGCACACACGTCAGTTACGCCACACGAGCCCCTCGCTGTGCGTGCCCCTCACCCTCGCCAGAGTTCTGCTCCCTTAAGCGGCGCCCTCTCCGCGCGCACTGCCAGGCGTCGCCCACCTTAGCTGGGTGCACCAGCAGCCACCTGCCCGCTGCGAGAACCTCCACTGCGGTGCGCCAGCTCCGCCCGCACGGCGACGCTCCATCGTCCTCCTCCGTGCGGTGCCGCCCCGCGCCTCCCTCGCAGCCGCTCTGCCCTGCATAGCCCTTCCTCGCCCCAGCGTCCACTCCCCGTCGCACCTCCCACCGCTCGGCGAGCACGGCCCCAGCCGCCTTCGCAGGAGCGTGTGCCGCCCCACACCGTACCATCCCTAGGCGGCCACCCCTCATCACCCGCGCCGCCCTTTTGCTCCCCCTCCGCACGACGTGCGGCCACCAGACGCCAGCTCCGCGTGCCTCCCCGTAGCCGCCGTCCCCTCGAGCACCGCCCTCCGGCCGCGCACCCAACCACCGTCGCCGCGCAACCCTGCCATGCGCGTGCCTTAGATCTCGTGAGCCCTAATCGCCCCTGCACCTTACGTGAGAAGCAAAGGTTCAAATTTTATTTATTTATTTTGTAAATTTTGCATTATTTTCCTATTAAGTCTATTATATTGCAAAAGTGCCCCTGTGCACATTATTCTCTTTATTTATTTTATACTGTCTTGCAAAGATACCCCGGCCTTTGAGTATTAATTTGGACAATCATTTTGCATCATTTAATTTAATGAAAAAAACATATTGTAGAGAAACTAAATCTTTATCTCCTGACTATTTATTTATTTTTGTGAGCAACAATTTGTTTATTAAAAATAAGAGATTGCAAATCAGTGATATTTTACTCATTTATGCTCTGAAATTCGCATATGGTCATTTATTGCTCCAAATATTGTGAAAAAATTGAGAATGATTCCTCTAAGCTGCTTTAATTACAATCCAAATTTTGTCCAATTAGGAGGAGTTATCTTATGCATAAAATAAATTCTAGGGTGATTTCTGTAATTGATTTTTAATTTAATCCACAAAGATTAGTTTTGAGAAATTCCAACTCTCCTGGATTCCTTATTTGAACATCTAATTGAGATAATTCATTATCTGGATAATTTTATTTCATTGATTAATTAGGAATTAAAGACTCGCAGTCACTCTGTTTTCAGTAAAAAATCATAAAAAAATCATAAAGTGTCAAAAAATTCCAAAAAAATTAATGTAGCTTACTTTCATCATGTTTATCTTCCAGTAAATTTTTCATAATTTTTTGCATATCATTTGCACTAAAAATTGCATAAAAACCTCAGAAAAGTTTGCATTTTTCATTTGTGCATTTTAAAGCCAAAAATTCCAAAAAAAATACATTTTGCACTCGTTGTTGGATTAGGTTCTTAGGAAAAATATCACTTTGCTGATTTAAACTTTTTTTACATTAAAATTAAATATGGCTAAGTCGGTTCTTTTCGTATTAACTTAATCCAATCCATATTCTGTATTTGTCATTTTTATTGCATAAAAAAATAAGAAAAAAATCCCACTTGGAAAACCACATATTAATTCATCTAATCTGATCCCGAGTTGTTCATTTGCCTCCTTGAGTCGACCCTGGGGCTTGCCCAGGCTAAATAAACATAAAACCGCGCGTTAATTCATTCGAAGATTCATCGATTTGTGCGATTAATTTTTGATCGATCCGGATTTATCCGACTGCAACGAAACGTCAATCCGATAACATTAAAAGGGTAGATCGGTGGTTTATCAAATGGCACCATTGTCGGGGAGGCAAACAGCTTAGGATCATTTTAGAAAATTAAATTTACGTTTTCCACTCTCTCGGGTAGTCTGATCCCCGAACCACCTTGTAATTTTTCATTTTTTCAAATATTTTCTATTTATTTTCCTCTCTCTGACATTTTTGTATCTTTTTTGCGAGGGCCCGGTGGACTTGAAGCGGCTTTCTTGAAGTCGACGCATCTCGAAGTGCATCGGAGGCCGACGATTCGTGGATCAAGTCGGCTGTTGAGACGCCAGAAAGATTTTTTTGTTAACTTGTAAAAAAGTGTCTGCATTTATAGCGGTTCCCGTTTGGGATCTCGCGCATGTACGTCATAATAAAACGTGTCCCCGTGTGCTGTGTGGTTGCTTTACGTTGAATAGGACCTGCACTTGCGGCTCTTAGAGCTTCCTAGGACTGTTTGTGCTCGTAAAATTTAGGACCACACTTCACACATAAAAGACACACTTAGACCTCAGGACTTAGTCAAATTTCAAATCGTTCTTCACTCGCTAATAGAACTGCCTGTCTAGAAGCGGCTTTTTCGTTTGCATTCATTTAGTATAAAAATTTCAACTCAGTATTGCATCCTATATTGTAGAGAGATGGAGGCACTGTAAGTCTTCTAACTCAAGCATTCATCATCGTTTTCTCGATTGCAACGGCTTTTTCCGATTCTCTCTCTCAATTTTCTAAACCCAGGATAAAGGAATTGGGACTGTACGGTAGACATGATTGCTTGTGTGGAATAATATCAGTGACAACTAATCTTTAAAATCGGGGCTGCTAATTGAATTGGACCAAAAAATTGACTAAAATTAACCCTTGTTTGCGGGAAATTAACCCCGACCTTGTTTTCAGGCTGAGTGAGGATACTTGAGTGTGTGTGAACACCTTAAGTCAGAGCCCACATCCCCACCTTCCATATCATGTTCCGACTGATCCTAGAAAATATCACAAGTTGAATTATTCAGGTTCACTGACTAGTACCAAGTAGCCTCCGCCTGTCTCAAGTAGATAGGGGAGAAATTGCGGTACTTCGCGATAAGTTGCCAGTAACCCCTCGGGGTGAAGTTCCAGCCTTGTCAGCCTCCGCCTGCTTGCAGGTAGATAGGGGCAGGTCTTTGAATCCATCAACTTGGGATATGAGTAAAGAAAGGAAGGACCGACCGTATCTTAGACGACATGTTAAACAGGGAAGATGCATCCGGCTTTCAACCGACTTCCCTATAGGCCACGTAACCTTTGCTATCTTGTCTGATAAACTCACACTTAAAATCAACCAGATTAATCGGTCTCGATTTCGGGTCCTTCACCGTGTTGAGTGTGAACTCGGGGTTTGCTCTTGCGTTTGTCTTTGAGTCTGTTTGTTTGTATTATCCTGTGTAATTGCACATTTTCTACCTCCATCTGCTTACAATCATCCTTTCCTCTTCAAAGATGTCGGGATATTGGTCCCCATACCCTGAGACCTCTGGTCATTCCTCATCGACCATATACCGATCATCTTCACCTTCTCATTCTTCCATGTATCTTCCGCCATCCACGGGAAATCCTTACCCATGGGCAGCTCCACCTCAACCCGATTATGAAGTTAGAACTTTGACTGACTTCTCCACTACTTCGCATTTCTCATCTACTCCATATTCTAACACCCCAGATCCACTTCCACCTTGGGCTGACTATCCTTATTCTCGAGAGCTTGCAGGAATCAAAGAATCGAATGAAGAGCAAGCCACTGCTGAGACAGATGATTGGCAAAACTATAAGCCCCCACATATTTCATTCTCTCCTCAAGTAGTGACCATACAACAATTTACATATACACATCCTGACTTGACCTTAGGGCATAACATGGTCGATCGAACAACCCGAATGGAGAGGCCTGCACATCCTGATTTCCCAGACTTGATTGACTTTAGTGATCAAGCCTCCATTAACTAGCTTTCATTCGAAGAGCCTATACATTCACAAGACTGGACTCATGACCTAGACTTATCAGTCCCTGTTTCATTGACTCCATCATATGAGGCTCCAACCAATATTTACCCTTTAGATATTCCATACTCGACCCAGCATTACATGCCAGAGTCTAGATATGTTGAGTATGAGACCCCAATATCTCAGCAGTGTCCTCCAATAGAGCAGAACTCTCCCATGATTTGTCATGAGAATTTTTTGGAGGATGACATTTCTCGACTTATCGTGAAGAATGAAACATTAGGTAACAAGTTGAGAGACGTCATGGAAATATTGCACTCAATTTCTGCCAGCTTGGGAATGAAAGTGGAAAAGGACGTAAGTAGATCTGATGTTGAAAACCAAGCAAGCATTAGGGAATCCACATCTTCAGTACAACTGGAGTCCATTCTATCTCCCTCTTCTACTAACCCATTGCCTTCCAATCTTGAGTCTGATCATTCATCTATCCAAAACACCAAAAAAATTGAAAAACTAAAAAAATCACATAAAATTTGAAAATGAAAAAGACCTAAAAAAATTGGATCCTGCCCTAAGGGAAGCACTCGATGAAGAACTCATTTTTAATCTTCCCTTAATAAAGGCCGTAGATCACTTTTCCGACCTCAAACGATTTGTGAGAAGTAAATTGATGCCCAAGAGGTCGGGTAATAAGAGAATAAGGACTGAAAGACACATAGTGTCTATGGCCACCTCCTTGGTGATGGGGAGAAAGACCAAGAGCCGCAGAGTGAAGCGGTTGCCCCGAGTTGAGTGTGAAATCAAAGACACCATCTTTACCCATGCGAGAATCGATGATGACTCACCGATAAATATCCTCCCGACCTCTGTGTTTGACAAGCTCAAACTCAGGCCAATCAGAAAGTCAAGAGAGATCGTTCAGTTGGCTGATCGATCTATTAAACGGTCGAGAGGAAATATTTCAGTCATCGTTACTTTCCAAGGTGCTCTACTCCAGGTGTACTTCACGATCATTGACATCGAGCACCAATGAGAGTTTACCCAGTCTCCAATTATTCTCGGGAAGCCGTTCTTAGCCTTGGCTAAGGTGACTATAGATTGTGAGACTCGGGAGATTGATTTTTCAGCATTGGGAGCGCTTAGACCTCACCCACTCTTTGATACACTTTGCTCCAAGGTGACCCGCACATCCGCTGACAGTCGTGACAATCGAGAGGCCGATGAGTCCCACCTCTCTGTGACACCTGAGAGACCGATTGTCCGGATGACCGTTGGTTTAGAGACTCCCCACACCTCCTCAACTGCTTGCACCACCACCATGACAGCTTCTAAGGAGGACTCACGACCAGAAGATGACATTGAGTCGGACATGATTTTTGTTGATTGTCTTGACCATTTTGATAATTTGACACAAGAGCCCAATAATCTCAAGCCAATTGAGATCACTGTCACCTTCTCGAGACGCGTACTGACCCTTCAGGAATATGCTAATCTATATGGTGACTCGTCTGATGAGGAACCCATGTTCAGCACCGCACCACATCCTGGACCTTCAAAGGAAACAACCAAGACTAAATTCACTCCACATAAAAACACGGTTGCTCCCTCTTCTAGTCGGTTATCTAGTGAGAGGAAGTCAAGAATTGATTCCTCGAGATGTTACCCCGAACCTCTCAAGGCGCGTCGCTCTCATCTCCCTCTCAATGATTCAGGTTCTAGAAAACCGATTAAGAAAATTTCCTTCAACATTCCGGAGAAGGAAGTTTCAGAGGAATCCTCATCGGGTCCGGATAAGGTGATTTATATGAGTGAGCTCAGTTCGGCTTTTATCAAGCCTTATCTAAGAAAGCAGCCGTGTGTCGACCCGTGTTGGACGATCCCTTCACCTCACTACTATTCATCTGAGGACGATTCCGATAGCGACACACTTGTATATTACCCACCTCCTCGATCCCGCAAGAAGGTTCGTCACAAACCTTCTTGACCCCTGTATATTCTCAATCCTCATTGTATATATTTCCCCTCCCTCCCCAGTGATTCGAATCACTCGCCCCGGCTCCATATCATTTCATTTTAGGCCTATACTTAGGATGATCATATCCTAAGTATAGGGGGAGAGTGACCCGAGTCTCTTCACTGTTCGCTGTATATTCTCTAGATCTCATCGGTTCTCATACTCACTCCTGTCCTATACTTAGGCTGACCAGAGCCTAAGTATAGGGGGGACCGATGCCCGCTGTGTATATACTCCTCCATTTCCCCTCTTAACCTCGCCCGCCCCATTTTTGATCTTCTTCTAAACTTAGGCTGCCAGAGCCTAAGTATAGGGGGCGGAGCGGCTTCTATACATTTTTATTGTTTTAGCTTTCCTACCCTTAGCACGAGCTATGTCTTTTTCCTCACTTTTCGTGCTCTGAGGATATAGAACACTCTAAGTATAGGGGGGGTGTGTATATATTACATATATTATTACATATATACTTCACCCATAGCTCGTACTTTCACGTATTTTCGCGTACTTTTTGTATTTATTTTGCAATAATTACGGGTGGGTAAAAATTGAAGAAAAAATTGTATACTTGTATAATACTTGTAAACCTTTTGTAAAAATTGAAAAAAATTGTATACATGTATATTGTATAACACTTGTATAATCTATATAATACTTATAAACTCTTGTAAATTGTTGTAACATAGGAGGTATACCAAAGTTTTGAAAAAAACAAAACAAAAAACAAAACAAAACAAAAAAAAACAAAAGATAGGCTTCTATTTACTCTTGCATATCATCCTTGCATTAAAAAAGAGTCTTGCATTTCATTCATCTACATAGCATGTCATCTGCATCTCATCTGCATATCTTGCATATGCAAGGTGGAAAGCTAGTGAATTCTGCACCAAGTTATGAGTAGATGTTGAGGAGGGATGTGATTTGTTCTTAATCCACATAATTTCAGGGGAACCTTATAGGAACTGGAGTTAAGATTTCTCAGGTCAAGTGACTTAATTCTTTGAGTCCGCAAGTCTATGTTCACATGTCATCTTGATTAGTCTAAGTAGAATATCTCGTGCACATGCATGATTCTTTTAGATAATGACCTAACTTGGACAAGCACAATGCACGTAGCTCTTCATTGATGAGGTGGTGAGGAGGTAGAATCCTTTAGCTTGGAGTAGCACACGGGTGGAAACATCCGTCCTCCTCTAGGGGAGGGTAGTGCATCTCAACCTAGTTTGGTGGTGTTGACATCTAATGACGGGATGTTTGTGGTTGCAATAATACTTCAAAAGAGGGATAGTCTACTGGCTCAAGAGGAAAAACTCCTGATGTACATGTTGCACCTTGTATATAGTTCAAAAAAAAAGAAGAAAAAAAAGAGAAAAAATGCAAGAACTCCAAAAAAATCAGACAGGTCCAAAAAAACAACCTGTCGGAGTATGTATATTAGCAAAGAAAATGCAGCTGGATGACTTGGCTACACTGGTCAGGCATCCCAGGATAGGTAGCTACACTGGCTACCATCTATTCTTTTCTCTACCCCTCCTCTTAAGCTGGTCGCACTTGAACTTAGAAGGGAATACCCCGCTCCTCAAGGAAAGAGTTACTGGACCAGGTAACTAGAGTTACCTTGTTAGAGGAGGCTATTTCTGAGCCATTTCTGATGTGGAGAGTTACATTTCACTTACACAGTACAAGTAAGAATCATAGTCATCAAAATTTACGTCTGAGGATTTGTTCTGACCTGACTGTTGAGGCGTCTTGAATAGAAGACTTGTGGAACTTGAAGTCTGTTAGGTCTTAAGTTCAAATCCCAATAAGGTTCCGCCACACAATTAATCCAAAGGTCGAGTCAAGCTCCATTTTCAACTTTTGTTCATGATCTTAGTATGGAACTCAAAATCATTTCACTCTTGCATTTCATTTTAGTTGCTCGGGGACGAGCAAGGTTTAAGTATAGGGGGTTGATGATTCGTGATTCATCACTCTAAAAGTTGAAAATAGAGCTTTGTTCCGAGTAATTAGATACATATTTCCACTTATATTGTATAATTAGCATTCATGCATGCAAGCATAATTCTGCATTTTAGCATTCATATTTGCATAAAATAAGAAGCCAAATTCACTTGTAAATATTCACCTGTATATTAGTGAAAATACCTTATTTGTATATATATTATACTAACTTCGAATCCAATAAACCAACTTTATAGTGTATATATTACTAACACTAATAAAGGAAAAATATCAAAAAAATACTAACTTGTAAAATTGACCAATAAAACCCCAATCCAAGTGTGAAACTAGGAGTCTTAAAATGTGCATATCTCTCTCATACAACCTCCGAATTAGGTCTACTCACTTTTAAATTAATATACATTCAAAGACCTTCGAAATAAGACTAATTTCATTAAAATCGGAGCTCGTATGCAAAACTTGGATTTTGGGCCCCTTTTGTATATTATACATATTGACCTTTTTGCCCTTTATTTTATCTTTTTATTTTCTTATTATTAAAAATCCAAAAAAACTAGATTAAGTTTTAAATATTCATTTCATATTTTTCTAACTTTATTTTGATTTTTCTCTCTTTTAAAAATGACAAAAAAATTACAAAAGATAAAATGCGGTATTTTAAATCTATAAGTTACCACCCAAAAATATACTTCGTACAGTTTTCTTCTTTTGATTTTCGACCCTTTACAAAAGTTGTACATCGAGACGAGCAACTTTCGTGTTGACCATTTTTTGATTTAACCCCCTTTGTTATTTCTTTTTTTTTGTTTACATTTAATTTTTGAATTTTCTAGGAGCAACATGTGGCTGCTCTTGGAGCCGGCACATGTCACCGCTTTATTTTATTATTTTCAGATTTATTATTATTATTTTATTATTACTATTTTAATTATTTTTAGTAGCCTACTCTTTTATTTTATTATTTTGTTTATTTTATCTCCGTTTACCTCTTCTCCCATTACTTGTCTTCCACTCCGAGCCAATAACTCCCCACTACTCCACTCTCTCCATCTCTTTTCCAACTTCCTCCTCCTCTTTATATTCTCATCTCCTCCTCCATTGTTCATCATCCGCCATTTTCGAGAGAAGTGAGGTCGAGCCCCTTTAACCTTCAGGTGATAGATGTAGGAGACGAGTCGAGCGACGACAACCTCAAGGCGGGATCCGTGGTTAATCTCCGCGTAGTGAGCTGCCAGCCAAGCTCACGGAGCTTCTCCGATTTTCGATCGCCAAATCAGATCGAGGCCACGACGACGGAAGCCGCACGATGCGGCTCCACTTTCGGCGAATCACATGGAAGTAATCTCTTTTCCTTTTCATTTCATTTTTTATCTAACATTATTTTTTTCTTGTTGATTCGTATCACCACCAACACATTATATTCACTATCACCTCCATTACTACATCAACCATTATCACCACTACCATCACAATCCACCTAATTCATTCACATTTTATTCCTGTTTACAAAGAAATATAAAAAAGTACAAAATAAAATTAAAAAAACAAAGTTTTGCAGGTCCAAGGTGGCCAGCCATGCCGCACCAACCACCAGCTCCTCGTCGCGACCACTGGTGCACCTACCAGCCAGTGCCGACCTCCGCAGCAGCCTCAGGCCGTCGCGCCCTCCCGCCATCGCCACACGCCATGTGTTAGTTATGCCTCACGAGCCCCTCGCTGTGCGCGCCCCTTGCCCTCGCTAGAGTTGCTGGTCCCTCGAGCGGCGCCCCTCCGTGCGTACTGCCAGGCGCCACCCACCTCAGCTGGGTGCACCAGCAGCCACCTGCCTGCCGTGAAAACCTTCGCTGCGGTGCGCCAGCTCTGCCTGCGCGGCGGCGCTCCATCGTCCTCCTCCGCGCGGTACCGCCTCGCGCCTCCCTCACAGCCGCTCTGCCCTGCATAGCCCATCCTCGCCCTAGCGTCCTCTCCCTGTCGCACCTCTCACCGCTTGACGAGCGCAGCCCCAGCCGCCTTCGTAGGAGCGTGTGCCACCCCACGCCGCACCATCCTCAGGCGATCGCCCCTCGTCACTCGCACCGCCCTTTCGCTCCCCTCTGCACAACACGTGGCCACCAGACGCCAGCCCTGCGCGCCTCCCCGTAGCCGCCATCCCCTCGAGCGCCGCCCTCCGGCTGCGCACCCAACCGCCGCTGCCGCGGGGCCCTGCCGCACGCGTGCCCTAGATCTTGTGAGCCCTAGCCGCCCCCGTACCTTGCGTGAGAAGCAAAGGTTCAAGTTTTATTTATTTATTTTGTAGATTTTTCATTATTTTCTAATTAAGTCTGTTATATTGCAAAAGTGCTCCTGTGCACATTGTTCTCTTTGTTTATTTTATATTGTCTTGCAAAGATAACCTGCCTTTGAGTATTAATTTGGACAATCATCTTGCATCATTTAATTTAATGAAAAATAGCATGTTGTAGAGAAACTAAATCTTTATCTCCTGACTATTTATTTATATTTTTATGAGCAACAATTTGTTTATTAAAAATCAGAGATTGAAAATCAGTGATATTTTACTCATTTATGCTCTGAAATTCGCACATAGTCATTTATTGCTCAAAAAATTGTGAAGAAAGTGTGAATGATGCCTCTAAGTGTGCTTTATTTACATTCCAAATTTCGTTCAATTAGGAGTTGTCTTGTGCATAAAATAAATTCTAGGGTGATTTCTGTAATTGATTTTTAATTAAATCCACAAAGATTATTTTGAGAAATTCCAACTCTCCTGGATTCCTTATTAAAACATCTATTTGAGATAATTCATTATCTGGATAATTTTATTTCGTGGATTAATTAGGAATTAAAGACTCGCAGTCACTCTGTTTTCAGTAAAAAAATCATAAAAATCGTAACGTGTCAGAAAATTCCAAAAAAATTAATGTAGCTTACTTTCATCATGTTTATCTTCCAGTAATTTTTCATAATTTTTGCATATCATTTGCATGAAAAATTACATAAAAACCTCAAAAAAGTTTGCATTTTTCATTTGTGCATTTTAAAGCCAAAAATTCCAAAAAAAATACATTTTGCACTCGTTGTTTGATTAAGTTCTTAGGAAAAATATCACTTTGCTGATTTGAACTTATTTCACATTACAATTAAATTTGGCTAAGTCAGTTATTTTCTTATTAACTTTATCCAATTCGTATTCTGCATTTGTCATTTTTATTGCATAAAAAATAAGAAAAAAATCTCATTTGGAAAACCACGATTTAATTCATCTAATCTGATCCCGAGTTGTTCCTTTGCCTCCTTAAGTTGACCCTGAGGCTTTCCCAGGATAAATAAACATAAAACCACGCGTTAATTCATTCGACGATTCATAAATTTGTGCGGTTAATTTTTGACCGATCCGGATTTATCTGACTGCAACGAAATGTCAATCCGATAACATTAAAAGGGTAGGTCCGTGGTTTATCACCTCCGCTCCATCTTGCAGCAGCTGGAGCCCTTCCGACCCCTGACAACGACGTCATATGATGAATCGTGAATCACCCTAGTTAATTATGCAGAATTATCGAGCGTTTAAATTAATGTTGAATTTATCATTGTGGGGCAATGAAATAACCACAATAATTTATTCAATTTTATATGAAGGAGTTTATTGTTTATTTTACTTGGGCAAGTCCCAAGGTCGAACTCAAGGAGGCAAAGGAACAACCTAGAATTTAGTCTATCAAAGTTCGTGTACGGTTTTTGAGGCGGTCTTTTTTTGTTATTTTTAACGCAAATCTGGGATGCAAAATGCAAATGTGGCCACTTTTAGGGAATAAAATGTAAAGATCAATCAAACGATGTCCGAAAATTACGAAACTTAGCCGAGATGTTAATTATGATGAAATGAAAGCATTTTTGTTTGAGTTTTTGGAGCAAGAAAAATATTTTATGAATTCATGATTGCAAACGATGCAAATTTCAATATTTAATTATAATACATATTAAACCAATTTATTTTCATGGGAAAAATTATCCAAGATCTATTACTAGGTGATCGATCTCAGAAAAATCCTAAATCTCAAAAATATAAGATGTAATACCTATTAAAAATTAAAAATCAAAATAGGAAAAATGATTTTCACAGGGTAAATTATGCATGCAAATGCAATTCTTTTTGGGCACGATGTAACATACAACTACTTCTACAATACATGAATTTTTGGTAATTTTTTGAGCAATGATTAATTAACTATGAATTTCAGAGCACGGAATGGATAAAATATGCAATTGTTTACGAAACAATTAATCATTAATTAACACATATAATAAAAAATGTCAAACATATGTCATAATATAGAGAATTAATTGAAGAACATCACGATAATTTTGAATAATAAAAATAATGCAATGTGGAGGTTCAAAATGAAAGGGAAACACTTGGGCATTTGTGCAATTACAATATTTAAATAAATATAACAATTGTATTGGGAAGGGCCAAAGTATAATTACTAGAATGCCCGGGGGGAGATGTGCAAAATTCCCAGAGGGGCAGGGATTCGAGCCTGGCTCTAGCGATGGGAACGGTGGTGCGCCGATGTTATGGCCTCCGCGGAGGAGTTAGGGGATGCTCCTGTGGGGAGCAGTAGGGGGCGGAGCACGGTCGCTTGGCGTCGTGGCAGTGCAGAGGAGTGGCTCTTGTCGCGGAGGATGCAACCGACGAAGGGAAATTGCGGGGAAGGCTTCGGCTGGGAAAGCACGGTTGGAGGTGGATGTGCATCGACTGGAGACCGGTGCAGGTGCAGGATGCGTCGTTCAAGGCATCGTGGCCGCCAATGGTGAAGATGCTGAAATTGATGTAGGTGCGTTTCTAGGAGATGGGAAGTGGTTTCAGGCGGAGAAGATGAAGTCGTCGGTGGTGGCTTTGAAGCTCGATGGTTGAACAATCGAGGGAGATACGTGGCGGAGCATGGAAAGGATGAAGGTGGAGGATGTTGCGTAGTCGTTGGCTCGACGGTCAACGAGGACCGAAGCAAGGGCAACCACGCGGCGCAGGTGCAGTGTTGCAACAGCCGTAGAGGGCCAGATCTCACCGTAGTCAATTTTGTGTAATAATGAGTGATAAAATGTAATTATTATCAAAACATGCATGAATGCAAATTATACAGAATAAATGAATAAATGTCAATGAATATTAGGGATTTGAGCTTAATTCATGATTTTTAGAGTGATGAATCTGAGATTCATCATCCCTCTATACTTAAACCATGCTCGGCCCTGAGCATCAAAAGAAATGCAATGAGGTGAAATGAGATTGGGTTCCATACCAAGACCATGAGCATAAGGTGAAAATGAAACTAGACTCTACCTTTGGATTATTAGTTTGGTGGAACTTCTGTGAGACTTGGAATTTTTAAAATCAACAACCTTCAAGTTCTACACATCATTGTCACAGTTTTGCCTCAGAAGTCATCTTAGATCAATCCTCTTCCCAAAGCATACCCCATGAACATTGAACAATCAACTCATGTGTGTGAATTGTTTTAGCTCTTCCCATCCAGAATTCCATACTACCATGCAAACCTCCTCTCCAGTAACTCGTCCTCGGGGTGTCAGGTATTTCCTTCTAAGGTCCGTCGTGCTGTGTTCACAAACGAATAGAGGGATAAATTAGAAAAAGGAGAAAAGAACTGGAGGGTGGCTAGTGTAGTCACCTCTCCTTGTGAAGCCGGCCAGTTTAGCCAAGTCTCCACCAATATCTGCAAGTTTTCTTGAAGCTTGGACCCTTTTTTTGGTCAAATGTTTTATTTGGTAGTGGCTTCTTTGTGTTTGGATTTTTGATAGCTCTGCTTAGATCTTGTTGTGCCCCTACGGATATAGAATCTTTTTTTCTGTACATGTTTTGAGGATTAGAAAAAAATGTGCCCATCCATCCATCCCTTTTCTGAAGCTTTTTTTCAACCTGTACTCCAGTCTTTAGATGTCCATGCTACCGGAAAAGAAACTCACATAGTCTTCCATCACCCCGTCTGAGTTGAGCTAAGTGCATAGTGCGAGAGTACAAATTAATTCCCTATTCCAGAGTCGTACCCAGAATGAAGAGACTAGGTTAGACACTAAGAGTCAAACGCTGCACATTGTCATGTGGAACTCGAAGAATTAAGTCAAAGATCTGAAGTTTCTAAAATCCTATTTCTTGGTGAAGTTCCTCTGAAAATTAAGTAAATTAAGGTCAAGTCCAGAACACTCTCGGTTTCTGCTCATAACTCGGTTCAAAACCCAAAGGCTTTTCACAAATGCATGTAATGCTGGATGAAGTGCAGGTGTGTGAAATGCAAACACAAATTTTTTTTGAAGATTTTTATGCAAAAATGAATAAGAAGCCTTTTTTCAAAAAATTTTGGTTGGACAAAGTCAATTAGTTACCCACCCTATAGATACATATAGACTTACGTGAAAGTACGAGCTATGGGTAAAATATATACATAGTATATATACACACACGTCCCTATACTTAGCGAGTGTTGTGCCCTCATAGCATAAGAAGCATACAAAAGACTTAGCTCGGGATAAGTATAAGAGAGTGAAACAGAATAGATATCAGCCCACCCCCTATACTTAGGCTGTGAATAGTCTAAGTATAGAAGAAGAGCTAAATTGATGCGGTCGGGAGATGTGAATGATGAGAGAATATACAGATGGGCATCGGTTCCCCCTATACTTAGGCTCTGGTTAGCCTAAGTATAGAAGAAGGGTGAAAATGTGGCGATCGTAAGAAGGAGTTTGATGAGGAGAATGGTATGTACAGATGGCATCGGTACCCCCAATACTTAGGCCTTGGCCTAAGTAGAGGAAGAAGATGTACAAGGAGACCGATGGGGTCGGGAAGGAGGGTGGGTAGCCGATGATTAAGGCGGTTTTCGATCGATCTTTTTGTGAGCCTGTGGTGGGAGATCGTAATGATAAGAAGCATATGATTCCCAACCATTATCAGTGTTATCTTCAGAGAAATCATGTCGGATAGTAGATGAAGTGTATGAATCAGATGAAAGATAACCATC
Source organism: Ottelia alismoides (assembly GCA_037367405.1). NCBI lineage: Eukaryota > Viridiplantae > Streptophyta > Magnoliopsida > Alismatales > Hydrocharitaceae > Ottelia > Ottelia alismoides. The sequence goes on from JAZKJV010007221.1 coordinate 211,363, forward strand.
ATCGAAGTTATCCTCAGAGGAATAGTATTTGAAAGTGGAGGCAATCCAGATATTCTTGTTTTTCAGTTGTTTTCTCAGAATTTGTTCCTTATTGGGATCAAGAAATCCGTCCTTGGATGATGAATACTCTAAAGTACCAGTCTCAATCAGCTCATAAGAAATTATTCCAGTATATTTAATGAGACCAGGAGAATCAGTTTTGGATGAATAATAGTGAGGAACGGGAATCGTCCAACGAGAATCGAAGTTTGGATCCTTTCAAAGATAAGGTTTTAAGACTGCAGAACAGACCTCACTCATGTAGATTACCTTTTTCAGACTTGATGAGGGATCATCAGATGATTCCTCTTCTGGAAGGTCAAAGGCGACTTTCTATTTAGATGAAGGAGCAACCATTTGTTTCGTGAAGATGCTGGTCCTGGGAGTGAGGTGTTGACACTTGAGTCTCCAGATGAATAACCATTGAAAATTTTCTCCTTGGTTGGTGTACGTCCTGGGCATTTATCCTTGGTTTTCTTAATGTTGGTGCAATCCTGAGTTGGATCGATTTGGTCAAGGTAGCCAGATAAGGTTGACTCAGGGTGTGCCCATGCATATGTCTCAGGATCATATAAGAAACACTTTTCTATGGTGAGAGAAACGAGAAATGGAATAGTGGGGAGAGTCCCTGCATATTCATTCTCAATTGACTTGATGTTGGTGCATTCTGGTGTCAGGTTGATTTGATCAATGTGGACAGAGGACATCTCGATCGACTCGAGATGTGCCCATGCATAAGTCTCAGGATCATAATCGGAGTCATTTCCCATGGTGAGAGAAGCGGGAAATGGAGTAGTAGGGAGATTCTCTAAACCAATAGTCTCATCAACAGTCGTTATCTCTGGTGTAACAACGGGGTAGGGATCTTCTACCACTTGATTGTTACAGCTGTCGAGGGCTTCGTTGGTTGCCTCAGGAAATCGTGGTTCCTCAAAGATTTGTTGAGATCGAAGTACTCCCAAAGCTGTAAAATTGATTTCTCGAGTCTCGCACTCAATAATTGCCATAGCTGATGCCAAGAATGGCTTTCCGAGAATGATTGGAAACTGGGTGAATTCTCCTTGATGCTCAATATCAATGATTGTGAAGTCCACTTTGAGCGAAGCACCTTGGAATGTAACAATGACTGAAATTGTTCCTCTCAGCCGCTTTATCGATCGATCAGCCAGTTGAACGATCTCTCGTATTTTCCTGATAGGTCCGAGTTTGAGCTCGTTAAATATAGAGGTCGGTAGGATATTAATTGGTGAGTTTTTATCATTTTGAGCATGGGTAAATATTGTATCTTTGATTCCACAATCAAATCTGGGCAACCGCTTCACTATACGGCTCTTGGTTTTTCTCCTCAACACCAAGGAGGTGACCATTGACAAGATATGTCTTTCAGTCTTTGTTCTTATCCTACCAGACTTTTTCATAATTAATTTATTCATTATAAATCCTTTTAAATTGGGAAAGTGTTCAATGGCCTGTATAAAGGGAAGTTCAAAAATCAGTCTCTTCTCCAGTGCTTCCTGTAAAGCAGCATCTCAATTCTTCAGATCTTCAGTTTAATTTTTATGTATTTGACTGGATTTCAATTTTTTGAGTGTTTTCTAATATTTCATTTTTTGGTATTTTCTGTGTGGTGTGTCGATGTGGTGTTTTCTGTAGATGAGAAGGAACTTGATGTTTCGAGTAAGAGTTAGAGTCATAGTCATCCCTAGGGGAGTAATATGCAGAAGTGTCGCTATCAGAGTAGACCCTAGGGTAATCATAGTCTGGGGATTTCTGAATATCCATAAAATTTTCAACATGAGATCCAATTTTTTCCTCATCCATTTTTATATTCGAGCTACAAGAGAGTAAAATTAGTTGGTAGGAAAACTTTCAAAATTTATCCTCCATTAACTCAAATATCTTATTTCTCCTCAAAATATCATCCTCAAAAATCTTTTCATGATCAATTATGGGAGCAGTCGGTGTATGTTCTTCTTTTTGAATTTGGGATTCAGTAATTTCATCTTACATTTTCCTGTATGAGCTAAGAGGAGATTCTCTTGGATTATCTAATATATGATTGTTATTTTCTGAAAATTTCTCCTCATAAATTATGGAAGGAGTCTGCTTAGTGGAAGGATTTTGCGGGAATCTGTAGTTCTCGTACTCAGCATACCGCGACTCAAGTATGCAATGAGTAGAGCCTACTTCCATAGTCATGATTGATCATAACCCCAAATAATAGAGTCATACATGGTTTATATGTGTCGATATCATCAGTTTTGTCCTCTGTATGTGTCGGCTGATTGAAAGGAATGGTATTCGGGTTAGTCAATAGGTATTTGATCATCACGGTTAATCCAACACTGATGATCCTTAGGTGGGATCCTCTCCATATGGTGTGATCGGGTTTGGTCTCTCGGCCAATCATGAGTCTAAAAGTGAATGGTTCTTGAAATGGTTCATTAGTTTCAGCGAGAAATTGGGAATAAGATGGGTCTAGTGTAATCCGTCAGATGCTTCAATCTAAGAGGAGGTCGGTGGTGACAGCCTGACCTCCTTCTTCTCCAGCGTGGTCCGAGGCTTGACACCTCGTTGTAAAACAACCTCCGTGCCTGCTGCTCCTCGCTCCGGTCAGCCGTCGTCCAGTGACTTCCTACACCACCGCTGATACCCCCATCCATCTTTTTCTCCGCCTCCGCCACAAGTCCATCGTTCCGCCCCTTCATCAACGATGACACCGCCATCGACCAGCATTGCCACCTCCAGATGCTCATCTCAATGCTGCTCCGCTTCCCCGCCGTTCTTTACCGACATTTCCGGGAGCGAGGAGCTCCGTCGACCATGCTCCACTGCCCTGACGATCCACGGTTGTATGTCGGCCACGGGAGCTTCGCAGCTGCACCACCTACGCCCCAGTTGCTCACCAGCCTCCTCATGAATATGTGATTCATCACTCTAACAGTTAAAAATAGAGCGTTGTTCCCGAGTAATTAGATGCATATTTCCACTTATATTACATAATTAGAATTCATGCATGCAAGCATAATATCTGTATTTTAGCATTCATATTTGCATAAATAAGAAGCCAAATTCACTTGTAAATATTCACCTGTATATTAGCGAAAATACCTTATTTGTATATATTTTATACTAACTCCGAATCCAATAAAATCAACTCTTTAGTGTATATATTACTAACACTAATAAAGGAAAAATATCAAAAAACACTAACTTGTAAAATTAACCAATAAAACCCCAATCCAAGTGTGAAACAAGGAGCCTTAAAATATGCATATCTCTCTCATACAACCTCTGAATTAGGTCTACTCACTTTTAAAGTAATATACATTCAAAGACCTTCGAAACAAGACCAATTTCATTAAAATCGGAGCTTGTATGCAAAACTTGGATTTTGGACCCCTTTTGTATATTGTACATATTGACCTTTTTGCCCTTTATTTTATCTTTTTATTTTCGTAATTATTAAAAATCCAAAAAAATTAGATTAAGTTGTAAATATTCCTGTCATATTTTTTCTAACTTTATTTTGATTTTTCTCTCTTTTAAAAATGACAAAAAAATTATAAAAGATAAAATGCGGTATTTTATATCTATAAGGTACCACCCAAAAATATACTTTGTACAGTTTTCTTCTTCTGATTTTCGGCCCTTCACGAAAGTTGTAGATCTCTTCGAGACAAGCACTTTTGTGTTGATCATTTTTTGATTTAACCCCTTTTGTTATTTCTTTTTTATTTTTGTTTACATTTAATTTTTGAATTTTCTAGGAGCGACATGTGGCCGCTCCTAGAGCTGCCACATGTCACCCCTTTATTTTATTATTTTTGGATTTATTATTATTATTATTTTATTATTACTATTTTAATTTTTTTAGTAGCCCACTATTTATTTTATTATTTTATTTATTTTATCTCCCTTTTACCTCTTCTCCCCTTACTTGTCTTCCACTTCAAGCCAATAACTCCCCACTACTCCACTCTCTCCATCTCTTTTCCAACTTCCTCCTCCTCTTTATGATCTCATCTCCTCCTCCATTGTTCATCATCCACCGTTTTTGAGAGAAGTGAGGTCGAGCCCCTTTAACCTTCAGGTGACAACTGTAGGAGACGAGTCGAGCGACGACAACCTCAAGGCGAGATCCACGGTTAATCTCTGCGTAGTGAGATGCCAGCAAGCTCACGGAGCTTCTCCGATTTTCGATTGCCAAATCGATCGAGGCCACGACGACGGAAGCCGCACGACGCGACTCCACTTTCGGCGAATCACAGGTAAGTAATCTCTTTTCTTTTTCATTTCATTTTTTATCTAACATTATTTTTTTCTTGTTGATTCGTATCACCACCACCACATTATATTCACTATCACCTCCATCACTACATCAACCATTATCACCTCTACCATCACAATCCACCTAATTCATTCACATTTTATTCCTGTTTATAAAGAAAATATAAAAAAGTACAAAACAAAATTTAAAAAAAAAAGTTTTGTAGGTCCACGGTGGCCAGCCACGCTGCACCAACCACCATCTCCTCCTCGTGACCGCCGGTGCACCTCCCAGCCAGTGCCGACCTCCACGGTAGCCTCAGGGCGCCGCGCCCTCCCACCATCGCCATGCGCACACACGTCAGTTACGCCACACGAGCCCCTCGCTGTGCGTGCCCCTCACCCTCGCCAGAGTTCTGCTCCCTTAAGCGGCGCCCTCTCCGCGCGCACTGCCAGGCGTCGCCCACCTTAGCTGGGTGCACCAGCAGCCACCTGCCCGCTGCGAGAACCTCCACTGCGGTGCGCCAGCTCCGCCCGCACGGCGACGCTCCATCGTCCTCCTCCGTGCGGTGCCGCCCCGCGCCTCCCTCGCAGCCGCTCTGCCCTGCATAGCCCTTCCTCGCCCCAGCGTCCACTCCCCGTCGCACCTCCCACCGCTCGGCGAGCACGGCCCCAGCCGCCTTCGCAGGAGCGTGTGCCGCCCCACACCGTACCATCCCTAGGCGGCCGCCCCTCATCACCCGCGCCGCCCTTTTGCTCCCCCTCCGCACGACGTGCGGCCACCAGACGCCAGCTCCGCGTGCCTCCCCGTAGCCGCCGTCCCCTCGAGCACCGCCCTCCGGCCGCGCACCCAACCACCGTCGCCGCGCAACCCTGCCATGCGCGTGCCTTAGATCTCGTGAGCCCTAATCGCCCCTGCACCTTACGTGAGAAGCAAAGGTTCAAATTTTATTTATTTATTTTGTAAATTTTGCATTATTTTCCTATTAAGTCTATTATATTGCAAAAGTGCCCCTGTGCACATTATTCTCTTTATTTATTTTATACTGTCTTGCAAAGATACCCCGGCCTTTGAGTATTAATTTGGACAATCATTTTGCATCATTTAATTTAATGAAAAAAACATATTGTAGAGAAACTAAATCTTTATCTCCTGACTATTTATTTATTTTTGTGAGCAACAATTTGTTTATTAAAAATAAGAGATTGCAAATCAGTGATATTTTACTCATTTATGCTCTGAAATTCGCATATGGTCATTTATTGCTCCAAATATTGTGAAAAAATTGAGAATGATTCCTCTAAGCTGCTTTAATTACAATCCAAATTTTGTCCAATTAGGAGGAGTTATCTTATGCATAAAATAAATTCTAGGGTGATTTCTGTAATTGATTTTTAATTTAATCCACAAAGATTAGTTTTGAGAAATTCCAACTCTCCTGGATTCCTTATTTGAACATCTAATTGAGATAATTCATTATCTGGATAATTTTATTTCATTGATTAATTAGGAATTAAAGACTCGCAGTCACTCTGTTTTCAGTAAAAAATCATAAAAAAATCATAAAGTGTCAAAAAATTCCAAAAAAATTAATGTAGCTTACTTTCATCATGTTTATCTTCCAGTAAATTTTTCATAATTTTTTGCATATCATTTGCACTAAAAATTGCATAAAAACCTCAGAAAAGTTTGCATTTTTCATTTGTGCATTTTAAAGCCAAAAATTCCAAAAAAAATACATTTTGCACTCGTTGTTGGATTAGGTTCTTAGGAAAAATATCACTTTGCTGATTTAAACTTTTTTTACATTAAAATTAAATATGGCTAAGTCGGTTCTTTTCGTATTAACTTAATCCAATCCATATTCTGTATTTGTCATTTTTATTGCATAAAAAAATAAGAAAAAAATCCCACTTGGAAAACCACATATTAATTCATCTAATCTGATCCCGAGTTGTTCATTTGCCTCCTTGAGTCGACCCTGGGGCTTGCCCAGGCTAAATAAACATAAAACCGCGCGTTAATTCATTCGAAGATTCATCGATTTGTGCGATTAATTTTTGATCGATCCGGATTTATCCGACTGCAACGAAACGTCAATCCGATAACATTAAAAGGGTAGATCGGTGGTTTATCAAATGGCACCATTGTCGGGGAGGCAAACAGCTTAGGATCATTTTAGAAAATTAAATTTACGTTTTCCACTCTCTCGGGTAGTCTGATCCCCGAACCACCTTGTAATTTTTCATTTTTTCAAATATTTTCTATTTATTTTCCTCTCTCTGACATTTTTGTATCTTTTTTGCGAGGGCCCGGTGGACTTGAAGCGGCTTTCTTGAAGTCGACGCATCTCGAAGTGCATCGGAGGCCGACGATTCGTGGATCAAGTCGGCTGTTGAGACGCCAGAAAGATTTTTTTGTTAACTTGTAAAAAAGTGTCTGCATTTATAGCGGTTCCCGTTTGGGATCTCGCGCATGTACGTCATAATAAAACGTGTCCCCGTGTGCTGTGTGGTTGCTTTACGTTGAATAGGACCTGCACTTGCGGCTCTTAGAGCTTCCTAGGACTGTTTGTGCTCGTAAAATTTAGGACCACACTTCACACATAAAAGACACACTTAGACCTCAGGACTTAGTCAAATTTCAAATCGTTCTTCACTCGCTAATAGAACTGCCTGTCTAGAAGCGGCTTTTTCGTTTGCATTCATTTAGTATAAAAATTTCAACTCAGTATTGCATCCTATATTGTAGAGAGATGGAGGCACTGTAAGTCTTCTAACTCAAGCATTCATCATCGTTTTCTCGATTGCAACGGCTTTTTCCGATTCTCTCTCTCAATTTTCTAAACCCAGGATAAAGGAATTGGGACTGTACGGTAGACATGATTGCTTGTGTGGAATAATATCAGTGACAACTAATCTTTAAAATCGGGGCTGCTAATTGAATTGGACCAAAAAATTGACTAAAATTAACCCTTGTTTGCGGGAAATTAACCCCGACCTTGTTTTCAGGCTGAGTGAGGATACTTGAGTGTGTGTGAACACCTTAAGTCAGAGCCCACATCCCCACCTTCCATATCATGTTCCGACTGATCCTAGAAAATATCACAAGTTGAATTATTCAGGTTCACTGACTAGTACCAAGTAGCCTCCGCCTGTCTCAAGTAGATAGGGGAGAAATTGCGGTACTTCGCGATAAGTTGCCAGTAACCCCTCGGGGTGAAGTTCCAGCCTTGTCAGCCTCCGCCTGCTTGCAGGTAGATAGGGGCAGGTCTTTGAATCCATCAACTTGGGATATGAGTAAAGAAAGGAAGGACCGACCGTATCTTAGACGACATGTTAAACAGGGAAGATGCATCCGGCTTTCAACCGACTTCCCTATAGGCCACGTAACCTTTGCTATCTTGTCTGATAAACTCACACTTAAAATCAACCAGATTAATCGGACTCGATTTCGGGTCCTTCACCGTGTTGAGTGTGAACTCGGGGTTTGCTCTTGCGTTTGTCTTTGAGTCTGTTTGTTTGTATTATCCTGTGTAATTGCACATTTTCTACCTCCATCTGCTTACAATCATCCTTTCCTCTTCAAAGATGTCGGGATATTGGTCCCCATACCCTGAGACCTCTGGTCATTCCTCATCGACCATATACCGATCATCTTCACCTTCTCATTCTTCCATGTATCTTCCGCCATCCACGGGAAATCCTTACCCATGGGCAGCTCCACCTCAACCCGATTATGAAGTTAGAACTTTGACTGACTTCTCCACTACTTCGCATTTCTCATCTACTCCATATTCTAACACCCCAGATCCACTTCCACCTTGGGCTGACTATCCTTATTCTCGAGAGCTTGCAGGAATCAAAGAATCGAATGAAGAGCAAGCCACTGCTGAGACAGATGATTGGCAAAACTATAAGCCCCCACATATTTCATTCTCTCCTCAAGTAGTGACCATACAACAATTTACATATACACATCCTGACTTGACCTTAGGGCATAACATGGTCGATCGAACAACCCGAATGGAGAGGCCTGCACATCCTGATTTCCCAGACTTGATTGACTTTAGTGATCAAGCCTCCATTAACTAGCTTTCATTCGAAGAGCCTATACATTCACAAGACTGGACTCATGACCTAGACTTATCAGTCCCTGTTTCATTGACTCCATCATATGAGGCTCCAACCAATATTTACCCTTTAGATATTCCATACTCGACCCAACATTACATGCCAGAGTCTAGATATGTTGAGTATGAGACCCCAATATCTCAGCAGTGTCCTCCAATAGAGCAGAACTCTCCCATGATTTGTCATGAGAATTTTTTGGAGGATGACATTTCTCGACTTATCGTGAAGAATGAAACATTAGGTAACAAGTTGAGAGACGTCATGGAAATATTGCACTCAATTTCTGCCAGCTTGGGAATGAAAGTGGAAAAGGACGTAAGTAGATCTGATGTTGAAAACCAAGCAAGCATTAGGGAATCCACATCTTCAGTACAACTGGAGTCCATTCTATCTCCCTCTTCTACTAACCCATTGCCTTCCAATCTTGAGTCTGATCATTCATCTATCCAAAACACCAAAAAAATTGAAAAACTAAAAAAATCACATAAAATTTGAAAATGAAAAAGACCTAAAAAAATTGGATCCTGCCCTAAGGGAAGCACTCGATGAAGAACTCATTTTTAATCTTCCCTTAATAAAGGCCGTAGATCACTTTTCCGACCTCAAACGATTTGTGAGAAGTAAATTGATGCCCAAGAGGTCGGGTAATAAGAGAATAAGGACTGAAAGACACATAGTGTCTATGGCCACCTCCTTGGTGATGGGGAGAAAGACCAAGAGCCGCAGAGTGAAGCGGTTGCCCCGAGTTGAGTGTGAAATCAAAGACACCATCTTTACCCATGCGAGAATCGATGATGACTCACCGATAAATATCCTCCCGACCTCTGTGTTTGACAAGCTCAAACTCAGGCCAATCAGAAAGTCAAGAGAGATCGTTCAGTTGGCTGATCGATCTATTAAACGGTCGAGAGGAAATATTTCAGTCATCGTTACTTTCCAAGGTGCTCTACTCCAGGTGTACTTCACGATCATTGACATCGAGCACCAATGAGAGTTTACCCAGTCTCCAATTATTCTCGGGAAGCCGTTCTTAGCCTTGGCTAAGGTGACTATAGATTGTGAGACTCGGGAGATTGATTTTTCAGCATTGGGAGCGCTTAGACCTCACCCACTCTTTGATACACTTTGCTCCAAGGTGACCCGCACATCCGCTGACAGTCGTGACAATCGAGAGGCCGATGAGTCCCACCTCTCTGTGACACCTGAGAGACCGATTGTCCGGACGACCGTTGGTTTAGAGACTCCCCACACCTCCTCAACTGCTTGCACCACCACCATGACAGCTTCTAAGGAGGACTCACGACCAGAAGATGACATTGAGTCGGACATGATTTTTGTTGATTGTCTTGACCATTTTGATAATTTGACACAAGAGCCCAATAATCTCAAGCCAATTGAGATCACTGTCACCTTCTCGAGACGCGTACTGACCCTTCAGGAATATGCTAATCTATATGGTGACTCGTCTGATGAGGAACCCATGTTCAGCACCGCACCACATCCTGGACCTTCAAAGGAAACAACCAAGACTAAATTCACTCCACATAAAAACACGGTTGCTCCCTCTTCTAGTCGGTTATCTAGTGAGAGGAAGTCAAGAATTGATTCCTCGAGATGTTACCCCGAACCTCTCAAGGCGCGTCGCTCTCATCTCCCTCTCAATGATTCAGGTTCTAGAAAACCGATTAAGAAAATTTCCTTCAACATTCCGGAGAAGGAAGTTTCAGAGGAATCCTCATCGGGTCCGGATAAGGTGATTTATATGAGTGAGCTCAGTTCGGCTTTTATCAAGCCTTATCTAAGAAAGCAGCCGTGTGTCGACCCGTGTTGGACGATCCCTTCACCTCACTACTATTCATCTGAGGACGATTCCGATAGCGACACACTTGTATATTACCCACCTCCTCGATCCCGCAAGAAGGTTCGTCACAAACCTTCTTGACCCCTGTATATTCTCAATCCTCATTGTATATATTTCCCCTCCCTCCCCAGTGATTCGAATCACTCGCCCCGGCTCCATATCATTTCATTTTAGGCCTATACTTAGGATGATCATATCCTAAGTATAGGGGGAGAGTGACCCGAGTCTCTTCACTGTTCGCTGTATATTCTCTAGATCTCATCGGTTCTCATACTCACTCCTGTCCTATACTTAGGCTGACCAGAGCCTAAGTATAGGGGGGACCGATGCCCGCTGTGTATATACTCCTCCATTTCCCCTCTTAACCTCGCCCGCCCCATTTTTGATCTTCTTCTAAACTTAGGCTGCCAGAGCCTAAGTATAGGGGGCGGAGCGGCTTCTATACATTTTTATTGTTTTAGCTTTCCTACCCTTAGCACGAGCTATGTCTTTTTCCTCACTTTTCGTGCTCTGAGGATATAGAACACTCTAAGTATAGGGGGGGTGTGTATATATTACATATATACTTCACCCATAGCTCGTACTTTCACGTATTTTCGCGTACTTTTTGTATTTATTTTGCAATAATTACGGGTGGGTAAAAATTGAAGAAAAAATTGTATACTTGTATAATACTTGTAAACCTTTTGTAAAAATTGAAAAAAATTGTATACATGTATATTGTATAACACTTGTATAATCTATATAATACTTATAAACTCTTGTAAATTGTTGTAACATAGGAGGTATACCAAAGTTTTGAAAAAAAACAAAACAAAAAACAAAACAAAACAAAAAAAAACAAAAGATAGGCTTCTTATTTACTCTTGCATATCATCCTTGCATTAAAAAAAGAGTCTTGCATTTCATTCATCTACATAGCATGTCATCTGCATCTCATCTGCATATCTTGCATATGCAAGGTGGAAAGCTAGTGAATTCTGCACCAAGTTATGAGTAGATGTTGAGGAGGGATGTGATTTGTTCTTAATCCACATAATTTCAGGGGAACCTTATAGGAACTGGAGTTAAGATTTCTCAGGTCAAGTGACTTAATTCTTTGAGTCCGCAAGTCTATGTTCACATGTCATCTTGATTAGTCTAAGTAGAATATCTCGTGCACATGCATGATTCTTTTAGATAATGACCTAACTTGGACAAGCACAATGCACGTAGCTCTTCATTGATGAGGTGGTGAGGAGGTAGAATCCTTTAGCTTGGAGTAGCACACGGGTGGAAACATCCGTCCTCCTCTAGGGAGGGTAGTGCATCTCAACCTAGTTTGGTGGTGTTGACATCTAATGACGGGATGTTGTGGGTTGCAATAATACTTCAAAAGAGGGATAGTCTACTGGCTCAAGAGGAAAAACTCCTGATGTACATGTTGCACCTTGTATATAGTTCAAAAAAAAAGAAGAAAAAAAAGAGAAAAAATGCAAGAACTCCAAAAAAATCAGACAGGTCCAAAAAAACAACCTGTCGGAGTATGTATATTAGCAAAGAAAATGCAGCTGGATGACTTGGCTACACTGGTCAGGCATCCCAGGATAGGTAGCTACACTGGCTACCATCTATTCTTTTCTCTACCCCTCCTCTTAAGCTGGTCGCACTTGAACTTAGAAGGGAATACCCCGCTCCTCAAGGAAAGAGTTACTGGACCAGGTAACTAGAGTTACCTTGTTAGAGGAGGCTATTTCTGAGCCATTTCTGATGTGGAGAGTTACATTTCACTTACACAGTACAAGTAAGAATCATAGTCATCAAAATTTACGTCTGAGGATTTGTTCTGACCTGACTGTTGAGGCGTCTTGAATAGAAGACTTGTGGAACTTGAAGTCTGTTAGGTCTTAAGTTCAAATCCCAATAAGGTTCCGCCACACAATTAATCCAAAGGTCGAGTCAAGCTCCATTTTCAACTTTTGTTCATGATCTTAGTATGGAACTCAAAATCATTTCACTCTTGCATTTCATTTTAGTTGCTCGGGGACGAGCAAGGTTTAAGTATAGGGGGTTGATGAATCTGTGATTCATCACTCTAAAAGTTGAAAATAGAGCTTTGTTCCCGAGTAATTAGATACATATTTCCACTTATATTGTATAATTAGCATTCATGCATGCAAGCATAATATCTGCATTTTAGCATTCATATTTGCATAAAATAAGAAGCCAAATTCACTTGTAAATATTCACCTGTATATTAGTGAAAATACCTTATTTGTATATATATTATACTAACTTCGAATCCAATAAAACCAACTTTATAGTGTATATATTACTAACACTAATAAAGGAAAAATATCAAAAAAATACTAACTTGTAAAATTGACCAATAAAACCCCAATCCAAGTGTGAAACTAGGAGTCTTAAAATGTGCATATCTCTCTCATACAACCTCCGAATTAGGTCTACTCACTTTTAAATTAATATACATTCAAAGACCTTCGAAATAAGACTAATTTCATTAAAATCGGAGCTCGTATGCAAAACTTGGATTTTGGGCCCCTTTTGTATATTATACATATTGACCTTTTTGCCCTTTATTTTATCTTTTTATTTTCTTAATTATTAAAAATCCAAAAAAACTAGATTAAGTTTTAAATATTCATTTCATATTTTTCTAACTTTATTTTGATTTTTCTCTCTTTTAAAAATGACAAAAAAATTACAAAAGATAAAATGCGGTATTTTAAATCTATAAGTTACCACCCAAAAATATACTTCGTACAGTTTTCTTCTTTTGATTTTCGACCCTTTACAAAAGTTGTACATCGAGACGAGCAACTTTCGTGTTGACCATTTTTTGATTTAACCCCCTTTGTTATTTCTTTTTTTTTGTTTACATTTAATTTTTGAATTTTCTAGGAGCAACATGTGGCTGCTCTTGGAGCCGGCACATGTCACCGCTTTATTTTATTATTTTCAGATTTATTATTATTATTTTATTATTACTATTTTAATTATTTTTAGTAGCCTACTCTTTTATTTTATTATTTTGTTTATTTTATCTCCCGTTTACCTCTTCTCCCATTACTTGTCTTCCACTCCGAGCCAATAACTCCCCACTACTCCACTCTCTCCATCTCTTTTCCAACTTCCTCCTCCTCTTTATATTCTCATCTCCTCCTCCATTGTTCATCATCCGCCATTTTCGAGAGAAGTGAGGTCGAGCCCCTTTAACCTTCAGGTGATAGATGTAGGAGACGAGTCGAGCGACGACAACCTCAAGGCGGGATCCGTGGTTAATCTCCGCGTAGTGAGCTGCCAGCCAAGCTCACGGAGCTTCTCCGATTTTCGATCGCCAAATCAGATCGAGGCCACGACGACGGAAGCCGCACGATGCGGCTCCACTTTCGGCGAATCACATGGAAGTAATCTCTTTTCCTTTTCATTTCATTTTTTATCTAACATTATTTTTTTCTTGTTGATTCGTATCACCACCAACACATTATATTCACTATCACCTCCATTACTACATCAACCATTATCACCACTACCATCACAATCCACCTAATTCATTCACATTTTATTCCTGTTTACAAAGAAAATATAAAAAAGTACAAAATAAAATTAAAAAAAACAAAGTTTTGCAGGTCCAAGGTGGCCAGCCATGCCGCACCAACCACCAGCTCCTCGTCGCGACCACTGGTGCACCTACCAGCCAGTGCCGACCTCCGCAGCAGCCTCAGGCCGTCGCGCCCTCCCGCCATCGCCACACGCCCATGTGTTAGTTATGCCTCACGAGCCCCTCGCTGTGCGCGCCCCTTGCCCTCGCTAGAGTTGCTGCTCCCTCGAGCGGCGCCCCTCCGTGCGTACTGCCAGGCGCCACCCACCTCAGCTGGGTGCACCAGCAGCCACCTGCCTGCCGTGAAAACCTTCGCTGCGGTGCGCCAGCTCTGCCTGCGCGGCGGCGCTCCATCGTCCTCCTCCGCGCGGTACCGCCTCGCGCCTCCCTCACAGCCGCTCTGCCCTGCATAGCCCATCCTCGCCCTAGCGTCCTCTCCCTGTCGCACCTCTCACCGCTTGACGAGCGCAGCCCCAGCCGCCTTCGTAGGAGCGTGTGCCACCCCACGCCGCACCATCCTCAGGCGATCGCCCCTCGTCACTCGCACCGCCCTTTCGCTCCCCCTCTGCACAACACGTGGCCACCAGACGCCAGCCCTGCGCGCCTCCCCGTAGCCGCCATCCCCTCGAGCGCCGCCCTCCGGCTGCGCACCCAACCGCCGCTGCCGCGGGGCCCTGCCGCACGCGTGCCCTAGATCTCGTGAGCCCTAGCCGCCCCCGTACCTTGCGTGAGAAGCAAAGGTTCAAGTTTTATTTATTTATTTTGTAGATTTTTCATTATTTTCTAATTAAGTCTGTTATATTGCAAAAGTGCTCCTGTGCACATTGTTCTCTTTGTTTATTTTATATTGTCTTGCAAAGATAACCCTGCCTTTGAGTATTAATTTGGACAATCATCTTGCATCATTTAATTTAATGAAAAATAGCATGTTGTAGAGAAACTAAATCTTTATCTCCTGACTATTTATTTATATTTTTATGAGCAACAATTTGTTTATTAAAAATCAGAGATTGAAAATCAGTGATATTTTACTCATTTATGCTCTGAAATTCGCACATAGTCATTTATTGCTCAAAAAATTGTGAAGAAAGTGTGAATGATGCCTCTAAGTGTGCTTTATTTACATTCCAAATTTCGTTCAATTAGGAGTTGTCTTGTGCATAAAATAAATTCTAGGGTGATTTCTGTAATTGATTTTTAATTAAATCCACAAAGATTATTTTGAGAAATTCCAACTCTCCTGGATTCCTTATTAAAACATCTATTTGAGATAATTCATTATCTGGATAATTTTATTTCGTGGATTAATTAGGAATTAAAGACTCGCAGTCACTCTGTTTTCAGTAAAAAAATCATAAAAATCGTAACGTGTCAGAAAATTCCAAAAAAATTAATGTAGCTTACTTTCATCATGTTTATCTTCCAGTAATTTTTCATAATTTTTGCATATCATTTGCATGAAAAATTACATAAAAACCTCAAAAAAGTTTGCATTTTTCATTTGTGCATTTTAAAGCCAAAAATTCCAAAAAAAATACATTTTGCACTCGTTGTTTGATTAAGTTCTTAGGAAAAATATCACTTTGCTGATTTGAACTTATTTCACATTACAATTAAATTTGGCTAAGTCAGTTATTTTCTTATTAACTTTATCCAATTCGTATTCTGCATTTGTCATTTTTATTGCATAAAAAATAAGAAAAAAATCTCATTTGGAAAACCACGATTTAATTCATCTAATCTGATCCCGAGTTGTTCCTTTGCCTCCTTAAGTTGACCCTGAGGCTTTCCCAGGATAAATAAACATAAAACCACGCGTTAATTCATTCGACGATTCATAAATTTGTGCGGTTAATTTTTGACCGATCCGGATTTATCTGACTGCAACGAAATGTCAATCCGATAACATTAAAAGGGTAGGTCCGTGGTTTATCACCTCCACTCCATCTTGCAGCAGCTGGAGCCCTTCCGACCCCTGACAACGGCGTCATATGATGAATCGTGAATCACCCTAGTTAATTATGCAGAATTATCGAGCGTTTAAATTAATGTTGAATTTATCATTGTGGGGCAATGAAATAACCACAATAATTTATTCAATTTTATATGAAGGAGTTTATTGTTTATTTTACTTGGGCAAGTCCCAAGGTCGAACTCAAGGAGGCAAAGGAACAACCTAGAATTTAGTCTATCAAAGTTCGTGTACGGTTTTTGAGGCGGTCTTTTTTTTGTTATTTTTAACGCAAATCTGGGATGCAAAATGCAAATGTGGCCACTTTTAGGGAATAAAATGTAAAGATCAATCAAACGATGTCCGAAAATTACGAAACTTAGCCGAGATGTTAATTATGATGAAATGAAAGCATTTTTGTTTGAGTTTTTGGAGCAAGAAAAATATTTTATGAATTCATGATTGCAAACGATGCAAATTTCAATATTTAATTATAATACATATTAAACCAATTTATTTTCATGGGAAAAATTATCCAAGATCTATTACTAGGTGATCGATCTCAGAAAAATCCTAAATCTCAAAAATATAAGATGTAATACCTATTAAAAATTAAAAATCAAAATAGGAAAAATGATTTTCACAGGGTAAATTATGCATGCAAATGCAATTCTTTTTGGGCACGATGTAACATACAACTACTTCTACAATACATGAATTTTTGGTAATTTTTTGAGCAATGATTAATTAACTATGAATTTCAGAGCACGGAATGGATAAAATATGCAATTGTTTACGAAACAATTAATCATTAATTAACACATATAATAAAAAATGTCAAACATATGTCATAATATAGAGAATTAATTGAAGAACATCACGATAATTTTGAATAATAAAAATAATGCAATGTGGAGGTTCAAAATGAAAGGGAAACACTTGGGCATTTGTGCAATTACAATATTTAAATAAATATAACAATTGTATTGGGAAGGGCCAAAGTATAATTACTAGAATGCCCGGGGGGAGATGTGCAAAATTCCCAGAGGGGCAGGGATTCGAGCCTGGCTCTAGCGATGGGAACGGTGGTGCGCCGATGTTATGGCCTCCGCGGAGGAGTTAGGGGATGCTCCTGTGGGGAGCAGTAGGGGGCGGAGCACGGTCGCTTGGCGTCGTGGCAGTGCAGAGGAGTGGCTCTTGTCGCGGAGGATGCAACCGATGAAGGGAAATTGCGGGGAAGGCTTCGGCTGGGAAAGCACGGTTGGAGGTGGATGTGCATCGACTGGAGACCGGTGCAGGTGCAGGATGCGTCGTTCAAGGCATCGTGGCCGCCAATGGTGAAGATGCTGAAATTGATGTAGGTGCGTTTCTAGGAGATGGGAAGTGGTTTCAGGCGGAGAAGATGAAGTCGTCGGTGGTGGCTTTGAAGCTCGATGGTTGAACAATCGAGGGAGATACGTGGCGGAGCATGGAAAGGATGAAGGTGGAGGATGTTGCGTAGTCGTTGGCTCGACGGTCAACGAGGACCGAAGCAAGGGCAACCACGCGGCGCAGGTGCAGTGTTGCAACAGCCGTAGAGGGCCAGATCTCACCGGGAAAGGAGAAGGAGCGGGCTGTCACCACTGTTCCCCATCTTGGTGCTAACGACAGATGGAGGGGAAGTAGGGTGGTACAACGCTTAAATAAGAGGCGAGGGGGCACCGGCTATGGAAGGAAGTAGGGAGATTGATTCGATGGGGATTTGATGAGATGCTATTGGGTCGAGAGGGATTCGCGGGGGGAGGCGCAACCAGAAGAGGAAGACGGCACGGAAGGCAAGCGACGCGGATGAGATATGCAACGAAGGATGGGATGCGGTGCCCCGATTAGGCAGGTGGTGGTGGAGGAAATTGGGGGAAGGAGAAGGTGCAACGGCCGTCCGATTGGCTAAGATTAGACGACCGAGATGCTGCCACGTGGCAACGAGTGGGACGACGCGGGGAGCACATGCAGGACATGTGTGCAGCAGGCACGTGCTCCACATGTACGAGGATTTTTAAATTTTTTTATAAAAATGAAAATAAATAAGGCAAAAAATAGGTGACACGTGGCGGCTCCAGGAGCGGCCACGTGGCACCTCCAGAAAATTCAAAAAATAAATGATAAAGATAAATCAAAATGAAATAGAAAACAACCTCGGATCGAAAACTTTTCTTCACAAAAGTTGCTCATCTCAAGGAGATCTATAACTTTCATGAAGAGATCAAAACCAAAATCAATCATTTGCACAAAGTGATATATTTGGGGTATCCCATGTACATAGAATACCTTATTTTTGGATTTTATATTTTTTTGTCATTTTTAAACTAGATAAAAATCTGGAAAAATATGATAAAATCAAAGATAAATATTTACAACATTATTCTAATTTTTTGGATTTTTCTTAATTAGGAAAAAGAAAAAATAAAATAAAATATGAAAATGACAATTTTTTTACTGACAGTTAGTGAAGACTTAGACTCAGTTATTTTCATTGATTCAAGCTCAGTTTGGATTTGGATTTTTGTGCATTTTAATAAAACTTTTATCAAAGAAGATAAATGAAAAAGAAATAAAATAAAATGAGTCAATTATGTACATAAAATAATAGGTCAAAAACCGCTAAAATACAAAATGTACAAAAGAGGCCCAAAACCCAACTTTCACATATGAGCTCTGATTCACTTGAACCTGGTCTTGTTTTGAAGGTATTTGAATGTACATTAGTTCAAAAGTGAGTAGGATCAAAATGGGCACTGGATAAGGAAGATATCAAGGTTTTAGTCCGAGAATCCTAGAACTAGGGTTTGGGTTTTTGGTGCACTTATTTAGGTTAGTAATTTTTTTTGTATTTTTCATCTATTATTGTTAGTGATACGTACACAATGGAGATGGTTTTAGGTCAATTGGAGTTAGCATGAATTAGTTAAAATATGGGAAGTTAGGATATTTTATAGATTAATTGGGCTTGGATTTTTGGCTTCTTATTTTGTGCAATAATGAGTGATAAAATGCAATTATTATCAAAACATGCATGAATGCTAATTATACATAATAAATGAAGAAATGACAATGAATTTTAGCGATTTGAGCTTAATTCATGATTTTTAGAGTGATGAATCTGAGATTCATCAGAGATGGATGTTAGCAATAAGGTATAAAGTAGACTTCATGCACACGTGTTGTATATCTACCCTCTAGGATCCACCTATAGGTATCAAACCCATTGGGTGTAAACGAATCTTCAAGAGAAAGATGGAACCTGATGAGAAGGTAGAGACCTTGAAAGCACAGTTTATAGCCAAGAGTACACTAAGAGAAGACATCATTTGCGATGAGACTTGCTCTCCAGTGACTATGCTTAAACCCATCAAAATATTACGAATTATAGCTATACAACTTGACTATGACATCTAGATGATGGAAGTCAAAATTGCATTACCTATCCGAGGACATTCATATGAAGTAGCCACATGGCTTCATAGTTGAGGAACCAAGATGTGCAATCTAAAGGAACTCCATATATGGACTCAAATAAGCTTCTTGTAGTTGGAACACTATATTTGATGAAATTATAAATGTTATGATTTCAGATAGAATCTTTATGGACCATGTGAAGCTTAGTGGGAGTGCCAATGTGTTCATCATGCTAAATGTAGATAAAATCCTAATCATTTGGAATAATATAAGGATAATAATGAGTGTTTTATGATCTGATAGTTCTATACCTTGAGATATGATCTCAAGGATGCCTCTTATGTCTTAGTTCTGAACTTATTCAGAAGTAAAGAAAAGAGGACATTGGGACCATCACATTAGTGGTACACTTTGGACATGGGAAACTCCAAGGAAAGCTTCTTTCCCTTAAGATATGGTACTGACCTATCATTAGAGATAACATCTCAAAGAGTTGAGGATGGGAATGCCAAAGCTACGTGCAAAGCTACATTCCCTTAAGATATGGGAAGCTAAGTGCATACTGGATGTGTACAAAAGCCAGATGTATGCCATGCAGTGGGAGTAGTAAACTGTTACTAATCCTACTATGGAGATAAAACACTTGATTGCAGTAATAACAATATCTTCAAAGATGAAAAGACTTTTTAAGATAGTGATCTCAAAGTCTTATCTTGAAGAACTTAAGATTTTGTAGATAGTAATATAAAAGGTCTTATCTACAAATGCCTTATGACTTAAGATTAGCTCTTAATCGTAGGTGATAGAGATATCTGTGAATAAATATATTATCATAAGGATAATAGAAACTACATACTAGTTATGATGATTATTGAATTGTAGTGTTAAAAACGCTATAATTTCTTTAACAAGATTGAGTATTGGTTGCAAAAGATGTAACAATCGCATTGGATGTGAGCATTGTTACTAGGAGATATGCAAGTACCGTAAAAGGACTTGGCATAGTCTCTCGGGAATAGAGTGACTGGTCAGCTTACCAGGCTATTTTTTTAAATAGCTTGTGATTAGAACATGAATGTGGGTTTAAAGATTAGCCTATTGATGGTTCTTTGGTCTAGTGGGGGATTCTTGGACATGTGAGCCCACGACGAGTAATTATGCAATTAATGTTATTGTAAATCATTTTCTGATCTAAAATAAAGAATAACTAATTTGTATTGTAGGCCCCTTAATACAATTAGGGTTATATACGATGGCCATCGTAATAATTAAACATTCGTTGATTCAAATGTTGAATCAAAGAGGCTGGTGCTTGGATGATATCTAAAGAGTTAGATTGAGGACTCATCAAGCACCACCAAATGATTATTAAGAAAGTATCTTCAGCTTGAGAAGAAGATGATAATTCTTCTCTAAAGGCTGATATCTAACCGACCTCTCGATGCATGTCTGCGACATAGGAATATATATTTGGAGGTGTTAGATAAGACAGGTCAAAGAATTGACTTAGTGAGATCGAGATAACCAAGACCTATATCATATATTGTCACGATATAGGCACACATCCTCTTACCGGAGACAGATGTGTTACTATATAATTGAGTATGTACATTTGGCGTACCGATAGGTTAATGATCTAGTCAAGGTCTATACACCGGTGAGCTGGTGTGCATGCAAGGTCATATGAGTAATGCGATCTCTCAAAGGGATCATACATGTTCATTACTGAACTGGAAGACATGAGCTCTCTCATGAGACATTGGGATCAAATTCCATGCACAATCATCTCGCTTTTGAAGCTTGACTGAATTTGTAGATTTGTATATGCTTTTGGAAAGTATATGTTCAATACCTAGGTATGATATATGCTTTTGGAAATTATATGATCGATACCGACTCCTAATGATCGAATGAGAAACTTAATATTAAAACCCTGAAGAAGATAGTTTAAAAGTGATCTAAATCTTCGGGCTTATTCTAGGTCTTCCTGTATGCAAGATGTACGAGTATTAGGAATACCTAAGGGTGATGTAATCATAAACGATTGTAACCTTGATGCTTCCATTTCGAAGAGTGATGAAACATGTTTAGATTTCAGTGACTCCTCTCAGTAGAGAAGTAATCTAATCTTAGTCCAAATGATGGATATTGATATGAAGTGATTCAATGAAGTGAGAAGATTAGATTCATGGCTTTGATTTTATCATGTATCTATGAGAGGTCCCTGAGATCTAGATTTGAGATGTGATCTGAATATACAAGTCACTATGCATGGAACATACAATCGCCATTTCCTTATCTCCAAGTATCCGCAGAAAAAAACTCATCATTCTTGAAAGATTTCAAGAACAATTCGAGAAATTGATAATTAAATATGATTAAATTATCATGAATAATTTGAATGCGATTCATCTTATTTACATGCCTGAGAATGATGAAGCAAGGTAAATAAATGTGATTTAATTACCGTGGACATGAATAATGTGGATAGTACTATCCATATTAATAATATATATTACAGAGAGCTATTTGTAAATTGCATTTATAAATTCAATATTGATGTGAATTGGATTCACATTGGTAATTAATTTAAAATACAATCTATATTTTATTTTGGGTGTGTGAATATGATTCACAAATTTCCATTGGCATGATTAAAATTGTCACAAAAATAATTTGGAATTATTTTTGTGAAATAATTTGCAATAAACGTTGTTGCAAATAATTAAAGGATTATGTGAGATACATGATCTCATATAATTGGAAAAGACGCATCCCTACCTTATAGGGAGGGTGGACGACCACCCTTGAGTCCTATTCAAGGTGGTCGTCCCGCCTTATAATAGGAAGGAGCTTGCCTCCTTCCCTATGCTTTAATATGTATTGATTTGACTGAATTAATTTATATTGAATGTTATTCAATATATTTAATTTAATTTAATTAATTTTTATTGTATTTTTTACAATAAAATCATGACCACTGAAAGAAACAAAAAATAATCTCAACCATTGATTTTGTGTTGTCCATGGATTGAAATCCATGAACTCTCAAAATATTATAAACCCTAGCTCTACTTTTAGATCATAGAATTCATGAGCTCTCTCTCTCATCATACACACCCCCTCTCTCTAAAGTGGTCAAGTTGTCGTCCACTTTTTGACCTAGAGAGGATCATCGTCGTGTTGCCGCATCGGCTGCTCATGGATCTTTATCTTCCTCGGTGCTTATTGTACGTGAATAAGACCTTGGATTTCATGTGATGAAATCAGGAGATATGTCGCTTTATCATTATATTTGATTGTGAGAAGGACATGTCTCATCAACGCGCTCATAAGCGTCTCCTCCTTCAGGTCAGACTTGAGATAGGTGGTCTCTTGCTTTAGAGGCATCGATCACAACTACGCTTCAAGATGTATTCCTATATCTTCTTTGTGGTATATGTGAAATTATTTGAGAAGTGTTATCATATCATGTGGTTTCATCATATTATTTTTTTTAAATTCTGCTTCCCCGAGCAAGTAGTATGACTAGTCGCTCCCTATCGCATATGATGTGATCTTCACGTTTTCGTGATGCGCTTAAGGTTTTTCCATAACCTTCAATCACATGAAATAAAATGCAAGTTTACACTAATGCTACTCCTATGAATTAAAAAAATGAAGAAAAGAGAAGCTCACCTTTCTGATGTGGCTGAGAGAAAAGATCGCACGGAGGAGCTCCGGCGAGGGGTTGAATCACTTTAAAATCGCACATTCTCCTCATTGTGGCTTGATGGGGACCTCTTCCTGTCACAAAGGCTCACTCCAAGCTTCGATACAAGGGGTCAAAGTGAGTCAAGAGGGATTAGATTCAAATCGAAACATGGAGTTTTATTTTATAGCAATGATGAAGAGGCTTGAAATATCTAGGGTTTTCGCCCAAATAGATGCGAGATTGACCAAGGATTTGGTTTGGCGTGGAAGGGCAAAGATCGAGGAAGAAATTTCATAAAATGGGTGAGGTGATTCATTCAATGTAGCAATTGCTAAAATTGGGAGAATAAGTAGGGTCAGCGTCTGACAACTCGCCTCCCATTAGCCCATGTAAGACATTACAAGATAAAATAGAAATAAAAATAGAAATAAAAAAGAAAATGATATTATTAATTTTTATTAACACATGAAAGCTGTTTCTTATTTTATATATTATTTTTAGGTGATTTTTATTTATTTTTATTAACTTATTTATTAGGTGTTAATTTTTACAAGTATAATAATAGGTATATATACCTATATATAGTGCGTTTAAATTTTATTTTGTATTTTTATGTAGATAATTTACATATTTACAAAATATTTATATATGTATTTATCTAATTTTATTTTTCCTAGTTTATTTGTATTATTGAATAAATATAGGTATGTATAATACAAGTATAGTACACTTATGTATTTTATTGCATTATTTATTTTAATGAATTTTTAATGCTTTTATTTTATATTTATTATTTAAATATATTTTAAATAATATTTACAAGTATATATAAAAGAAAGAAAGAAAGCTAAAAATACAAAGAATGAATGTAACAAGTATAATATGCAAGTATACAATACAATAGGGACCCAAAAGCCAACTTTTGTATTTTAACTTCAATTTTAATGAAATCACCTTCACTAGATGGATAATTTGATTTATATTAAATTAAAGGTAAGTTGGTAAATTTTTAGTTCACATGGAGAAGATATTGATCGATGAAGCTCTGTTTATGGTTTTTTCATCAGCCTGTCACAATCATACTGTACCTTATTTTTATGTACAATTATTTTTGTAGTTTCCTATACATTTTTGTGTTCATATTTGTATTGAAAATATCTTTATTTGAGGTATAAGAGTGTGTACAATTTAATGTAATTTTTAGCAATATATAGTGTAGGAGGCACCTAGAGTTTCTAGCTAATAATGTTATTTTATTTGTATTTGTGCATATCTCCCTACTTTATTCCTTGTCGACCAAGTCAATATTGACTTAGTGTCAGAAATTAGAGTCAGTTAGTATTTACAATACTCCCTTTAATTTTTTTCTTTTCTTTTCTTTATTCATTTATTTTGTATTAGATCTGTAATTTGTACAAGTTAGTTATATTCACATGTATTTAGCTAGGGTTATAAAGATAAAATAAAGAAATAAAGGTGCATGAATGTGTATTCATCACCCCCTATACTTACCTTGCTAGTCCCTAGCAAACACTAATTAGGAAAATAAGTGACGTGAAAGAAGAATAAAGAAAAGAAAAAATAAAGAAGGTATAATGATCAAGATTTTTCAAACTTGTCCTCACAAAATCAAAGTTTGGAGCTCGGTTAAGACCTTGGGATTATTTGTATGTTCAGAACCATATTAAGGTCAGGACTTGCAACTCAACAACCCTTATATTCCATGCTCCTTTCTTCAGTTTAACTCAATAATTTGGTCAGAACCATCCTTTTAGATGTATACTCTTATAACCTTTAAATGACAAGTACCAAGTCTGTGGACGGTATTAGCTCTTCTTAGATAAGCTGTTGAACTATCCAGTGGTCTCCTCCTCTAGTAACTCATTCTAAGGGAGATGGATATTTCCTTCTAAGTCTAGGTGCATGCTAGTGCACAATGAATTAGGGAGAAGCTAGAAGAAGGAGAAAAGAAGTGGAAATGAACCAGTGTAGCATTTACTTATGAAGTTCAGTCAATGTAACCAAGAATCCACCAAGAATCATGCCTTTTCTGAAGCTCAAGATTTTTGGAATTTTTTGTATATGCTTCTTTTATATATTTCCATGTGTGGCATAGCACTGCATTCTTGTTTACCCCAACAGATATATAATATTTTATTCCGCCCATATTTTGGGGTCATGGAAAATTATGCTAACAGATCTTTCCTCATCCAAAGCTTTATTTCAATCCAATCTCTAATCATTAAATGTCCATGCTACCGGAGAAATAACAAGTTGAAGTACTAGTTTCGACAGTCCTTAAGAATAGTTCCTGAGCCACCCTTGATGAAGCAGTCTAGTATCATCCAAACTTAGACTCCCAGATCTTTCAAGCCCCCATCTAAGTTATGCTAAGTGCTAAGCGTTAGGTTCTAAGTCAAGCCATTATCTCAAGAATTGTACGGATGACATGAAGAGTCCTAGTTAGTCACATTGAATTGACTTATGAACTCAGTCTCATAGAACCTAAAGGATTATGTCATAATCACCTTAAGCGTTTCAATTTCAGTCCTTAACAAGTTCCTCTAAAATTAGGTGGATTAAGGTCTATACCAAGATCCAATCTTCGTATTTTATTCAGACTTGTTAAATTGTGAAAATCATTCAGAAAAATGTAGATGCCAATGCATGTAAATATTTTGTGAAAAAAATTTCTACTTTTAAACATTTTATAAATTTTTAAAAGTTTTGCAATTTTTTGTGGAAAACATTTTACAAAATTTTAGGTTTTTTTTATTTTTAAAGTTTTATGAGATTTTTGAGAAAGGTAAAAGAGTTAACGAAAAGGTATAGAAGTTAGTGTTAGTGGTATGTGTGTTACTCTTCAAATATAATTCTTATATAATGGCGACTGGGGTTGCTATTTCTATATTAAATATCTCAAGATTGTGGTGGATCTATAACTAAATAAAATCATCCAATATAGTCTATTAGTTATATTATTAAAAATACGAAAGTACAAGTTATGGCTGAAGTATATACAACATATATACGACCCCCTATACTTAGTACGAACTATGTCCTCATAGTGATCAAAGAGGAAAAGGAAGACATAACTCATGTTGAGTATATAAAGCCTACATTTCAACGACTCAAATAATATGAAGCTAGTTGTCCCCCTATACTTGGGATTAACCAATCATAAGTATAGCAGACTAGATACAAAGTGGGGATGATCGAGGGTTAGAATGTATGAAATCATTAGTTCGGCATGGCCCCCCATACTTAGGGTAAAATATCCCCAAGTATAGATTTAATATCAACAAGTTAAGAGACAAGTGATGGATCAAAGAATGAACATCTGAGTAAGAGTTTGCAAACAATTTTACAAAATATTTCACAAAACACTTTTTACAAATAAATTCTCAAAAGATTTTCGAAATCATTTTACAAATCATTTTTTTCAAGTAATAGTCATATTATTAACAAATAAAAGTGCAAGTTATGGATAAAGTATATATACAATATATATGACACCCCCTATACTTAGCTTAAACTATATCTTCATAGTGACCAAGAAGCTACAAAGGAAGACATAATTCATGCTAAGTATAGAAAAGTGAAAAGAAACTATACATCAACGACTCAAAGAATAACGAATAAAAAGAATGGAAGTCGGTGATACCTCTATACTTAGTATTAAATAATCCTAAGTATAGAGATTGTACACGTGGGAAAGGTCGAGGATTGGGGAGTTGATTCGGGTCAACAAACCCGGTTCAACCAATCAGGGTGCGACTAGCTACTGGACAAAATGCTAAACGACAAAAAAACATAAAAAATGAGAAACAAATGATAATAAAATAGAAAATGAATTAAAATAAAAATGTTTAAAAAATAAAAATGTAGTAATTAGATTAGCTTATTTATAGTGTTTTTTAATGAATTAAATATGTTATATGCAAGGGTATAAATAAATAAAACCCTTTTATTCATATGTATATATACATATATGTACAACACTTGGATTTTTAATATATTATTTTTACAAATATACATATAATTTAATAACTTATTTTTTACAATATTTTACATGGATTTTGATAAAAATTTTATTTTATTTTTATGGAATAATTTATTACGATAAATATATACAATATATACATGAATTTGTTGTTGTTTATTTTTGGTTTTGTGATTTTTATTTGTATTTTATATAACTCAAATAAAATAAATAAAAATAGTTAATATACATAAGTATAATATACAATAGCACCCCAAAGAGCTACAATTCTCATATTAACTCTAATTTTTATGAAACCACTTCCATTTTAAAGATTATTCAATTTTGAGTACAAAAAGTGAGTTTGCTTAATTTTTAGTTTATATGGTGAAGATATTGGTCTGACAAGTTGAGCTTTATGACTTTTTCAAAGTGTTATTATTTACAAACTGTACAATGGTTATTCTTACAATTATTTTTATTATTTACAACTTATTTTTATGTACAAGTTCCAAGAAGAAGATAATTTAATTTGGAGTGAATTTAGTGATGAATAAATTAGTGTATAAAATATGTAATATATATAAGTGATGAATATACACAAGTGACGATTGATTTTCTTGATTTTTTGGTTATCCCCTACTTTATTCCTTTTTCGATCAAGTCAAGTCTTGAATTTCTCTTGGGGTTTGAGTCAACCTATATTTATTTCATATATACAGTATTTTGTTTTCTTTATTTTTCTTTTATTTATTTATTTATTTCAGGTTAAAATAGTGATAAATATACATTATTTACACAAGAATGAGGATTTGTAAAAGGAGAGATTTATTATTATTTATAGGTGTTTTATAAGAGATTTTATGCTAAAATAAATGAATAAAAATGATGAAATACATATTCATCAGTCAGTCACTCCCTATACTTAGTTTGAATCATATCCTACGTATAACAATGTTGAAGGGATGACCGAGTAAATGGAAGAATAGAAAAAGAGAGAAATAAATGAAAAGAAGAAAATGAAATGATATTTTTTGAATGTTTATATACATGGTCCTTCAGCATCTAGAAGCTCTTCTTGATAAATAACCTTAACTGAGCCTACAACGGGCAGAAAAGTTCCATTCTCAAGATATGGTTTTAACAGCTGCCTGTTGAAAAAAAAGGTTGTGTGTCAGATGACAAGGCATATATGACGATGTTACCATTGTTACACACATGTTTCATGATTAAGGGTCCTGACCACATGCTCTTCAGTTTGCTTGGAAATAACTTTAACTTTACGTCAAACAACCGCACCTTCTGATTCGGCTCAAAGGTCTTTCTTATGATATGTTTGTCGTACCATCGCTTGAAATTTTCTTTGCATATAAGATTGTTATCGTACACAGAGTCTCTGAATTCCAAAAAACAATTTAGGTCTAGGTCTATGTTCTTCCCGGTTTTTCTAAATCCATATTGCATACATTGACTGCCCACAAGGATTTATGATGAGTTATAAGGGAAAATGGCATGGCTTTCCATAAATCAAGTAGTAGACATGCAATAGTCCCAAAGAACCGAGTCGAGCAACTGTGACCAGTTCTTACGATCAGGACATACAAGTTTTTGCAGCATTATTTTGATCTCCCTGTTTCAACACTCTGCCAAGCCATTAGTATGCGGGTGATAAGGAGATTTGACACGGTGCTCTATGTTGTACTCCTTGGTCAGCTTCTTGACCTCTTTATTGATGAAATAGCTTCCCCCATCTGATATAAATATCATAGGAATTTCGAATCATGCAATGATGTTATCCTTGAGGACTCGATAGAGGGTATGACTGTCTTTGCCTTAAGTGAGAATAGCCTCAACCCATTGACTTACATAATCAACAACAAGAAAGATGTACTCAAATCTGTGACTGTTCGGAAACATGCCCATGAATTCGATACCGCATGCATCAAAAACATCGGAAATCTGAATATTCTTGAGAGGCATGGTGTCTATGGAAGTGATGGTGTCATCCATCTTCCGACAGTCAGTATATCCTTTGACATAATCACTAGCATCTATGAAAAGAGTTGCCCACGAGATCCCACATTGAAGAACTTTGGTTGTTGCCCGCTTTCCAGATGGTGTCCACTAGTATATATTTTTTGGCATGGTTTAGGACATTCATATACTCCTTCTCATGAATGCATCTTCGCCTGATATATTCTGCTCCTTCACAAAACAAGTAAGGATCCTCCTACTGGTAAAAATGTATATTGAACATGAATCTGTCCACTTTGATCTTATGCCAATCTCGTGGAACTTCGTTAGAGACTAGGTAATTGACAATATTGACGTACTAAGGGAGTGAGGTGACTGATAATATGGCTTCATCTGGGAAGGTCTCTATGATTGGATTCATATCCTGCTCAAGAGTCTCAATCTCTGTAATTCTGGAAAGGTGATCTACCACCGTAGTTTTTACTCCAGGTTTATCTCATATCTCAAGGTCAAACTCCTGGATTAGAAGGATCCAGTGAAGTAAGCATGACATTGCATCCTTCCTTGTTTGTAGGTACCAGGTGGTAGAATGATCAATGTATACGATCACTTTCGAGCCGAGCAAATGTGACCTGAATTTTTCCAGTAAAAAAACTATGGCTAGAAACTCTTTTTTTATCATAGTGTAATTCCTCTAGGCTTCATCTAGAGTTCTTCTAGAATAATGAATAGCAAACGATCATCCATCCCATCACTGCCCCAACACAGCCTTAATATCATAATTGGATGCATCTGTCGTTATCTCAAATGGAAGAGACCAATCAGACGGCTATAGGACAAGAGCCTGGGTAATTATTTCTTTCAGCTGATGAAAGGCATGGTGCACTCTGTCATCTATAATAAATTTGGTGTCCCTGTCTAAGAGTTTTATCAATGGTTGAGAAATCTTGTTGAATTATTTGATGAACCTTTGGTAAAAATCGGCATGCCCTAAAAATGACCAAACTTGTTTCAAGGAGGCATGTGGCTCAAGTTTCGATATTACCTCCACCTTGGTTGGCTCGACCTCTATGCCTCGCTTGGAGACGACATGACCCAACAAAATTCCTTTAGTCACCATAAAGTGACTCTTCTCCCAAGAGAGCACAAGATTTGAAGGATATGGGAAGATCCTCAAGCGCATCACAGAAGCGTGTAGATCACATCGAATGCGATCAAGAGCGACTAGTCGCACTAGTTGCTCCGGGCAGCGGAATCTAAAATTTTAAATGCGATGAAACCACATGATCCAAGAACCTTTCTCGGATCTTTTCATCTAAACCACAATAGGTATTAAGGTTACCTCTTGAAGCGTGGTTGCGATCGAGTCTCTAAACCAAGAGACCTCCTGTCTCAAGTCTGATCCGACGGAGGAGACGCTTGCGAGCGCGTTGATGATATGCGTCCTTCTCGCAATCCATGTTGTTGATCTAAGCGACGAATCTCCTGATCTCGTCATACGAGATCCGAAATCTTCTTCACGAGTGAGGCACACCAAAGGAGACGGAGATCCACGAGCAAGAACTCCGACAGCATAACGACGATGCTGTGGAGAAGACGACTCTCTCAATGGCTCCATGGTAGAAAGCCATAAGAGAGAGAGGCAGAGAGGCACATGACGTGTAGAGAGAGAGAGAGTAAGACATCATTCGTTGTTGTCATAAAACGTGTGCTACGAAGAGCAAGGGGTGCCTCTTCTTATATAGGGTTTTGGGAGTCCATGGATCTGAATCCATGGACAACACACAATCAACGATTGAGATTGATTTGTGTTTCTTTCAATGGCTAAGATGTTGTTGTAAAAACACAACAACAATTGATTTAATTTGAATTAATTTATATTGATATATCGATATAATTAATCTCAATTTAAATCACATTGACTAGAGAAGAGATAATGAGGAGACTAAAACCAATCCCCTAAGAAGAGGGGACATCTACTCTTCTCCTCATGGAGAGTTGTAGCCATCCACTTCTCTTGAGTGGACTTGGTCAATCTCTTCTAATTATCATGAGATCTCAGTATCTCATGATATATCATGATCTCTTGTCGATAATATTTTCAAAAAAATAAATTCCAAATTATCTTGTGGAAAATATCAACCATGCCATTGAAATTATGTGAATCTCATTCACAACCCAAAACAAAATGTAAA
This sequence comes from Ottelia alismoides, assembly GCA_037367405.1. NCBI lineage: Eukaryota > Viridiplantae > Streptophyta > Magnoliopsida > Alismatales > Hydrocharitaceae > Ottelia > Ottelia alismoides. Next base: position 242,498 of record JAZKJV010007221.1, read on the forward strand.
TTATATTTTCAATTAATCATCCAATGTGAATCCAATTCACATCAATAATTAATTAACAAATATGAATCATAAATAACTCTCTCTAATATATTATAAATCACATTTATAATATACCTGATTAATATGGATAGTGCTATCCACATTATTCATATCCATGATAATTAAATCACATTTAATTATCTTGGATCTCTTTTCTCATGTGCCCAAATAACATGATTCACATTCACATTATTCACATCTTTGATAATTAAATCACATTTAATTATCTCAGATAATTCTTCTAATAATATGAATCGAATTCATATTATTCATGATAATTAAATCACATTAATTATCCATTTTTCTCGATGCTCGTATACATTTATCAACAATGAAGTTATCCATGAACTCTTTCAAGGATAATGCGCTTTCTCCGTAGATACTTGGAGATAAGGACATGGAGATTGTATTGTTCCACGTAGAGTGACTTGGATATTGACATCACATCTCAAATCCAGATCTTGCGGATCTCCCATAGATGCTTGATTAAATCAAGACCGCAAATCTAATCTTCTCATTACATATGAATCACATTCAGATCAATGTCCAATATTTGGACTATGATCAGATTACTTCTCTATGAGAGGAGTCACTAAAATCCAGACCTATTTCATCACATTCCCTCGGAATGGAAGCATCAAGGTTATACAATCGTTTATGATCACATCACCCTCAGGCATTCCTAATACCTGTACATCCTCCATACTAGAAGACCAAGAATAAACCCGAAGTTTTTAGATCTCTTTTAGACTGTCTCCTTCAGGGTTTTATCATTAAGATTCTCATTTGACTATTGGGAGTCGGTATCGATCATATACTTTCCACAAGCATATATCATACCCAGGTGTCGATCATATACTTTCCAAAAGTATATATCAAACCTAAAAATTCAGTCAAGCTTCCAAAGTGAGATGACCGTGCACGTAATTTGATTCTTCCCAATATCTCATGAGTGAGCTCATGTCTTCCGGTTCAGTGATGAACCTGTATGATCCATTTGAGAGATCGTATTACTCATATGCCCTTATATGCACACCAGCATGCCGGTGTATAGACTTTGGTTTGGTCATCAACCTATTGGTCTGCCAAATGTACATACTCAGATGTATAGTAACATATCTGTCTTCGGTCAGAGGATGTGTGCCTATATCGTGAAAGCATACGCCATAGGCTTTGGTTATCTCGATCTCGTTAAGTCAACTCTTCGACCTAACTAATTTGACATATCTGAATCTCTATTCCCATGCAGAGGACCTACATCATGACGTAGGTCATATATCAACCAAGTGAGAAAGGATTGCCATCTCCTACTCAGGCTGGAGATCATCTCTAAATAATCATTTGACGGTACTTGATGAGTCCTCTATCTAACGCCTTAGATATTCATCCTAACACCAGCCTCTATGATTCAATAATTGAATCAACAACAGCATGATCATTAATATGGCCATGGTACATAGCCCTAATTGTACTAAGGACCTATTATGCAACTTAGTTATTCTTCATTTCAGATCAGGGAATGATATTTGCAATAACATTTATTGCATAATGGCTCGCCGTGGGCTCGCATGTCTAACAAGATTAACCTCCCAACATCCCTAAAGTATTCAATCTAAATAGCCCAAACATTGGTCAAAGTTATCAATGTAGACCAAAAAGTCATCCATGAACACCTCGAGATAACTGCCCACCATGTCTGCAAATACGACCAACATACATTTCTGTAATGTAGGGGTGTTACATAGTCCGAACGGAATGCTTCTGAAAGCGTATGACCTAAATGGATAGGTAAAGATGGTCTTCTCTTATTCTTCAGAGGTTATAGAAACCTGATTGCATCCAAAATACCCGTCCAAGAAACATAACTATTCCTTTGTTGCAAATCTTTCAATAATATGATCAATGAAAAGTAAAGGGAAGTGGTCTTTCTTGGTCGCTTGAAATCCACACAGATACTCTAAGAAGTGGGTACTATGATCAAAATCTACTCTCCTTTGTCATTCATTACAATGGTAATACATGATTTCTTAGGGGCAACATGCAATGAACATACATGTTTTGAATCAGAGATGGGATAGATAAATCATGCATCACACCATTTCATAAATTCTTTCATCACAACCTCTTAGAGGTTTGGGTTTAGCCTACACGGAAACTCACGTGAAGGCATGCAGTCATCTTCCAAATAGATGTGGTGTGAGTACAATGAATGGTTTATCCCACGGAGATATGAAATTTTCCTGCCAATAGTCTTGCGGTTTCTTTCTAGGACCTCGAGTAAACAAGATTCTTGATCCATGGTCAGTTGAGAGTTTATGATGACCAGGAACATGTTTTCCTCACTTGTAAGGAAGGCGTACTTCATTGATGAAGGTAAAGGCTTCAATTCTAGAAGAATTGGAGTCAATCTCAGTGGGGACTTCAACAACTGTGGTTAGTTTCGACTCTATCAACTATGTGATGTCCGCCTGGAGTATTTCTATCTCAGAGCACAAGACATCTGAAAGATCTACAAGGAAATCATCTTGCTATATCGAGGATGGATCAGATTTTCTCAGTTCAGTCAGTTCAGATAGAACATCAATATGGACCTCATCTTGAAGGACATGTGGGAATTTGATTGTTTTTTCCAGAGATTCTCCTTGGACAAGAATTTCTGTGTTTCAATGTCATCCAAAAACAAAGTTGTGTCTCTGATCTCTACAAGAAAATCATAGTCCTTTACCTCTTTCTGTATATGATCACTCTCATCTAACACGGATTCTGCGAGCTTGGGCAATTGGATCATTTCAACGAGGACCTTATCGCTGCTTGAGCGAAATGTGATCTTCCCAGTGCCATAGTCAACCACTATTTTGGTTGTTCGAAGGAACGACCATCCCAATATGATCGGGGTATGCAGAAGGGATGGCATTGTGTCCATATCAAGCTCAATTAAATCCACATGGAAGTGCATTCCTTGGATTGTAACAATGACATCCTTCAAAATTTCTCTTGGCTGCTTCACTGATTTTTCTTAAACTGCATAATCATCCTTGTAGCTTTAAGCGATCCTAACCCAAATTCTTTCAACAGTGAAGTGGACATCAGATTAATCAATGACTCGTTGTCAAGGAGTGTTCTTTCAAACTCTTAATTGAACATCTCACATGTGATGAGAGGTGCTCCCGTATCCTTCTTCTTGCTCAGGAGGTTGCTGATTGCATTTATAGTTTCCATGGTTAGAATATGTTTCTCTGATTGTCAGTGTCTGTTTTTGCGGGGTTAACACTTTGTAGTACATGCTTCTTTCACTCCGTTCTTCATCACTGGAATGTGCTCCATGGCTTTCAAGAGTGGCATCTTTGACATAATGTTTTGCAATAGTTTTACGATGTTGGGATCATACAATGTTCTTTTTAATTTTTTTACTGCTTTTGATTTCAAAGCATCCGAAATTAGAATTTCAACATCATTAAGAAACCTCATTTTCACGTAAAATATTATTCTTATTACAATCAGATGGTTGAGCATAGTACAACCACTAAAAATAGAAGGTGGAATAAATGCAGGAAATTCACCATGTCGGCTGAACAAGATAAACTACTGGTGCTGGCTTCTCCTTGACTGGATCGGCACGGCCTTGGCTGTTATTGCTTGGTGCTTTTTTTATTTTCTTCATTTTTTGTATTTTTTGTTGTGGTGGTACTACTCATGCTCCTTACTCATCAGATACAACTCACATGCGAGCTCAGTTGGTCGTGATGAAGATTCTCCCATAAAATCTTGACCTTGCCCCTTGGCTGAAGCAGACGGTTGTAGTGTTCTACTGCTCCTGACATTAACAAAAGTAGATAACATAAATGAATTTATACCTGACTCAGGAGGTGGTATTGCACTGCATTCTATCTACTCCTTTCTCTTTAATTTGTTGGGGTTCGCCTCCACCTACGTAGGAATGATTATTTTTGCAGCAGTGAGGTCATCAATCTTCTGGCTCATCTCATTCATGTTCTTTATTAGTTGAGCCAAGCAGTACAAGGCATGGTTCACTAAAGCGACCTTTGATGATTCTGTAATCGAAGGGAGTTGAAGCTAGTGATATTGTGACTGTTGTTGGTGGTATCGGGAATGATGAGGATGAATTATTTTTGTTGATAGCGAGGAGGGAGGGAATTATTCTGATATTAAGCAGTCAGCTGCTATTGATAGTACGATGGGTGATATGCTGACTGCTGGTATTGTTGTTGTCTCCATGTGTTGCTTTAGTGTGGAGACTGATGGTGTTGTTGCTAATGTGGTTGTAAGTTCTGTCCATCCTAATGAGCAATGAATGGCCTGATAGTGGTGGTCAGATCCTGTGGTTGTCCTTCAGGATGGTCGGAGCTTGTTCATTGGCCCACGTGGCATTCACCTCCTAGATCTATGGAGGCGGTGGATAGAACGGCTCAAGATAAGCCTGGGTCTCTAGATGGCACACTACCATCTATTTCCATGGCTATGACGATCCATGGTCAGGTGTCTGCTTACAATATACGTGTTGAACTAACTAGAGAGACCCTTGATTTTGTTGATGGGATGGATCCTTCAATTCGAGAGAATATTCGGTTGGTTCCTTCACAGACTGGTAGGCATGGATGGTGCTTAACAGAAGCTCGACCTGCTTTGGAATTTTGATCAAGCTTGTCCAACTATTTGGTTCTTTGTTAGATCACTGGTAATTTGTCAAGGTCTTGTGATTGCTTTTCGATGATGTCCCCCTTAGAGAGATGGTTACCGATGATGCTAAGATTGGAACTCATGTCTGTCTCTTCTTCATGATAGGATGCTACATTGACATGTTTGTGTGGAATCACTGGAGTCTTCTAAAACACATGGGACGAAGTTAAGGTGGTTGAGCCTTCATCCATTTCCTCAAAGATCTGATATATGACAACTTCGTCCTTTCTGAAATGTGATCCCCTACACGCATCATCTATGAGCTATCTGCTTTCTTGATGCAATCCCCCAAAGAAGTTCTCGACCAACTTGTTCTTTAGCAAATCATGGTGGGGGCACTTCTCCATAAGATCTTTGAATCTTTCCCACACCTCATGAAATGGTTCGTGGGACATTTGGGAGAAGTTGGAGATCAAGTCTCCCATTTGATTCAGATGACCCAGGGGATAATACTTGTGCCAGAATGCTGATTTTAATTCTTCCCATGTCACCACCTTCCGAAGGTTATTGATCCAGTAAAGAGCCTTATGTTTAAGACTAAATGAGAAGGCAGTCATCTTTACTACCTTCAACAGAATGTTAGTGTAGTGCACGATGTTGCATATACTGTTGAGTTGATGTCGGTGGATATATGGCTCTCCATTCATATTTCCATTAAAGATTGGCAAAAGAGGCAGCAATGAGGACATCAATTCAAATTGTTTGTGGATCGTAGGTATCTGGATCCCCTTAGTAACCTAGCCAGCACCAGAGTTGTATGTTTCCTTAACAGTTGGTATGGGTTGCCCAACTCTCCCCTCCCCTCCATGGGTTGATGCACGTGATGAATCTCAGATTCATCACTCTAAATCTCATTAATTAATCTCAAATCCCTCAAAATCATTGGCATTTCTTCATTTATTCTGCATAATTAGCATTCATGCATGTTTTCATAAGAATTGCATTTTATCACTCATTTCTGCAAAAATAAGAAGCCAAAAATCCCAGCCAAAATTGACATGTAAATAGCCTAACTTCCCTGATTTTTAACTCATTCAAGCTAACTCCGAATGACCCAAAACCACCTCCACAGTGTACATATCACTAACAAGAATAAATGAAAAATACAAAAAAACCACTAACCCAAATAAGTGGACCAAAAACCCAAACCTAGTTCTAGGATCCCAGACTAAAACCCTCATATCTTCCTCATCCAGTGTCCGTATTGATCCTACTCATTTTTGAACTAATGTACATCCAATTATCTTCAAAACAAGACCAAGTTCAAGTGAATCGGAGCTCATATGTGAAAGTTGGGATTTGGGCCTCTTTTGTATATTTTGTATTTTAGCGGTTTTGACCTAGTATTTTATGTACATAATATATCCTATTTTATTGTATTTCTTTATCATCTGTCTTCTTTGATAAAAGTTTTATTAAAATGCGCAAAAATCCAAATCCAAATTTAGATAGAAATCAAAGAAACTAACCGGGACCAAGTCTTCACAAACTGTCTATACAAAATTGGTCTTTTTCGTGTTTTATTTTATTTCTTCTTTTTCTTAACTAATAAAACTCCAAAAAATTAGATTAATGTGTAAATATTTATCTTTGATTTTACCATATTTTTTTCGGATTTTTATCTGGTTTAAAAATGACAAAAAAATATAAAACCCAAAAATCATGGTATTCTATGTACATGGGATACCCCAAAAATATCACTTTGTGCAAATGATCGATTTTGATTTTGATGTCTTCATGAAAGTTTTAGATCTCATCGAGACGAGAAATATTCATGAAGAAACTTTTTCGATCCGAGGTTGTTTGTCATTACTTTTCTATTTTTCCTTATATTTATTTTCTGATTTTTGTGGGGCTGACACGTGGCAGCGCTTAGAGCCGCTACATGTCACCCAGTTTTGAGGCTTTTATTTATTTGTTTTTATTTAATAATAATAAGTAATTAAAAAGCCGTACGTGCAAGGCACGTGCCTCCCACGCATGTGCCACGCACGTGCTCCTCCTCACGCCCATTCCTACTGCCGCATGGCGCAACTAGGGCCATCCGATCTCGGCCGATCGGACGACACATGTGTGTTTTCCCTAAATCACCCCCTTCTTTCCCAAATTGCTCCGCCGGCAACCCCAATCTTCATCACCAGTGATTTCGCCACCATCGCCTCGTCGAATCCTTATCCGATCGTCGTCAATCTCCAATCAGATCAATCAGAGCTCCTCCCCGCGTATCTCGCGGCTACCTTCACTCTTCATCTCCTCTGAATCCCACGGATCTCGTCTTCTCCAATCGAATCTCCACCACCTTCCATTAATGGCCGAGCCACCTTCCCTCTTCGATTCGCTCCACCTCGTCAAATCTCCGACAACCACCTTCCTTCTCCGACCGACTCGTGCGCTATTTAACAAACATCACCCCTCCCATCGTAATCATCCGCCGTTAAACCCCCAGGGAGACCCTCTCCGGTAGTGACAGATCGAGACTCTTCCATTGGCTTGATTTGAGGACCACCTTCCTCGTTGCAGCTCCGCCGTTGCGCTGCTGCTCCGCTCCGGCTTTCTCGCCATCGAGCCCCCTCCTTCAGGTATCCTTCGCTACTCCGCCTCACCTCCCATCCTCGAGAATCATCTCCGTCTACCTCTCTACCCGCCATCATCGAATCCTCCTCCGCTCATCTTCAATTATTGAACCACCGCCATCATCTCACCGTTGAGCTCCCAGCTTCACAGACAATACTTCAACAAAGCTTACCAGCGGCTCCATCTCCGCTTCGACGACCGCCAGGAGCAGAATCTCCACTGCCACATCTTCCACATGGATGTCCTTCACCAACAGCACCAACAACCTTCATCTTCACCAACCGGCTGCTCAGGATCTTCATCGTCAGAGGACCATCCCATCTTCGTCAACAGAGCTGCACGAACATCGGCATCCCATCATCGACTACAGAGCAAGTCCCAGCCTTCTCCACCGACCGGTCATCACCGCCACTACCCCGACGCCCACCGGTCAGGTGTCGGCCAATCACAGCCGTCCGATCAGTACGATGCCAAGATCTAACCAACTAGACAACGCCAAATCCTCAGGCGTCAGATCTATCTTCATCGATGGTTCAGATTGATCGACTAGCCTCGGATCAGGACCAGGAGCCTCGGGTCAAGACCAAAGCATGCCAGCATGCCACGTGGAGCTTCGGAACTGCCTCCATCCTAACCCGATACTCACATGTCAGGGTCACGTTATCCATGGGAGATTTGCAATGAAGCCCCTGAAGTTCCTTCTATTTGTGCATCAACCCCCGCCGACCAAGTCACGTGCTCGGCATGCGACCTGTTGGTAATTTTGTAGTTGAACCCCTAAGGGTTTAGGTATTTACATTTCCATCCCCGCTCTGCATTTTTGTATTTATTCAAATATTGTATTTGCATTTATACCCCTGTGTTCCCCCTCTATTTTGAATGGTACATTGCATTATTTTATTATCCAAAAATAACATGATGTTTGTCAATTAGTTCTCTACATCTTAGCATATGTTTGACATTTTTGTGATCAGTGGTTAATTAATAATTAATTATTTTGTAGAAAATTGCATGCTTTGCCCTTTTTGTGTTCTGAAATTCATAATTATTAAACTTTGCTCTAAAAATTGTCGAAAAATCATGGATTGTAGAATTAATTGTGTTTAACATTGTGCCCAAAAAGAATTGCATTTGCATGCATCATTTGCCTACTAAAAATCATTTTGCATATTTTAACATTTAATATTTAATAAGTATAGAATCTTGTATTTTTGAGGGTTTAGGATTTTTCAGAGATCCATCACCTACTAACAGATCTTAGATAATTTTATCCCTTGAAAATAAATAGGTCTAATATTTATTATAATTAAATATTGAAATTCACTTTGTTTGCATTTAAAAATTCATAAAAATTCATCTTGCATCCAAAAATTCTAAAAAAAATTACAGTGCATTCATTTCATTGTAATTATCATCATGGCCAAGTTTCGTATTTTTCGGACATTGTTTGATTAATATTTACATTTTAGTCCCTAAAATAAGCCAAAATTGCATATTGCATCCCTAATTGCATTAAAAATTACAAAAAAAGACCACCTCAAAAATCGTGCATGAACTTTGACAAAATTCTAGGTTGTTCCTCTGCCTCCTTGTGTTCGACCTTGAGACTTGCCCAAGTAAAATAAACATAAAACCACGTGATTAAAAATTGACTAAAATTATTGTGGTTATTTCTTGACCGATTCCGATTGCCCACCTACAACGAAACGACATATTTTTAACGTACAACAATACACGCTTTTTAACATCGGCTATTTCGAACCATCAGATGATGCCATTGCCGGGGAGGCAAACGGCTTAGTTTTTTGTCTAAAAGTTTTTTGTTCGGTTTTTTGCATTCGGGTAGTCTGATCCCCAAATTTTTGACTGTAAATTCTGTATTTTTTCTTGTATTTATTTTATTTTATTTTCAGCATTTATTTTTAAGTCACTCTCTTACATTCTCTCTCTTATTTTTCTTACGAGGTACCCGTCATATGTGGAGCGATTTTTCAAGAACCGATGCATCTTCACCGACTTCCGAAAAGCCGCAATTACTTTAAGATCGAGTCGAGTCGTGAGAGAGCGTAGAGTCTAGGATTTTATTTTCTACAATTTTAATTTCTGTAATTAATTACCCATTTATAGTGACATCCATTTGGACTCTCACGTATGTAAAATAGACCTTGAACTTAATCTGTGGTGTGTCGTGGCCTGTTTCACTCTCCGGTGAGGGTGGGGCCCAACTTGAGTGGCGCTTAGGATAGACCTGCACTTACGGCTCTTAAAGCATTGTAAATTTTTGATTGTGCTCGTAGAATCTAAGGCCACACTTCACTTTAATTGAGATGCATATTAGATCGTTCAATTTAGCTAAATTCAACTCAATTCTTCTTCGCTAATAGAACTTTCTGCTAGGTACAGTTTTTCATCGGCTTGCATTCATTTAAAATAATCTTTAAATCTTGTATTGCAACCCACATGGAGATTGCGAGGATTCACTATAAGTCTTCTAACTGAGCATACATCATAGTTTTTCGTGTGCATAAGCTTTTCTCGAACTTCTCCCTCTTGTTTTGTCACATAATTTTAAAGGAAATTAGGACTGGACGGTAGACGTGTATTTGTGCTCACTTAATTTATCAATGATTGCCTAATTTAAAATTGGGACTGCTAAATAATAGCTGATTTAATAACCCATAAAATCAAGAATTCTTGTGGGAGAGCAACCCGACATTGTATGCTCTTATCTTGCAGCGAGGAGAAAGACGCACACTAGGATAGAGCCAAGCCAGGATTTTCATATTGACTACTGATTTTACCAAAAATGATTAGCTACTTCTCAGTGAGGATCTAACGGGTAGCCGGTAAACGGTCCAGATTTCCGTAGCAGAGTGGGTGGTTTAGAGGACACTACATAAGGCTTCGTCCTCAAGTAACGGGTAGTCGTTCTACGGTCTGTACTTACTGCCATACTGGCTGAAAGTAGGTGGAACTAGTTATAAGAATTCGGGACAGTCGTTAGGGAAATACATGCACCTAACAGCTCGTTTTAAACGGTTTGCAAGATTGAATTATCACCAATTAAAAACTGACAAGATAACTGGCCGAACTTTTACGGCCTTCACTGAGTGAGTTTGTGAAACAAGGATCTGTATTGTGTTTGTTTGTGCATAGATACATGATAATCATCGAATAACGCACACTTGTGTCTAGATCATGAATCATAAACCTCTTGCTACTCTTTTGAAATCGAGAATGGAAGATGGTGGTGATTTTCGTTCGGACTCCGTGAACCCTCCTCTTACCGCCACAAACTTACCAATCTCAAAATTTCGGAGAAACTATTTCTCTGGACCTCCTTGGGCTCGGGGACACCTTTCCCATGAACCCTATTCCTACAATTCCTTCTTCTTTCTGGAGGGAGGATAAACCCACACTGTTTCTCTCTCTCCAAAACACATTGAGGAAAACACCTACCTCGATGATGCTTGTTCAAATTCTTTCCACTCTATTAACTCAAATCCATTATATTCTGAAAGTGAAGAAGATGAGAACTCACAAAAGATGCCTCCCAAGATGTCTTCCAAGAAAGATAATGACGATGAACCCAATGAAGATCCGATGTAGATGATTTTTGCAAGATTAGCCGCATCTGAGCAATAACAACTTTTACTGAGAGAACAACTAGAGCAGTTGAATGCTGGGGGAGAACCACCAATGGAAGCAGTATACAATCTTGGGCAGTACAGAGTGAGAAATTACTTGCAGCCATCCCAGCCAGAAATCAACTATGAACTGAAACCACACTTTTTGAGTCAATCACCACAATTCCATGGTAATATAATTGAAGAACCATATGAATTTTTGCGAGACTTGGAGCTGATATATTCTAATCTGAGGCACCCACAAGTCAGCCAAGATTACATTCGTCTCACTGCAATCCTTTTCGCCTTTAAAGGGAAGGCAGATTACTGGGTAAAGAATTTAGGAGTGACGGTGACCACTTATGATATGTTCAAAAACCTATTCTTGAAAAAATTCTACCCTTTGAGTTAGACCAACCAGATGAGGACACGCATCACCAGTTTCTCTCAGATGCCTGATGAGCCACTCCGCGATGCTTGAGATAGATTTAAAGATCTACTACAGAAATGTCCATGCCATGACCTGGATAACACTATCTTAGTTCAGTCACTCTACTCTGACCTCAACTACGAGACTCAAGGGTTGGTAAGCGATGCCTGCGGTGGCAACTACACATCACGAGGGGATGAAACCGTCTGGAAAGTACTAGAGCAAATGGATGAGACAAGCCGCTCACAGATCGCTAGTAGAGCATACACCGATTCCTGAATACATTTCAAGACAAAGGGGGAAAGCAAACTGTTGCAGAAATAGCAAAGGATTTGATTCCGAACATGAATATCATCACTAATAAATTGATAGTTGTGGATCAAATTCATAAAAGGATGAACGACATCGACAAAAGGATCTCCCAGTTTCTAAAGCAAATGGAAGAGCTTACTGAGAAGGTATCCAAGATGGGGATACCCACTGCACCTACAGTTCCAATCTATCGTATACATCACGTCCAAGAGCAGCCAGGATCAGGATAACAACAACCATGGGTTCAAGACCAATCTTATGCCCAACCTTCCCAGCAGTCACCTTCACCAGCCGAGATTGTTGAAGAAGACCCGCCTCCGACGTTCGAAGTGAATGGCATTTGATACACTCAAGACACTACCTGACACGGTAATATGGGGGACCGTCAACCTTACCAACGTCCACCCACTTTCTATAATACCGCATTCCCACCCTCTCCGCAGCACACTCAGAATACTGCATCATTCCATCATCCGAGGCAGCAGCAGCAACGATACAACCGCCAGAACCAGCCTCAGCAATACCATCAACAATATCAAGCTCCACCAAGTCACACCACAAAACAACCATCTCAATCATCCAACTCTCAAGAAGAATCCATAGATATCTAGAGATAGATGCTCGAGGAGATTCGCAACTTTCAGAATGAACTACAAGATCTACGGGTTGATGTTAATCGCTTGTCCCGTTGGAGAGATGAACAAACATCCCCTACTACAACCATTCTCGCCCAAGTTCAAGCTAATCCTAATAGCTTGAACAAATCTCAATCTTCCCAATACAATGGCTAGGTATACTATTCAGATTTTTCCACATCTGAACATGAGATCCTTTCGTTTGATAATATCAATGCTATATCACTTAGGAGAAGAAGGACCGTAGACGTACCTGACCGAGCATAGGATCGGATCATGAAGACTCGGAAGATCAGCCGGAGGATGCTTCCGAGAACAAAGAAGAAGGACACCGGAATTATGCACCAATAAAGATCCCAGCACGCGAGAAAGGGAAAGCATCTATGGAGTCTACAGAGGACCTTGCACCTCTAGCTACTGCAAAAATACCTTTATCACCTTTTCAGCAACATGATTTTGATTATTATCAGAAAACCAATGATTGTAATAAGAACTCTATTTCTAATAAAAATGCTCTTATTTATGACTCTGGTTCTTTATCTCCTATCTCAATTGCTTCCATTCCTTTCCCCCATGCTCTTAAGAAAGGAAAACCAAAGAAAAACATTCAAGATGACCCAGAAATGGAACGATTCTGCTAGGAAAATATCACAATCAAAGTACCCTTTGATCAATATGTGACCAGTAATCCAGCATTTCAAAAGTACTTGAAAGTAAAATGCACTCTCACCAGGACTCGTATGAAGAAACCAAGCCAATTTGTGGAGACTCATATCTTGACTGTTGCAACTACCAAATGTGTCAGAAATCAATTTACCAAGAAAGAAAAGGGATCTGGGTGCTCACTATGTTAAGAGTCGCATTGGCGGTATTGCGTTTGCACGCTCATTACTCGATAATGGTTCTTCAATCAATCTTCTCCCCTTAGCCTTATATTACAAATTGGAGTTATGTCCTCTTAGAAAATCATTATCTCTACTCCAATTTGCTGATAAATCCACTAAGAGATCTAAGGAAGAAGTAAAAAATGTAGTCATCTTGATTGAGGGTACAAAATACAAAGTGAACTTCATTGTCCTTGATATGGAGACCCCGAACCATTGGAAGGAATCCCAAATCATTCTTGGAAGACAATTCTTATGGACCGCTAAAGTAGTATTCGATTACGGTACATGAATGATGAAATTCCGGCAGAGAGGTAGACTTAGAGATGAAGCAAACAAAGTGGCAAAGACCAGACTTCGAATCCACCACTGAATACTCAGAGACATCAGAATGCAATCTCATCAGCACTACTGGGTCGTGGGATCAACTTCTGGAAATTTAGAGTGAAAGCACATCAACAGAAGAAGAAACAGTACACAGTGCAGTTTGCGAGATGTTGCCAAACCTATCTAGACACACAGATATCTATAATCTTGATGACACAGAAATCCTTTCGGATTTATCAGTCCCATCTTCTTCAGGACAGTCAAGAAATGTCGATGACAAGTCGGACGCGGCATTGTCCGAATTACCACACAACTTTTGCGATCCGACTCACCTTTCTTTGGAATTGGTAGCTAGCACATCACAGAGTGATTCACCATCAACCAACACAGAGCAAGACTTGAAAGCCATTCAGCCAGACCTAATTGATGATTCAGATTTGCCAAAGTTGAAACCAATTCCTCCCACACTCAAGTATGCATTTCTCACTGGACCCAAAGAGACATTTCCTATGATCATTAGCTCATCATTGACCATAGATCAAGAATCTAGATTACTCGAAGTCCTTGAGCGAAATCGAAAAGCCATTGGTTGGACTGTGTCGGATCTCGTAGGAATCAATCTCGCTCTCTGCTCGCACCAAATTTATGTTGAGGATAACGCAAGACCTTCCCGTGAATTTCAGAGAAGACTAAATCCCAATCTCCGGGAAGTAGTTAAAAAAGAGATAGAGAAATGGTGCAAAGCAGGGTTTATATACCCTATTTCTGACTCCAAGTGGGTCGCCCCCCTTCATGTTGTCCCGAAGAAGTCGGGAATCCAGATGGTCATCAACGAGGAGGGGGTAGAAATGACGACCTGAGTACCCACGTCATGGCGCGTCTGTATCGATTACATGCATCTGAATGATGTGACCAAGAAAGATTACTTTCCACTGCCATTTATTTATCAAATCTTGGAGAGACTTCCGGGGAAAACATTCTTCTATTTTCTTGATGGATACTCTGGCTACAATCAAGTAGCCATCGCTCTCGAGGATCAGGAAAAGATCACATTTACATGTCCTTTCGGTACTTACGCATTCAAACGCATGCTATTCGGGTTTTGTAATGCCCCAGGCACATTTCAATGGTTTATGATTGCCGTATTTACCGAAATGGTTGGTGATTTCTTGGAAGTCTTCATGAATGACTTCTCGGTCCATGGTGATTCATTCGATACATGTTTAGCGCACTTGGATCGAGTCCTCCAGAGATGCAGGGAGGTTAACTTAGTACTCTCATAGGAGAAAAGTCACTTTATGGTGACAGAGGGTATCGTGTTGGGGCATGTCATCTCCAAAAATGGAATGGAGGTCGACCCTGCCAAGGTGGATGTGATAAAAAAACTTGAGCCACCAACCAACGTCAAGTCAGTAAGGTCTTTCTTAGGGCATGTTGGATTTTATCGAAGGTTTATCCCTGATTTTTCCAAGATCGCCCGCCCAATGACTGAGCTCTTAGGAAAAGACACCGAGTTTATTGTACATCACAAGTGTCTAGAGGCCTTCGAGCTCCTGAAAAAGAAAATATGTGAATCGTCGATATTACAAGCTCCCAACTGGTCTCTTCCCTTTGAGATCATGACTGATGCATTGGATTTTACTGTCAGAGATGTGCATGGACAAAGACGAGATGAAATTCCTTATGCGATTCATTACGCGAGCAAAGTGTTGGATCCTACATAGAGAAATTATACGGTAACTGAAAAGGAAATGCTCGTGGTAGTTTGGGCCCTTGAAAAATTCAGATCATACATATTGGGATCCAAGGTGACGATTTTCACTGATCATATGTCAATTAGATATCTAATGGATAAGAAGGATGCCAAAGCATGGCTTTTGAGATGGATCTTATTAATCCATGAATTTAATTTGGAGATCAAGGATAAACCTGGAATAAAGAATGTTGTTGCTGATCACCTTTCCCGAATTGAGCAAAACGATTATCCTGACACTAAACCAATTAAGGAGACTTTTCCAGATGAGTCAGTTTTAGTTACTGATTCAGTCCCATGGTATTCCAACATAGTGAACTATCTTATCTCCAAGAAGGTTCCCTTTGGTTATCGATTGAAGTCAGATTCAAGAAAATACCATTAGGACGATCCTTTCCTTTTCTATGAAGGACCGGATTGTGTCTGGCGAAGATGTATTTCTCAAGAGGAATACCAGAGTGTCCTTGCACATTGTCATTCTCTCGAGGCTGGAGGACACCATTCGGGAAAGAGAACTGCGTACAAGGTACTCCAATATGGATTTTACTGGTAGAGCTAATTTCTAGATGCTAATGATTTTGTACGGTCATGCCCGATTTGTCAAAGAATGGGAGGAACTGTTGGTTATAGAGATGAAATGCCCATGCAACCAATGATTTTCTGTGATGTTTTCAATGCATGGGGGATTGATTTTCTGGGTCATTTTCCTAATAGCAATGGATTTGAGTACATCTTGTTGGCGGTCGATTATTTATCGAGATGGGTAGAGGCTATTCCAACCTAAACCACAGATAGCAAAATCGTCTATAAGTTTATTAAGGATAATATCATTGCAAGGTTCGGGTACCAAAAGTCTTGATTTCAGATGGGGGTTGCCACTTTGTGAATAAAGAAATGAGTTCTTTGGCTAAGGAATATGAATTTGAGCATAGAATAGCCAACCCATATAACCCACAACCTAATGGCATGGCAGAGGTTTCTAAAAGACAGGTGAAGGGTATTCTTCAGAAGTTGGTTCCTCCAGATAGGAAGAACTGGTCAAAACTGTTGGACCAGGTTCTGTGGGCCTATAGGACAGCCTACAAGACTCCACTCGGTACTTCACCTTTTAGGATGATCTATGGCAAGCCATGCCATTTACCCGTAGAGCTAATTCACAAATCAGAATGGGCGATCAAAAAACTGAATTGGAGTTGTCACCTTAAGAAATTATGCTGAGACTTAAATCTCAATGAGCTAATTGAAATCCGAATCCGGGCATATGAAAACAGTGTGATCTATAAGGACAAGGTCAAGAGATGACATGATAGACACATGATAACCGCCCCGCACCCTATGTTAATTCGGTCAAATTAATGTCCAAATTAATTATAAGTCGTTCGTTGCAGTCGGATACGAGAGGCTAATCAAAAACCACTTATTGATTAATGTCTAGTTAATTTCAAGCGGCAGATATTTTTTTACTTGGTGGAAGTCCAAGGTCGAACTCAGGGAGGCATCTGTCTCCTTAGGTAGATTTTAAGCAAATATCAAGTGTGCGATTATCGAGGAGTAAATTTTTTGTTTTTTTTTATTTTCGATGCAGACACATGCAACCAGCAGGCCAATATAAAGTTCAATTCAATTAGGATATCAAATGAAGTCCAAAAATTTTAAAAATTGGCCAGATGATTAATTATGATGAAAATGATCCACCCTAATTTTTTTGGAATTTTTAGACACTAAATGAATTTACTGTGAATTAAATATGCAGAAAGGGTGATTCTCACTATTTAATTTTTAATAAATAACAAATCACAATTTTTACAAGAAATAAAATTATCCTAGATAGCACTAATGATAAGGAATCCGGGAAAATTGACAGATCTTAATTTCAATGCGAAATGAATTTATTAAAATTAAAATAAGAAAATCATTCAACAATTTATTTAGGCCTCGATATGTGTGCAAATGACATGAAATTTTTATGGCATGTTAAGATTACTGTCCTTAAGCTACTATGAATTTTTGAGGATTTTTGGAACCACAGAGAATTAACTAGAAATTAATAGGTGTCACTGGGCAAAATATTCCACAAATTAACCAATTAATTCATTTAAAATTCCACTGTAATTACAGAAACATGACACGTGGATCAATAGACAGAGGACAAGTTTCTCAACAAAATGCAATTTTTAGAATTGAAAAATGATGTAAAATGCAGCCTAGGGATGCATGCAAACACAGGGGTGTAAATGCAATACATGAAAATAAAAATACATGAAGCAAATATGCTGACAGGGACTAAAATGTAATTAACCTATTTTGCTGGGGGGTGGATGCAAATTCTCCACGGGACACGTGCTCCTCACGTGGGGTCTGCTTTACAGGGACCTCTTTGTATTTATGAAAAGTCCCAATGGCCTCTATGTAAATTTCCCAGACCGCTCGTGCTCCTCACGTGGGCGGCCTAGGCTCGGATGGCTGCGGCGGCTCGGATGATGGCTCGGGGGCTTCCGGACGTTCGGATCTGGCTCGGAGTTGCTTCGGGGATCCGAGCCTAGTGGTTGGGGAAGAAGCTCGGATCGGGCGACTTGGACGGATCTCGACCGTGGGATCGAGGCTGGTCCAACGGTGATGAAATGCTGGCACGTGGTGTGGATTGATCCGTTGGATCAAGGATGATCCAAAGGCTCCAGGGCGAGGCGATGTGGAGGGCTCCTGGCCGTGGGATCAGTGATGATCCTACGGTCGTCTGCAAGCTCCGGTGGACTGGCGACGTGGCTGACTGCGGACCGTCCGATCGAGATGATCGAACGACCTCTGGGCTTCTTCTTCGAGGGCCTCCACCGCCTGCGGAGGAGATGGCGGGGCTCCGGTGAAGTGGCGTTGGCTCCGCCCGTTCCTCCAGATGTC
Organism: Ottelia alismoides; assembly: GCA_037367405.1. Classification (NCBI taxonomy): domain Eukaryota; kingdom Viridiplantae; phylum Streptophyta; class Magnoliopsida; order Alismatales; family Hydrocharitaceae; genus Ottelia; species Ottelia alismoides. The sequence goes on from JAZKJV010007221.1 coordinate 260,671, forward strand.
GATGAAGCTCTCCGAGGACTCGGAGATATCCCAGAAGACGCGTGGCGATGCGGCGGAGGTGCTGATGGTCTCAGGAGCTGGAGAAGGTCGTCGGAGGTAGCTGGCGACGAAGCTCCAAAGGTGCTCCGGTGATCTTCCGATCAGTGAATGAAGAGGTACCTGCAAGTGTTAGAAAAGGAGCCGAAGCCCGTGCGTGCAATCGTGAAGGTGGAAGGATGGTTGGCGAGGCCTAAGGCGGAGGGAGATGCTCCAGTGACGGTGCTCCGACCAAGTGGCGGAGCTGGAGGTCGATGGATGGTGGAGTGGAGTGTCTGAGGGTGCGGAGGGGTCAGCGAGGATGAGAGCTCCGTCACGGAGCTCGGCGGAGTGAAGGCGAAGCGAGAAGATGATCGTGGACGTGTAATTAAATCGGAGAAGACAAAGGAAGAATAAGAAGAAGATCGGAGGGGAAATGGAGGGGATTACCTGGGATCAGGAGCTCGAAGGGAGCTTCTAGGTCGTCGCTCAAGGGGTCGGTAGGGTCCCGAGCTCGTGCAGCGTCGCGGAGGGCAGCTGCGACACGGCGGAGATGCCGTGGATCTCGCCGGAGAAGAAACCGTTCTTCGCTCAACGATTCGTCAAATCGCTATCAACAATCGGAAGATCGGAGCTCAGGGAAGCTCTCTGGAATGGCGGATAGGTGCGACGATGGTCGGAGATGGGGGATTTATAGGTTGAAGGTTTTGCCCATGCTGTCGATGGAGCGAGGTTGATGGAGTTCGTGGGAGAGAGCTGGAGGTCGACGTGGGTGATGGAGTAGCTGGCGAGGATAAGGGATGAGTGGGGCTCATCGTGGAGGTGGTGGTGATCGTCTGCGGTGGTAGAGGCGCTGCCAAGAATAGGAAGGGGGCGCCCCTCCCGCAAGGCAGAGAACGTGGGAGAGAGGGGCACCCGAGGTAGGAGACGAAGTCTCCACCGTTGGATCTTGTGATCCAACGGTGGTGATCGAAGTGGGATGGAGCGGCTGGATGAAGATCTGGCCATGGCGATCCAAGGGCGTAGCGAGCACCACGTGGTGCGCTAAGAGCTCGGCGCTGATGGATGGCTAAGATGGATAGCTGAGGTTGATCGAAGGGATGAGGGGCGCCAAAGGAAGAAGCGGCTGTGATGGAAGATCAAGGATGCGATCTAGCGGTGTACACGCCGCCACGTGGCGAGCTCTGGTGAGGGCGTTAACGGGCGGTTAGGATCGGAGATGGAGATGATCGGATGGCTAAAAATCGAGGCGTACGTGGAGGCAGCTAAGCCGTTGGATCTAGAGGGTAATCCAACGGCTGTAGCTGCAGGCGGATGAGGCAAGGGCAGCGGGCTACGTGGCGCAACCAGAGGGCACCACGTGGCCTGCTGTGATTGGTTGAAAAAGGAATTGAGTACAGAAAGAGAAGGGGACCGAATTTGGAAAAACTCCAAACATGAAAGTTGTAGATCTTGATGAGATCTACAAGTTTCATGTTGACCAAAGACGGAGATGAGGTCAAGTATGATACATCAAATACAAAGATACAATTTATACATATATGTAGTACAAAGTGGCCCAAAAACCCAACTTTCTCATACGAGCTCCAAATTGGATGAAATTAGTCCCATTTTAAAGGTCTTTTAATGTGGTGTATTCTAAGAGTGAGTAGACCTATTTTGGAGTTTGTGTGAGGGTCCTATGTGTATTTTAGTGTACAGAGGTTCTAAGGCTTTATTGATTAATTTACAAGGGGAATTTTTGGCTTTCTTCCCTATATTATTAAGGAGTACATATTATAGGGAAGAGGTTATTTTAGTAAGTGGATATTTTACAAGGGATTTTTGGCTTCTTATTTAAATGCAAATGCACTTCTAAAATGTATGTATTATGTATGTATGCATGAATGCTATTTATGCATTATAAAGGGAAATATGCCTCTATTTACTCTGAAACAAGGCTCTATTTTTGACTTTTGAAGTGATGAATCACAGATTCATCAACCCCCTATACTTAAATCTTGCTCGTCCCCGAGCAACTAAATGAAATGCAGGAGTGAAATGATTTTGGGTTCCATACCAAGGTCATGAACAAAAGTTAAAATGGAGCTTGACTCGAACTTTGGATTAGTTGTTTGGCAGAACCTTATTTGGACCTGAACTTAAGACCTAACAGACTTCAAGTTCCACAAGTCTTCTATTCAAGACTCCTCAATAGTCAGGTTAGAACAAATCCTCAAACGCAAATTTCTGATGACTATGATTCTTACTTGTACGGTGTCAGTGAGGTATAGCTCTCCACATCAGAAATGACTCGGAACCAGCCTCCTCTAACAAGGTAACTCTATAACCTGGTCCAGTAACTCTTTCCTCGAGGAGCGGGGTATTCCCTTCTAAGTTCAAGTGCGACCAACTCAAGAGGAGGGGGTAGAGAAGAGAATGGACGGTAGCCAGTGTAGCTACCTATCCCGGGATGCCTGACCAGTGTAGCCAAGTCATCCAGCTGCATTTCTTTACTAGTATACAGTCTCCGACAGGTATTTTATTTTCTCTTGGACCTGTCTGATTTTTTTGGAGTTTTTTTTCATCATTTTTTTTCACAATGTGCAGCATGTACATCAGGAGTTTTTCCTCTTGAGTCAGTAGACTATCCCTCTTTTGAAGCATTATTGCAACCCACATCATCCCGTCCTTAGATGTCAACACCACCAGACTAGGTTGAGATGCACTACCCTCCCTAGAGGAGGACGGATGTTTCCACCCGTGTGCTACCCCAAGCCAAAGGATTCTACCTCCTCATCACCTCATCAATGAAGAGCTACGTGCATAGTGCTTTGTCCAAGTTAGGTCATTATCTAAAAGAATCCTGCATATGCACGAGATATTCTACTTAGACTAATCAAGATGACATGTGAACATAGACTTGCGGACTCAAAGATTTAAGTCACTTGACCTGAGAAATCTTAACTCTAGTTCCTATAAGGTTCCTCTAAAATTAGGTGGATTAAGGTCAAATCAAGTCCATCCTCAATATTTACTCATAACTTGGTCCAGAACCCACTAGCTTTTCACTTTGCATATGCAAAGTATGCAGATGAGGTGTCATGCTATGAAGATGAATGAAAATGCAAGACTCTTTTCCTTTTATTTTTAGATGCAGAGATGATATGCAAGAGTAAATAAGAAGCCTATTATTATTATTACTCTCTTTTTTTTTTCAATTTTTACCCACCCGTAATTATTGCAAAATATATACAAAAATACGTGAGGTACGAGCTATGGGTACAATATATATGTAATATATACACGCCCCCCTATACTTAGCATGTGCTATGTCCTCAGAGCATGAAAGCGACTAAAAAGACATAGCTCGGGCTAATCGTAGGAGAGCTAAAATTACAAAAGTATAGAAGTCATCTCGCCCCCCTATACTTAGGCTCTGGCAGCCTAAGTGTAGAAGAAGATCAAAAATCGGGCGGACGAGGTTAAGAGGGGAAATGGGTGAAAGTGAATATACAATGCGGGCATCGGTCCCCCCTAAACTTAGGCTCAGGTCAGCCTAAGTATAGGTAGGAAGTGAGTATGAGGACTAATGTGAACTTGAGAATGTACAGTGAACTGACTTAGGTGACCCATCCCCCTTATACTTAGGATCTGGTCATCCTAAGTATAGTCCAAGATTATGATGTAATGATGTGGGGATGGTTTACTAGAGTCGCGGGGGAGAAAGGATAGAATGTACAAGAATGATGATATACACAAATGAGTCGGTCTGAATCTTTCGAGATGTTGCGGATGGCTGGAGCTCACTGTTGCAAGATCTCATACGCGGCTCGAGGTGTGTTTGCTGAATCTGTCTCGTGCATGAATACAATCTCCTCTACATGGACTAACTGCTCATTGGATTCGATGAAGTGCTTCAACAGCTGTCCATTCACTAGGAATGTCGATGCGTCATCTGCGAGATCTGAGATCTCGACACATCCACTATCATGCACCGTACAGACGACAAATGTGCCCGTCCACTTAGACTTCAACTTGCCTTGGAAAATCTTCAGCCTAGCATTGAACAACCATACCTTCTGTCCAGGAACAATGGTCTTTCGTCTGATATATCTATCATGCCAACGCTTCACCTTGTCCTTGTACATCAAACTATTGTCGTATGCGCGGTTTCTGACTTCCACAAGCTCATTCAGATCCATGTCTCTCTGCTTCTGTCCCAGGTGTGTGTTCCTGTTGACCTTCTTGATTGCCCATTCTGATTTGTGCACTAACTCTGCGGGCAAATGGCACGGCTTTCCGAATACCATTCGGAATGGGGAGGTGCCTAACGGTGTCTTGTAAGCCGTCCTATACGCCCAGAGGACTTGATCCAAGATCTGAGACCAGTCCTTCCTGTCCGGGCGGACAAGCTTTTGCAATATGGTTTTCACCTCCCTATTTGACACCTCAGCCATACCATTGGTTTGTGGGTGGTAAGGACTCGCGACACAGTGTTCAATGCCATAGTCCTTCAGGAGTTTCTTCACCTCCAGATTCACAAAGTGGCTACCCCCATCTGATATCATCATTTTGGGGATCCCGAACCTAGAGATGATGTGCTCTCTAATGAATTTACAGACAGTCCTGCTGTCTGCGGCTCGGGTTGGGATAGCCTCCACCCATCTGGACAGATAGTCTACCGCAAGAAGGATATATTCGAACCCGTGGCTTACAGGGAATGGGCCCATGAAATCGATGCCCCAGGCGTCAAAGACATCACAAATGATGACTGGCTGCATTGGCATCTCATCCTTGGAACCAACGGTTCCTCCCATTCTCTGGCAAACTGGGCACGACTTCGCGAAGGCGGTGGCATCGCGAAACAGAGTCGGCCAGTAGAAGCCACACTGAAGTACCTTCCATGCGGTCCTCTTCCTGGAGTGGTGTCCTCCTGCCTCCAAGCTGTGGCATAAAGAAAGGACACTCTGGTATTCCTCCTGAGGAATACAACATCTCCAGACACAATCCAGTCCTTCAAAGAAAAGGATCGGATCCTCCCAATGGTAGTGTCTAGCGTCCGACTTTAGTCGGTCGATTTGGCTCTTGGGCCAATCTTCGGGAACTTTCTTGGAGACAAGATAATTCACGATATTGGCGTACCATGGGAGTGAGTCGATAACAAAAATCGACTCGTCAGGGAAGGAGTCTTGAATTGGTGAAACCTCGGAAGTATTAAGATCTTCGAGACGAGAAAGATGATCGGCCACTACATTCTTCTTTCCAAGTTTATCACGGATGTCCAAATCAAACTCCTGGATAAGTAAAATCCATCGAAGAAGACGCGCCTTCGTGTCCTTCTTCTCCATCAAATACCGTAGTGCCGTGTGGTCAGTGAACACAGTTACCTTGGATCCAATTAGGTGAGATCTGAATTTGTCCAAGGCAAACACTACCGCAAGCATTTCCTTTTCCGTAACTGTATAGTTACGCTGAGCAGTATCAAGCACTTTGCTTGCGTAGTGAATTGCAAACGGGACGCCATCTCTTCTTTGTCCCAACACAGCCCCAACAGCATAATCAGAGGCGTCCGTCATGATCTCAAAAGGTAGAGACCAATCCGGGGCTTGTAGGATGGGTGCGTCCATAATCATTCCTTGTAAAAGCTTAAAGGCCTCAAGACATTTGTGATCCACAAAAAACTCCATGTCTTTGCCTAAAAGCTCAGTTAGCGGTCGTGCAATCTTAGAAAAATCCTTAATAAATCTCCGATAAAATCCAACATGCCCGAGGAACGACCGCAACTGGCTTACGTTGGTTGGTGGCTGGAGTCGTCTGATCACGTCCACCTTGGCAGGGTCAACCTCCATTCCTCTCTTGGAGATGACATGCCCCAACACTATGCCCTCCGTCACCATGAAGTGACTTTTCTCCCAGGAGAGCACCAGATTAACCCACAACATCTTTTGAGGACTCGGTCCAGATTCCTAAGACAGGAATCGAAAGAATCGCCGTGGACCGAGAAGTCATCCATGAAGACTTCCAGGAATTTGCCGACCATTTCGGCGAATACAACAACCATGCACCTTTGGAAAGTACCTGGAGCATTGCATAGCCCAAAAGGCATGCGCCTGAAAGCATAGGTACCAAAGGGGCATGTAAACGTGGTCTTTTCCTGGTCCTCTGGAGCTATGGCTACTTGATTGTAGCCCGAGAACTCATCTAGGAAGCAGAAGAACACTTTCCCCGCTAGTCTCTCTAGGATCTGATCAATGAACGGTAGGGAGAAATGATCCTTCTTCGTCGCGGCATTCAGGCGTCTGTAATCCACACAGAAAGGCCACGACGTGGGTACTCTCGTCACGATCTCCTCTCCGTCCTTGTTGGTGGTCGTCTGAATTCCCGATTTCTTCGGGGCAACATGGATTGGGGCCACCCACTTAGAGTCGGAGATTGGGTAAATGAAACCCGCGTCACACCATTTTTCTATCTCCTTCTTCACGACCTCTCGTAAATTTGGATTCAACCAGCGTTGGAATTCACGAGAGGGTTTGGCTTCATTCTCCAAGTAAATATGGTGCGAACACAGAGCAGGATTTATCCCATGGAGATCAGAAATGCTCCAGCCTATCGCCTTGCGGTTTTTCTCCAGGATCTCTAGCAAGCGAGATTCCTGCTCCTCGGTCAATTGCGAACTGATGATGACCGGAAATTTCTTGTCTTGGCCCGCAAGGAAGGCATATTTTAAGGTTGTGGGTAAGGGTTTGAGCTCAGGAATAGTGTGATCGTCTAACAAATCTGGCTCAATCTGATCTGGTTCAGTGTTGGAAGTGGCTGGATTGTTTTCTGTGATAGCTGCCACCAAGTTCGGCTCTGGAGTCGGATCGTGAAAGGTCTCCATACAATCGGCAAACGCCTCGTCCGACTCGTTATCGTCATCTTCCGATTGTCCTAAAGATGTAAGGACTGACAGGCCCAACTGGGCCTCTACGTCATCGAAGATGTAGGGCGATGCAGGCTCAGAGCTGTACTCGTTCCTGAGGATCTCGCAGACTGAATCATGCACTGGATCATCTTCGGAGGAGATGGACACATCGGTGCTGGCTGGGTTCTGTCTCCATGGCCCAACTAAGTCTACATGCTCGCAGTCTGTTCCAGTAGAAGAGTACTCGGTGCTGGATTCTGAATCCGGTCTCTGCCATCTTGTCTGCTTCATTTCAAGTTCCTCATCTCTGCCTGGAGTATGGAACTGAATCTTCCCATTCTTATAATCAAATAAGGCCCCTGCTGTTCTGAGGAAGGGCCTACCTAGAATGATCTGGGAATCTCTCCAATTACGAGGGGTTTCCATATCCATGACAGTAAAGTCCACCATGTATTCTTGCCCCTCGACTTTGATCACAATGTTCCTTAATTCTCCTTGGGACATCTTAGTTGATTTGTCAGCGAACTGTAGAAGAGCTCTAGATTTCCTAAGAGGTCCGAGATTAAGCCGCTCATAGAGGGCTGTGGGCATCAGATTGATTGAGGAACCATTGTCCAGGAGAGTGCGTGCAAATGCGATGTCATCAACATGACTCACTACATAATGTGCACCCATGTCTCTTCGTTTCCTAGGAAACGAGTTCTTTATTGCACAACTCGTGGCTACTGATAAAACGTGTTTCTCAACACGGCTTTTGGTCTTCCTGCTAACCCTAGTAGGTGTGCATCTCACCTTAAGGTATTTTTGGAATGCAGGGGTCATTTCCATGAACTTGTCAAAGGGGATTATGACCTTGATGTGTTTATTGCAGAATTCAGCCATCTCAGGGTCATCTTTTTGGATTTTTTGGTTTTCTTCTTTCTACCCTTGAGAGCTCGGGGGAAAGGGATTATTGAATCCAACTCAGGTTCGGAAACTGAAATATTCTCATTAACTTCGGGAACTGAGTTCTTTACATGACTCTGACTCTGAAACAAACTAGGACTCTGACTCTGACTCAAAAGAAAACGCTGAGGCGAAACCGGTGATGCTTCTTCCGCGACTGCTGGACGATCCTCCTCAGATGGAGGTGAGAGCTCTTCATCGGTTTCTTCGGACTCCATGCAAATGTGAGAATGCTGCTTCGAGGACTCAGATGTCCTCTTCTTCTGCTGGCGATGGTGGTGGTGATGCTCCTCCTCTTCTTCCTCCGAGTTCTCCTCAGGTAGAGTCTCGGAGGCTCCTTCCTTCTGTGCCCGTACCCGATCAGGTATGGTCACGGTCCTTCCGCTCCTGAGGGACATATGATTTACATTATCGTACGAAAGGATCTCATGTTCAGATAAATAATTATCTGAATAATATACCTGATCTCGAGGTCGGTTCTGGCCCTGGTGTAAGCTGTTCGGGTTGGCCTGAACCTGTGCGGGAATTGGGGTCTTTGGCGCCATCTGTTGGTCCTGGGCACGAGACACCCGATTGATGTCGGTTCTCTTGTCCAGGTAGTCATTCTGCATTTGTTGGACCCTATCAGACAGGGTCTGGATTGCCTAGGTGAGAGACTCCAATTCGGTGGACTGGGCTTGCTGCTGTGTAGATGCGGTTCTGTATTGGCCCTGCTGGCCATGCCGATATTGCTGCTGCTGATGGGACGGTGCTGGCCCCTGCTGATAGGTGCGCTGCTGTTGCTGGTACCCCTGTTCTAGCCTGGACTGAAAGCTTGGTATGGGAACGGGCCTGGTTTCTTGGTAGACTAGGGGTGGACGGTGTGGCTGATCCTTCCCCATTTCGATCTGCCTGACCATCGAGTCACGGCTATACCAAAGCCCATTGATCTCGTACACTGGCGGAGGCTCCTCGTATCCCGTCTCCACTTGTGGGGGTGCATGTTGGTTCTGCTGGGTGTAAGTCTGGTCCCAGCTACTCTGAGACCCCGATGCCTGTTCCTGTATAAGATGGACTCGATGTACAGGTACAGGTGGTGCAGAAGGGGTAGGTAGCTTTATCTTAGCTACCTTCTCAAAAAGTTCCTCCACTTGCTTCGGTAGGCGCGAAAGAGACTCCATCTACGCGACTCTCTTGTGGATCTGCTCGACCATGGTAAGCTTGTCGGCAATCATCCCCATGCTGGGGAAGAGGTCCTCAGTCAGATCTGCTACAGTCCTTCGGGTTGTCTCATTGGATAGGATTGAGAGAGACAACTGATAGGCCCTTGTGGCCTGTGACCTGCCGGTTTCCACCATCTGCTCAAGGATCTTCCATACGGCGTGCTCGTTTTTGTTCAGATAGCTTCCTCCACAGGCGGCGCTGACTAACCCCTGCATCTCCGGGGTTAGACCACAAAACAAGGTCTGTACTAAGATCGCCTTCGAAATGCCGTGGCATGGGCATTTCTGCACTAAATCATTGAACCTATCCCAAGCTTCATGGAAAGGTTCACTGGGTCCTTGAGCGAAGCTGGCGATCTTCGTTCTCATCTGGTTAGTCCTACTGAGAGGGTAGAAATTTTTCAAGAATAGGTCCTTGAACTGCATCCAGGTAGTACATACCACCCCCAAGTTTTTCAGCCAATGGGCAGCCTTATCTCCTAAGGCAAAAGGGGTGGCCTTCAGTCGGATATAATCTTGGCCAACATTGGGATGGCTAAGATTGTTGCACACCAGCTCGAAGTCACGGAGGAAAGTGTATGGTTCTTCATTGATGTTTCCATTGAACTTCAGAAGCAGACTAAGGAAGTGGGGCTTCAGCTCGAATGCCTGGGCAGGAACTGCAGGTGCTAACTAGTTCTGAATCTCGTTCTCCGCCGGGTTGTAGGTATCGACCATTGGTCGGTCGATTCCTCCAGCGACTATAATTTGTCCCATCCGCGCCGTGAGATCTGCATTCTTCTGTTCGGCTTCGGCAAGGCGAGCAAGAATCTGTCGTATTTGGTCCTCATCCGGTGGCATCTTTGGCGGCATCTTGTCCTCTAGTTCTGGTTTGGAAATAAGATCAGTGTTAGAGGGCAAATCAAGGAAGGGATTACCGAGGCAATAGTCTTCCTCGGTAATCTCGGAGGAGATGAAAGGGTTGGTTTGAGAGTAACCACCCTGAGCATGAGGGAACCAGGACTCAAGAGGGTCATGAGTCCTGGGTGGTCCAAGGTGCGCTTGGACCGATGAAAATGAGTTACTTGGGGGACTCATAGAGAGATCGGTGAATAATGCGTCGAGATCTCCCCAGTCACTCATCTTGATGAGGCGAGAAGAAGATAGGATTTTACTCCTACCTGAAGCAAGCACAAATCAATCCAAGACCCTGGGTTCACACTCAACACAGTGAAGGACTCGAAATCGAGTCCAATTAATCTTGTAGTTTTTAATTGTGATTTTCAAGCAAAAATAGCAAGGATTACGTGGCCTATAGGGAAGTCGGCTCAGAGCCGGATGCGTCTTCCCTTTTTAACCTGTCGCCTAAGATACTGCCGCTCCTTCCTTTCTTCGCTCCTATCCCAAGCCGATGGATTCAATGACCACACCCCTATCTACCTGCAAGCAGGCGGAGGCTGACAAGGTCGGAACTTCACCCCAGGAGGTTATTGGCAGCTTGTCGCAGAGTACCGCAATTTCGCCCCTATCTACCTGAGATAGGCGGAGGCTACTTGGTACTAGTCAAAGAATCTGAAATTATTCGACTTGTGATATTTGCTAGGATCAGTTAGAACGTGATATGGAAGGCGGGGATTTGGGCTCTGCCTTAAGGTGTTCACACACACTCAAGTACCCTCACTCAGCCTGAATACAAGGTCGGGGATTAAACTCCCGCAAGCAATTTTCCAATTTTATTCCTTTTTTGGTCAATACTGTTTAGCAGTCCCGATTTAAGTTAGGTTATCACTGATTAAGTCCACCACACAGCACGCCTATCGGACAGTCCCAATTTCCTTTTTAATTTAAATGTGAAAATCAGAGGGGGAAATCGAGAAAAGCCGATGCACGAAAATCGATGATGCTTATGCTGAGTGAAGAATACTTACAGTGATACCTTCTCTTTTTTTTATGCATGATGCAGAACAGAATTGAAAATTTTTTAATCTAGATGCTAATGCAAGCGATGAAAGACGCTCCTAGACAGGCAGTTCTATTAGCGTGAAGAACAGTTTAATTTGACTAAGTACTGCGGTCTAGGTGCTTCTTTTAAGTGTATTGTGTGGTCCTAATAATTTACGAGCACAAGCAATTCCTAGAGTGGCTCGAGGAGCCGTTAGTGCAATCTAAATTACATTCACCCACACAGCACACGGGACACAGTTCCACTATACTTACACGCACGAGATCCCAAACGGGAACCGCTGGAAATGATGCGAAAAAAAAGAAAATAAATAAAGAATTTACAATGCCTCTCTAATCACTCAATTCAAATGCTCGATTGTCGAAGCGTCCAAGACTCCTCGCTTTCCTCGCACAGAAAAAGAGGGAGGTCAGAGAGTGACTCAAAAAATAAAATGGTGCAAAGAAATAAAAGAGAGAATAATTACAAGAAAACCGGGGGTCAGACTACCCGGGGATAAGAAATCAAACACTCAAAATATCACTAAAAATTAACCTAAGCCGTGCCTCCCCGACAACGGCGCCATTTTGATAACCGCCCCGCACCCTATGTTAATTCGGTCAAATTAATGTCCAAATTAATTATAAGTCGTTCGTTGCAGTCGGATACGAGAGGCTAATCAAAAACCACTTATTGATTAATGTCTAATTAATTTCAAGCGGCAGATATTTTTTTACTTGGTGGAAGTCCAAGGTCGAACTCAGGGAGGCATCTGTCTCCTTAGGTAGATTTTAAGCAAATATCAAGTGTGCGATTATCGAGGAGTAAATTTTTTGTTTTTTTATTTTCGATGCAGACACATGCAACCAGCAAGCCAATATAAAGTTCAATTCAATTAGGATATCAAATGAAGTCCAAAAATTCTAAAAATTGGCCAGATGATTAATTATGATGAAAATGATCTATCCTAATTTTTTTTGGAATTTTTAGACACTAAATGAATTTACTATGAATTAAATATGCAGACAGGGTGATTCTCACTATTTAATTTTTAATAAATAACAAATCACAATTTTTCCAAGAAATAAAATTATCCTAGATAGCACTAATGATAAGGAATCCAGGAAAATTGACAGATCTTAATTTCAATGTGAAATGAATTTATTAAAATTAAAATAAGAAAATCACTCAACAATTTATTTAGGCCTCGATATGTGTGCAAATGACATGAAATTTTTATGGCATGTTAAGATTACTGTCCTTAAGCTACTGTGAATTTTTGAGGATTTTTGGAACCACAGAGACTTACCTAGAAATTAATGGGTGTCACTGGGCAAAATATTCCACAAATTAACCAATTAATTCATTTAAAATTCCACTGTAATTACAGAAACATGACACGTGGATCAATAGACAGAGGACAAGTTCCTCAACAAAATACTATTTTTAGAATTGAAAAATGATGTAAAATGCAGCCTAGGGATGCGTGCAAACACAGGGGTGTAAATGCAATACAGGAAAATAAAAATACATAAAGCAAATATGCTGACAGGGACTAAAATGCAATTACCTATTATGCTGGGGGGGTGGATGCAAATTCTCCACGGGAAACATGCTCCTCACGTGGGGTCTGCTTCACAGGGACCTCTTTGTATTTATGAAAAGTCCCAAGGGCCTCTATGTAAATTTCCCAGACCGCACGTGCTCCTCACTTGGGCGGCCTAGGCTCGGATGGCTGCAGAGGCTCGGATGATGGCTCGGGGGCTTCCGGAGGTTCGGATCTGGCTCGGAGTTGCTTCGGGGATCCGAGCCTAGTGGTTGGGGAAGAGGCTCGGATCGGGCGACTTGGACGGATCTCGACCGTGGGATCGAGGCTGGTCCAACGGTGATGAAATGCTGGCACGTGGCGTGGATTGATCCGTTGGATCAAGGATGATCCAAAGGCTTCAGGGCGAGGCGACGTGGAGGGCTCCTGGCCGTGGGATCAGTGATGATCCTACGGTCGTCTGCAAGCTCCGGTGGACTGGCGACGTGGCTGACTGCGGACCGTCCGATCGAGATGATCGAACGACCACTGGGCTTCTTCTTCGACGGGCCTCCGCCGCCTGCGGAGGAGATGGCGGGGCTCCGGCGAAGTGGCGTTGGCTCCGCCCGTTCCTCCAATTGTCGATGAAGCTCTCCGAGGACTTGGAGATATCCCAGAAGACGCGTGGCAATGCGGCGGAGGTGCTGATGGTCTCAGGAGCTGGAGAAGGTCGTCGGAGGTAGTTGGCGAAGAAGATCCAAAGGTGCTCCGGTGATCTTCCGATCAGTGAATGAAGAGGTACCTGCAAGTGTTAGAGAAGGAGCCGAAGCCCGTGCGTACAATCGTGAAGGTGGAAGGATGGTTGGCGAGGCCTAAGGCGGAGGGAGATGCTCCAGTGATGGTGCTCCGGCCAAGTGGCGGAGCTGGAGGTCGATGGATGGTGGAGTGGAGTGTCTGAGGGTGCGGAGGGGTCAGCGAGGATGAGAGCTCCATCACGGAGCTCGGCGGAGTGAAGGCGAAGCGAGAAGATGATCGTGGACGTGTAATTGAATCGGAGAAGACAAAGGAAGAATAAGAAGAATATTGGAGGGGAAATGGAGGGGGTTACCTGGGATCAGGAGCTCGAAGGGAGCTTCTAGGTCGTCGCTCAAGGGGTCGGTAGGGTCCCGAGCTCGTGCAGCGTCGCGGAGGGCAGCTGCGACACGGCGGAGATGCCGTGGATCTCGCCGGAGAAGAAACCCTTATTCGCTCAACGATTCGTCAAATCGCTGTCACCAATCAGAAGATCGGAGCTCAGGGAAACTCTCTGGAATGGAGGATAGGTGCGACGATGGTCGGAGAGGGGGGATTTATAGGTTGAAGGTCTCGGCCATGCTGTCGATGGAGCGAGGTTGACGGAGTTCGTGGGAGAGAGCTGGAGGTCGACGTGGGTGATGGAGTAGCTGACGAGGATAAGGGATGAGTGGGGCTCATCGTGGAGGTGGTGGTGATCGTCTGCGGTGGTAGAGGCGCTGCCAAGAATAGGAAGCGGGCACCCCTCCCGCAAGGCAGAGAACGTGGGAGAGAGGGGCACCCGAGGTAGGAGATGAAGTCTCCACCGTTGGATCTTGTGATCCAACGGTGGTGATCAAAGTGGGATGGAGCGGCTGGATGAAGATATGGCCATGGCGATCCAAGGGCGTAGCGAGCACCACGTGGTGCGCTAAGAGCTCGGCGCTGATGGATGGATAAGATGGATAGCTGAGGTTGATCGAAGGGATGAGGGGCGCCAAAGGAAGAAGCGGCTGTGATGGAAGATCAGGGATGCGATCTAGCGGTGTACACGCCGCCACGTGGCGAGCTCTGGTGAGGGCGTTAACGGGCGGTTAGGATCGGAGATGGAGATGATCGGATGGCTAAAAATCGAGGCGTACGTGGAGGCAGCTAAGCCGTTGGATCTAGAGGGTAATCCAACGGCTGTAGCTGCGGGCGGATGAGGCAAGGGCAGCGGGCTACGTGGCGCAACCAGAGGGCGCCACGTGGCCTGCTGTGATTGGCAAAAAAGGGAATTGAGTATAGAAAGAGAAGGGAACCGAATTCGGAAAAATTCCAAACATGAAAGTTGTAGATCTTGATGAGATCTACAAGTTTCATGTTGACCAAAGACGGAGATGAGGTCAAGTATGATAAAAAAACAAAGATACAATTTATACATATATGTAGTACAAAGTGGCCCAAAAACCCAACTTTCTCATACGAGCTCCAAATTGGATGAAATTAGTTCCATTTTAAAGGTCTTTTAATGTGGTGTATTCTAAGAGTGAGTAGACCTATTTTGGAGTTTGTGTGAGGGTCCTATGTGTATTTTAGTGTACAGAGGTTCTAAGGCTTTATTGATTAATTTACAAGGGGAATTTTTGGCTTTCTTCCCTATATTATTAAGGAGTACATATTATAGGGAAGAGGTTATTTTAGTAAGTGGATATTTTACAAGGGATTTTTGGCTTTTTATTTAAATGCAAATGCACTGCTAAAATGTATGTATTATATATGTATGCATGAATGCTATTTATGCATTATAAAGGGAAACATGCCTCTATTTACTCGGAAACAAGGCTCTATTTTTGACCTTTGAAGTGATGAATCACAGATTCATCAACACATTAGACATAAAACCTTTGTCCCTGGGTAGAAAGTGTGGTTTTTCAATGCTCGGTTGAAGATTTTTCGCGGGAAACTCAAATCAAAATGGATGGGTCCCTACATTGTCATCGATGTGCATACCAATGGAAGTGTGGATATTGCCGAACTCAAAGATGATGCACAACATTTCTCAGTGAATGAGAAATTGCTGAAGCCATATATAGAATCATCCAAAGAGCTAGCAGTTTTAATTGAGGTCATCTACTTCATGCAGAGAGAGCATATTAAAGATTCATCAGATCATTCCTCCTCCCTACCTCATCGGTCTCCTTGTAAAACTTCTTCCTCTATTTAGGCCAAGGCCTAAGTATAGGGGGGACCGATGCCATCTGTATATACCATACTTCCCATTTCACGATCATTCCATTTCTGCCCTTCTTCTATACTTAGGCTGACCAGATCCTAAGTATAGGGGGAACCGATGCTCATATGTATATACTCTCCTCATTCGCATATCCCGACCACCGCACTTTCGCTCTTCTTCTATACTTAGACTCTTCACAACCTAAGTATAGGAGAGCGGACGACCTTTCTTTTTCTTTTACACTCTCTTACGCTTAGCTCGAGCTATGTCTTTTTTCGCTTCTTGTGCTCTGAGGACACACCACTCGTTAAGTATGGGGGGTCTGTATATATACTTTGTATATATATTACCCATATCTCGTACTTTCGCGTAAGTCTATATGTATTTACGGGGAGGGTAACTAATATTAAAAAAACAAAAAACAATAACAACAAAAACAAAAAGAAAAAGAGTTTTGCTACTAACACTGACTGTGTCCAACCCAAATTTTTTAAAAAAGGCTTCTTATTCATTTTTGAATAAAAAACTTGAATATATATACCTTTCATAAAAAAATCACAAAAAGAAAAATGTGTCTGAATTTCACACCTGAACTTCATCCAGCATTTCATTCATTTGCATCTGTGAAAAATCTTTGGGTTCTGAACCGAGTATGAGCAGAAACCGAGAGTGGTCTGGACTTAACCATAATCCACCCAATTTTCAGAGGAACTTCACCGAGAAATAGGATTTTAGAATCTTCAGGTCTTTGACTTAATTCTTTGAGTTCAACATAACAATGTGCAGCGTTTGACTCTTAGTGTCTAACCTGGTCTCTTCATTCTGGCTACGACTCTGGAATAAGGAATTAATTTGTACTCTCGTACTATGCACATAGATCAACTCAGACGGGGTGTTGGAAGACTGTGTGAGTTTCTTTTCTGGTAGCGTGGAAATCTAAAGACCGGAGTACGGGTTGAAATAAAGCTTCGGAAAAGGGATGGACGGCTGGGCACAATTTTTTCTAAGACCCCAAAACATGTATGGAAACAAAAAGATTCTATATCTGTATGGTCACAACAAGATCCAAGCAGAACCACCAAAGATCTAAATACAAAGAAGCCACTACCAAATAAAAATATGACCCAAAAAGGTCCAAGCTTCAAGAAAACCTGCAGATCTTGGTGGAGACTTGGCTACACTGGCCAGCTTCACAACGAGATGTGACTACACTAGCCACCCTCCAGTTCTTTTCTCCTTCTTCTAACTTCTCCCCCAATTCGATTGTGAACACAACGCGACAAACCTTAGAAGGAAATACCTGACTCCCCGAGGATGAGTTATTTGAGAGGAGGTTTGCATGGTAGTTCGGCATTCTGGATGGGAGAGCTAAAATCTTTCACACACATGAGTCGATTGTTCAATGTTCATAGGTATACTTTGGGAAGAGGATTGATCTAAGAAGACTTCTGAGCCGAAACTGTGACAATGATGTGTAGAACTTGAAGACTGTTGAGTTTAAAATTCTAAGTATCATAGAAGTTTCGCCAAAAAATAATCCAAAGGTTGAGTTTAGTTTCATTTTCACCTTCAGCTCATGGTCTTGGTATGGAACCCAACGTCATTTCATCTCATGGCATTTCTTTTGATGCTCAGGGACGAGCATGGTTTAAGTATAGGGGGATGATGAATCTCAGATTCATCACTCTAAATCTCATTAATTTAGCTCAAATCCCTCAAAATCATTGGCATTTCTTCATTTATTCTGCATAATTAGCATTCATGCATGTTTTCATAAGAATTGCATTTTATCACTCATTTCTGCACAAAATAAGAAGCCAAAAATCCTAGCCAAAATTGACCTGTAAATAGCCTAACTTCCCGATTTTTAACTCATTCATTCTAACTCTGAATGAACCCAAAACTACCTCCACAGTGTACATATCACTAACAAGAATAAATGAAAAATATAAAAAAATCACTAACCCAAATAAGTGGACCAAAAACCCAAATCGTAGTTCTAGGATCCTCGGACTAAAACCCTCGTATCTTCCTCATCCAGTGTCCATTTTGATCTTACTCACTTTTGAACTAATGTACATTTAATTACCTTCAAAACAAGACCAAGTTCAAGTGAATCAGAGCTCACATGTCAAAGTTGGATTTTGGGCCTCTTTTGTACATTTTGTATTTTAACGATTTTTGACCTAATATTTTATGTACATAATTATCTTATTTTATTGTATTTCTTTTTCATGTGTCTTCTTTGATAAAAGATTTATTAAAATGCGCAAAAATACAAATCCAAATTGAGTTAGAAATCAAAGAAACTAACCGGGTCCAAGTCTTCACTAACCGTCTGTACAAAATTGGTCTTTTTCGTGTTTTATTTTATTTCTTCTTTTTCTTAATTAATAAAAATCCAAAAAATTAGATTAATGTGTAAATATTTATTCTTTGATTTTACCATATTTTTTTCTGGATTTTTGTCTGGTTTAAAAATGACAAAAAATATAAAACCCAAAAATCATGGTATTCTATGTACTTGGGATACCCCAAAAAATCACTTTGTGCAAATGATCGATTTTGGTTTTGATGCATTTATGAAAGTTGTAGATCTCATCGAGACGAGCAATTTTCGTGAAGAAACTTTTTCGATCCTAGGTCGTTTACTATTTTCGTGATTTTTGTGGGGCTGACATGTGGCAACGCCTGGAGCCACCACGTGTCACCCATTTTTGAGGCTTTTATTTATTCATTTTTAGTAAAAAAATAATAAAAAATCAATTAAAAAGCTGCACGTGCAAGGCACGTGCCTCCCACGCCTGTGCCACGCACGTGCTCCTCCTCACGCTCATTCCTACTGCCACATGGCGCAACCACGGCCGTCCGATCTCGGCCGATCGGACGGCACATGTGCATCTTCCCCAAATCACACCCTTCTTTCCGAAATTGCTCCGCCTACAACCCCAAGTTTTCACTGCCGGCGATTTCGCCGCCATCGCCTCGTCGAATCCTCGTCTGATCGTCGTCAATCTCCAATCCGATCAATCAGAGCTCCTCCCCACGTATCTCACGGCCGCCTTCACACTTCATCTCATCTGAATCCCATGGATCTCATCTTCTCCAATCAAATCTTCGCTACCTTCCATTAATGCTCGCGCCACCTTCCCTCTTCGATTCGCTCCACCTCGTCAAATCCCCGACAACCACCTTCCTTCTCCGACCGACTCGTGCGCTATTTAACAAATGCCGCCCCACCCATCGTAATCATCCGCCGGTAAACCCCCAGGGAGCTCCTCTCCGATAGTGACAGACCGAGACTCTTCCATTGGCATGATCCGAGGACCACCTTCCCCGTTGAAGCTCAGCCATTGCGTTGCTGCTCCGCTCCGAATTGCTCGCCGTCGAGCCCCCTCCTTCAGGTATCCTTCGCTACTCCGCCTCACCTCCCATCCCCGAGAATCATCTCCGTCTACCTCGCTACTCGCCATCATCGAATCCTCCTCCGCTCATCTTCAACTATCAAACCACTGTCATCATCTCACCGTCGAGCTCCCAGCTTCACCGACAATACTTCAACGAAGCTTCCCAGCTGCTCCATCTCCGCTTCGAGGACCGCCAGGCGCAGAAGCTCCACTGCCACATCTTCCACAGGGATGTCCTTTACCAACAGCGTCAGCAACCTTCATCTTCATCATACCGGCTGCTCAGGATCTTCATCATCAGAGGACCATCCTATCTTCGTCAACGAAGATGCAAGAACATCGACATCCCATCATCGACTGCAGAGCAAGCCCCAGCCTTCTCCGCCCACCGGTCTTCACCACCAATTTCCCGACGCCCGTCGGCCGTGTGTTGGCCAATCACAACCATCCGATCAGTACGATGCCAAGACCTGACCATGCAGACAATGCCAAATCCTCTATCATCGGACCTATCTTCATCGACGGTTCAGATTGATCGACTAGCCTCGGATCAGGACCAGGAGCCTCAGGCCAAGACCGAAGCACGCCAACATGCCACGTGGAGCTTCGGACCAAGCCTTCATCCGAACCTCATACTCGCACGTGAGGGTCACGTGATCCGTGGGAGATTTGCAATGAAGCCCGTGGAGTTCCTTTTTTTTACCCATTAACCCGCGCCGACCAGGTCACGTGCTCGGCACGTGACCTGTTGGTAATTTTGCAACCCAAGGGTTTAGGTATTTACATTTCCATCCCCGCTCTGCATTTTTATATTTATTCAAATATTGTATTTGCATTATTTGAACGGCTACTTTGCATTATTTTATTATCCAAAAATAGCATGATGTCCATCAATTAGTTCTCTACATTTGGCATATGTTTTACAATTTTTGTAATCACTGGTTAATTAGTAAATAATTATTTTGTGGAAAATTACATACTTTGCCCTTTTTGTGCTCTAAAATTCATAATTAATTAACCGTTGCTCTAAAAATTGCCAAAAAATCATGGATTGAAGAATTAATTGTGTTTAACATTATGCCTAAAAAGAATTGCATTTGCATGCATCATTTGCCTTCTAAAAATCATTTTGCATATTTCAATATTTAATTTTTAATAAGTATTAAATCTTGTATTTTTGAGTTTTAGGATTTTTCTGAGATCCATCACCTAGTGATAGATCTTAGATAATTTTATCCCTTGAAAATAAATAGGTTTAATATTTATTATAATTAAATATTTAAGTTCACTTTGTTTGCATTTAAAAATTCATAAAAAATTCATCTTGCATCCAAAAATTCTAAAAAAAATTACAGTACATTCATTTTGGCCAAGTTTCGTATTTTTCGGACATCGTTTGATTGATATTTACATTTTAGTCCCTAAAATAAGCCAAAATTACATATTGCATCCCTAATTGCATTAAAAATTACAAAAAGGCCACCTCGAAAACCGTGCATGAACTTTGATAGACAAAATTCTAGGTTGTTCCTTTACCTCCTTGTGTTCGACCTAGGGACTTGCCCAAATAAAATAAACATAAAACCACATGATTAAAAATTGACTAATATTTATTGTGGTTATTTCTTGACCGATTCTGATTGCCTGCCTACAATGAAACGACATATTTTTAATGCATGACAATACACGCTTTTTAACGAGGGCGATCAGCGAACCGTCAGCAGGCTGGTCATCGTCATTTCCACCATGATGTTCCTCATACTCCTCTCCTTGGCTTTCTCTATCCCTCCTCAGATCATTAAGCATCTCTCTGAATGCAACTTGGGCAAGAGATTGGTCTGACAACTATTGCTGAATGGCTTGGATTGATGCTAGCAACTGGTTGTTGACCTCATTCTAGTACATTGTTTCGTCGAAGTTGGTCCCTTATCGCATATCTGGGGAGACATCTCAATGTCTAACTATAACTTGGGCTCCTGATCGGATATAGAATCTGCAATGAGAAATAAGACCCGATCAATCCTCAAAAAAGAAGGAACAATTTCGAGATGAGAGTCTGTCTCAAATAATGGATTTATTGGAGAAAGAAATGTGGTGGAATGGGGAAGATTGGGACAAGAGTCTTCTAGATCCTCGAAGTGAGTTAAGACAGAGAAATAGAAGTCTGCAAAATCTGAACTTACTTCTTGTAGATCACCCCACATTATTTAAGATGTTGGCATCCGGGAATCGATGTGGGTGTTTGCAAAGTCTGAACAAAACCATCCATGATGCATCATCTTGGGAGAGGAAAAAATAGGTGATGGAACAAATAAAGAAAGTGAAGAATTCAAGAGGGTATGAGAACATAAGGCTCGGTAATGAGTAGGGCAAAAGAAGAAGTGAGACAAAAAAGTGTGACAAAAGGTTCAAAGGCACGATGTTTTTTATCTTGTGCCATTTTAAAACTAATCAATTAAACCACAAAACAAGGAACAATTATCTTTTCAATTTTATTGGTTGTTTTAGGTAATCTTTTCTATTATTCCTTAGGAGGCTAACCCTATAGGCAAATGAGTACTACCGGAAAAGTATCGCGTACTTCCCACTTCCTTTGTAACTAGTAGCATGCACTTTTTGAAGGTTCTTATTATTGGATCTAGACCACTACTCAATAAAAGAAGTAGAGGAGGAAGCTGATAGGTGAAATCAATACTTCAAACCAAGTATATTAATATATGGGGACCTACTCGGACGCGAGACGATGAGACATGCACTCCCTTAAGGGTATGTCCTATGCTCGATACTTCAAACTAAGTCCAGAAGCAGACTATGCCCTACTCATCCACATATAATAGAAGCGCCAATACTTCGTGCATTCAGATAATAGACAAGGCAGTGCCTAGGCTGGGATTTGGGCTCTATTCCTCAAGGATCATGACCCTGAATATAATGATTGTGTTTTGAACCCAAAACAATGAAGTCCAATTAATCAATTTTAATTTATTAAGGTTTTCTTAGAAATCCCCTTTTAATTTATGGTTTTCACTTATTTTGAGTAAAATTCTTGCAAAGGCATAACGAATTGATCAATTCTTTGTTTGGCCTATGTGGTCAAAATCAAAGGAAGAAGATGGAAAAATAATACAAGTCAGAAATCAAATGATGTGATGCTTAGTAAGAAGACTTAGAATGCTTCCCAACTCTCTCCACGTGGTATGCTGGACATAATTTTAAACCTAAGCTATTTGAAATGCAACAAGAAAATTTCCCTAGAATACGAGTTTCTATTAGCGTGAAGAATTTTGTTCAATTTGATTAAGTCCAAGCGATAGAGACTATATGTGCTGAAATTCCTTTAGGGATTTGGAACTAATTTTACCGAGCAATCACTCATAATGATCTAAAGGCTCAATCCATGAGACATAAAATAAAAAGAAGCAGAAAATGCAAATCACAGAAAACAAATGAAAATAAGTGGAAAAATACAGAGGAGTAAAAGTAGAAAGCAAAAGAATCATGAAAAATCGATTAAATCCCCCAAGTGAACAATCACTTAGTGAAATAGACTTTTGAGAGTTCAAGTGTCCAAGAGTTTGTGTCATGAGTTATTACAATTTAATGAATAAATATCTCTCTCACAAAAATTAAACTAAATTTATGCTAAGAAGATTCTACTCGATTCCATGTCTCCTTTGTTACTCTCTCCTACTGGTGGGCAAGGAACCACCAGTCTCCACAGCACTCGAGTGCATCGAATCTCCAACAAAATCCTCAATCGATAACCAGACCCTCACAACAAATTCAAACCAGAAAATGGTCAGAATATTCTCAAATAAAAATAGAATAAAGAGAGAAATATATAATGAGACAAATGATGGTAAAATAGCAAAGTGTCTACACTATACTCTACAAACTGATGCTCCCCGGCAACAGTGCCATTTGATTAAGTATCTAACATCTAATCTTAGAGGTCCTGCGGAGTTCGATAAGTCGGATCCGACAATCGATGTGTTGGTGCATATCTCGTGTCTCAGCACTCAACATCCCAAGTCAATCGACAATTAACCTACAACAACGATTAAACAAGTAAATGTATTTGAGATAAAATTTATTATACCCTACAAGAATGTGTATAGACGACAAGCAGTAGGAGTAGAACCACAAAGGTGCACATAAGGTAGAGTAACAAAAATGAGCAGACAACTTATGATGTTTTTGTGTTTTTAATTTTTAAATATTTTTTGGGTTTTTAATTTTATTTTTATATAATAAATATATGTTATATAGAAAAGGAAAAAAAATGTTTTTGGATTTTTCAAAAAAAGGAAATAAACATAAACATTCATAAAGAAGATGTCTTTGGGTTTTAAAGGTTTTTCTATATTTTTAGTAATTTTTGGGTATTTTTTTAGAATTATTATTGGTGTTTAAATAGGGAAATACAGTAAATAAATAAAATAGTAAATTAGGGAACTTTAAATGGGATCTATTAATATTTATCAAATCAAATTGAGTCCAAATTCAATTTCCTTAAATTCTTTATACTTTGAAGAAAATTTAGAATCTTAGAAACTATTGTTATGATTTTTCTTTAAATTTTAGGAATTTTTATAAGTTTTTTTTGGATTTATCAATTTTAATAAGGTTTATTTAATATTTTACAAAATACTTTGTCAAAAGTCAAATATAGCTAAATAAACATTCCCGATTTTTTTTCAAAATATTTTATAATTTTTATGGATTTTTAGATGCTAAATAGGAGAAAATGCAATATTTTTGTATTTTTATAAATAGAAAATTAATTTTAATTACCTTACAAAAAATATATGGGATACAATATGGTTATAGACATTTAAGATAATTTTCCTGTAATTATTAGACGCAAAATGATATTTTTAATAATTAACATACAACTACAAAATTATATCCTCATTACAAGGATGTAGTTGCAATTTTCAAGAAGTATTAGAGCATTTGATAAGATTTAAGTGAAGTCCAGGGACATTGATGAAGTACTTCCACATTTTGAAACATTTCCGCACTAACAAGGGTATAAATGAAAATATCTAGAACAATAGGCCAAGTATGCAAATTTACCAAAAATAAATGCACTACTATTTAAAGTTCTTGGACCAAAATGAAATACAGAAACCCCAAGGGGGTGCAAGCAAAAATCCTACCCCCTCACATGCACAGGCACATGAGGTGATGTGGAATGTACAAAAGTGCAAACAAATAAATGCTTAGGGTCCTCAACATAAATTTTACAAAGATATTACAACCTCAATTGAAAGCTTCTGGACTAATTAGAAAATACAAAAATGGAGGGTAGAGAATGCAAAATAACATCTCCTTTGCACGTTGATGGATGGTGCAATGCGCAAAACTAAATTGATTAAACAGTGGAGATTACCTAATACCCCTTCACGGATGAGCGCTCGAGATTATATCTCGCTGGAGATCTAACTGTGGTAGCTCGGCTTGATTGAATGGTCCATAACAAAATTGGGTCCACCTCATGAGCGGATGGTCGGGAAGGTGGCTGGTTGAACTTGGAAGAACAGTATAGAGCCACTCTTTCGACCACCGATATGTCACACCTCCGGCCACCTGAGAGGCTCCTTGCAGGATTGAAATGGAGCCAAGGCTCCTCTGCAGCTAGTAGCATGCTCAAAGATGTCCAGGACCCATCGATAGGGTCCTGGAGATGCCGAAGATTCGAAGCACCGTGAATACCTTCGACTGGACAAAAATCGACCCAAATAAGGTCTACAAGCTCCAGTACCTGCACGGTAAGCTCACAGACGGAAAAAAGAAGGTTCCTATGCTGATTTGAGGTACAATCAGGTGAAGATGCGTCGTGGAATAAATGCTCCAGTGAGAAGCAGAGAAGGAGAACTGATCTCCCAAATCTGAGCAAGTTCTGGGTTGATAGTGAGTCAGGGAGACATCAGGCGAAGGGATAAAGATGGGGAGGTGACCATGCAGACAATCAATTGTCGAGGATATGGTGAACAGAGGCCAGAGCCTAGAATTCCTACGAACTACATTTTTTTATTTTTAGGATAAAAGGGATGAGATCACTGGAAATAAAATGCAATGTTACACTAATGTTACTCCTATGATTTGAAAAAGAGAAGAAAAGAGAAGCTCACATGCTTGATGTAGAAGGGAGCAAAGATCGCATGGAGGAGCTCTGGCGAGAGGTTGAATTGCCTCAAAATCACCTTCTCCTCGTTGTGGCTCGATGGGGACCTCTTCCTGTCACAAAGGGTTGCTCTAAGCTTTGATCCAAGCAGTCAAAAGTGAGTCAAGAGGGACTAGATTCAAATCGTAACTTGGAGTTTTATTTTATAGCAGTGATGAAGGGGGCTTGAAAGATCTAGTGCTTCCGCCCAAATCGATGTGAGATTGACCAAGGATTTGGTATGGCGTGGAAGAGCAAAGATCGAGGAAGAAATTTCAGAAAATGGGTGAGGCGATTCGTTCAATGTAGTAAATACTAAAATGGGGAGAATAAGCAGGGTCAATGTTTGACAACTATATGCCTAGGGGGACCAAGGAGTTGACTGAGGGCAACTCGGACTCGCCTCCCATTGACCCATGTAGGATGCTACACGACAAAACAAAAATAAATATAGCATTAAAAGACAAATACATTAACAAATGATTTTATTCTTTTTTTCTTAAAACATGAAAGTTGATTCTCATTTTATGTATTATTTTTAGGTAATTTTTATTTATTTATAGCAACATATTTATTAGGTGTAAATTTTATAAGTATAATTATAGTAATAAATACATATATCCAGTGTATTTAATTTTTATTTTATATTTTATATTTTATTATTGTATGTACATAATTTATATAATTATTAAATATTTAAATATGTATTTAAATATTTTTATTTTATTTGTCTGAGTTTATTTGTATTCCTAAATAAATATTGGTATGTATAATACATGTATAATATACCTATGTATTTTATTGCATTATATATCTAAATGAATATCTAATTCTTGTATTTTATTTTTATTATTTAAATGTATTTCAAATATTATTTACAAGTGTATAAAAAATACAACAAGGCTAAAAATACAAATAATGAATATAATGAGAAAAATATACATGTATATAATACAATAGGGACCAAAAGAAAGGTTTTGTATCTTAAATCCAATTTTAATAAAATAATATTCATTAGATAGATAATTTGATTTAGATTACAATAAAGGTGAGTTTGGTCAACTTTGAATTCATATGGAGAAGATATTGATCTATGAAGGTCTGTTTAAGGCTTTTAGTTATTAATCTATGAAGTTCTGTTTACGGCTTTTCCATCTACGTGTCCCAGTCACACTGTACCTTATTTTTATGTGCAATAATTTTTGTATTTTTCTATACATTTTTGTGTACATGTTTTGCATTGAAATTATTTTTGTTTAAAGTGTGTAAGAGTATGCACAAATTGATGTAAGTTTGAACTATATACAATGCAGGAGGTACCTAGGGTTTCTAGGTGACAATGTTATTTTGTCTGTATTTATTTTCCCTTATCTCCCCATACTTTATTCTTTGTCGACCAAGTCAATAATAACTTAGTCTTGGGGCTTAGGGTCAGTCAGTATTTATAATACTTCCTTTATTTTTTATTTTTTTTCATTTATTTTGTTTTAGAGATTTAATTTATACAAGTTTGCTATATTCACATGTATTTAGATAGGGTTTTAAAGATGAAATAAAGGAATAGATGTATATGAATTGTTATTCATTAGGTGCTATAATAATGGATATTCATTAGTGGAAGCTTCACCAGTGGGTATTCAATAAAGGGTCTTCATTAGTGGCAGCTTCGCCTCTTAGGTAGTAACACTTACCTCCTAACTCTATGGTAGGAGCAGGGATATGGAAGACGTGGGTTGCGGTTCTAACCGATGAAGGTGATGACTAAGCTGACCAGTGATTTATGGTAACGAGAGGAGGATCGTAGGGGAGGTTGACGTGAGTAGGGAGTAGTTTATGGGATATTGGTTATGCATTTTCAAGTAGATAAGATGTGAGAAGATAAGGGGGTCCTGTTGACCATGGGTCAACAAGGGAAATATGTTGATTGGTGGAGGGGATGAAGGGATGGAGGTTGTTGATATGGATAAGTGAGGATGTGGAGCGAATCAGAACGCACCAAGTAGCAACCTGGTCAAACTTTGACCAAAAATAAAAAGAAGAAAATAAAAAATAAATCAAAAGAAATACAAGAAGACTCCAAATGGAATAATTGAAGGATATGGGGAAAAAACCCTTAAGCACATCACAGAAGCATGATGATCGCATCGTTTGCGATTAGAGTGGCTAGTTGCAAATGAATTTAAAAATTTTAAATGATGAAATTACATGATCCAAGAACACTTCTCGGATTGTTTCATCTAACCACAAGTAATAAGTAGGACTACCTCTTGAAGCGTGGTTGTGATCAAGTCTCTAAAACAAGAAACCTTTTGTCTTAAGTCTGATCCGACGAAGGAGACGCTTGTGAGCGCGTTGATGAGACGCGTACTCCTTGCAATCCAAGTTGAAGATCCAAGCGGCAAAATTCCTGATCTCATCACACGAGATTCGATGTCTTCTTCACGAGGGAGGCACACTGAAGGAGACAGAGATCCACAAGCAGTCGAAGCGGCAGAATGACAACATGGTGACGACGGTGACTCTCTCTAGGGCACAAGGTGGATGGCCACTAAGAGATAGATAGAGAGAGAGAGAGCGTATATAGAATAAGAACTAGAGAGAGAGAGATGGCTCAATTGTTGTGTGTAAAAGAAGAGATAGGGTTGCCTCTTCTATTATAGTACTTTGGGAGTCCAAGGATCACAATCCATGTGAAACACAAAATCAATGGTTGAGATTGATTTGTGTTTCTATTCAATGGCCATGATTTTGTTGTAAAAACACAACAACAATAAATTTAGATTAAATTAAATATATATTGAATAATCAACATAATTTAATTTTAACTAAATTAACTTGCATAGAAGGATTAGGATAGAAGCCACCCATCTCCCTAAAAAGGGAGGATGACCACCCTTGAGACCAAGTCAAAGGGTGGTTGTCCACCATCTATTAAATGGATGGTGGTGGCTCCTCCAATCATTCTTATTTATTTACAACAACTTTTTTTGTAAATAAATTTACAAAAATAATTCCAAATTAATTTTGTAAATATTGCAACCATGCCATTAAATAATTGTGAATCATATTCACAACCCAAATAAAATATAAATTATATTTCCAACTAATTTCCAATATGAATCAAATTCACATCAACAATTAATTCGAAGATACCATTTATAATAAGCTCTCTATAGTATATTATAAATCACATTTTTAATATATATATATATATATATAATATGGATAGTACTATCCACATTATTCACATCCTTGATAACTAAATCACATTCATTTATCTTCGATCATCATTCTCATGTATTTAAATAATATGAATCGCATTCACATTATTCATGATAATTAAATCACATTTAATTATCAACATCTCAGTGCTCAGATACATATTTCAATAATGGAATTATTCTTGAACTCTTTCAAGAATAATGCGCTTTCTCTCCGGATACTTGGAGACAAGGACACGGCGATTGTACGTTCCAAATATAGTGACTTCGATATTGAGATCACATCTCAAATCCAGATCTCGGGGACGTCTCATAGATTCTTGATTAAATCAAGGTCGTAGATCTAATCTTCTCACTGCATCTGAATCACATTCATATCAATGTCCAACAATTGGACTAAGATCACATCCCTTCTCTAATAATAGGAGTCACTAAAATCCAGACATGTTTCATCACTCCCTTGGAATGGAAGCATCATGGTTATACAATCATTAATGATCACATCACCCTCAGGTATTCCTAATACTTATACATCCTGCATACTGGAAGACCTAGAATAAATCAAAAGATATAGATCAGATTACATTGGCATATTTAGGGTTTTGTCATTAAGTTTTTCATTCAATCATTGGGAGTTGGTATCGATCATATGCTTTCCAAAAGCATATATCATACCTACAAATTCTTGTCATGCTTCCAAAGTAAAATGACCATGCATGGAATTTGATCCGTCCCAATACCTCATGAGTGAGCTCATGTCTTCCGGTTCACAAGTGAACCTGCATGATCCCTTTGAGAGATCGTATTACTCATACGCCCTTATATGCATACCATCTTGTCGGTGTATAGACCTTGATTAGGCCATCAACCTATCGATCTACCAAATATACATGCTTAGACATATAGTGATACATATGTCTTCAGTTAGAGGATGCATGTCTATGTCATGACATGTTATGACATAGGACTTGGTTATCTCAATATCGTTGAATCAAGTCTTTGACCTAACTTATGACACCTCCGAACCTTTATTCTTCTGTAGAGGACATGCATCAAGAGGTCGGTCAGATATCAACCAAATAAGAAAGGATTTTCATATCCTATTCATGATGGAGATCATCTTTTAATAATCATTTGACGGTGCTTGATGAGTCATCAATCTAGCTATTCAGATATTCATCCAAGCACTAGCCTCCATAATTCGACAATTGAATCAACATATGTATGATCATCAAGATGGCCATCATACAGAACTCTAATTGTACTAAGGGACCTTATAGTGCATTCATTCATTTATTCTCATATAGGAAGTTAAAAAAACCAATGACTTTTATAAGTGGGTGGTTTAGAGGACATCGTGAAAGGCTCTGTCCTCAAGTAACACGGGTAGCCGTCTAACGGTCCATAATTACTCCCATACTGGCTGAAAGTAGATGTAACTAGTTGTATGAACTTGGGGTCGTCTTTGTGAAATATTTCGGCACCTAACAGCTCCACTTAATTTTCAAGATTATTTTATCACTAAATTTAAATTGAAAAGATAAGAGGACAAACCTTGATGTGCCTTCACAAGTGTTGAGTGGGTGAATCTACGTGTTTGTTTTGTGTTTGCATTGTGTGCCTCAAAGATCTTGCTATTGCAAGGAAATCGTGGTTCGTGAAACATTACATCCCTCTCTTGAGTAGATGTTGGCAGACTGGTCTTCCTACATAGTTTCCATGACCATGTCCCGATATCCTTCTTCTCACACTTTCTAGGGGAACCTGCTCTCCAAACCTAACCCCCCTCAGCCATCATTCTCTTTCCTCCCATACATCCCACCCTATGCCCACACCTTTTCATGGAATAGACCTCTCTCACATTCTGACAATCTTATGGGCACGAGAGAGCGAGCGGAATTGAGTATGGAAAATAGAGTAACCAAAAAGGGTTTTCCATGAGATGGGAAATGAAAACGATTAGCCCCACACGAGGTTTGCGAATAAGTAATTGTCTGATAATGAGCAAGAAATATCCGTCTTTCTGCTAAACAGGATCTAAGGAGACATCTCTATTTTTCCCCGGGGGATCCTTAATAAAGAAACACAATTTCTGGTTACTATGGACTTCCAACCTATTGAACCATCCCTTACTCAAGTTGACTCTCTTCCTGAGGACGACCAATTTCCCTTCGACAATTCACGAGAAAATCAGAGTCAAGGAAATATGACTTATGACCAGATCGTAACGACTATGAATAATCAGTACTTTATTCAAGGTTACATGCTGAAATCACGACATATGGAGAATGATTATTCAATCACAAGTCATGAGATGTTTGAGGATGAGATTGCTTGGATCAATCATAGAGAAGACACTTTGACTGAGAATATGTATGATCCCATCCAGTCTATGCAGAATTCAAAAGAAGTGAGGCCACCACCTTGCGAATTGCGAATCATCATGTGACTCACAATCAGGCACAACCACCACTGACCTCTGACCCCCCTATTGACCATACATAGAAAATACAAAAAATAGAAAAAAATAGAAAATAAAAAAATGGACAATTCTGAAATGGAAGCATTTTGCAAGAGCCTGATCTTAGAGCTTCCATTGATCGAGGCCACAGAATATGTGCCTGATATTAAGCAATTTGTAAAGAGTCGACTAAATGCTAAAAAGACAGACAATAAGCGATCCAGGACTGAATATCATATCATATATATGGCCAATTCCTGGTGATGAATAGAAAAACCAAGAGCCGCAAAGTTAAGCGGTTGACTCGGATTATGTGTAAAATTGAGGATTCTACATTCAAGGATTCTACATTCACTCATGCTCAGTTAGATGACGACTCCACATTAAACATCCTCACCAAGTCCGTATTTGACCAACTCAAACTTGGACAACTAAAAAAGACTAAGGTGATCATTCAATTTCTAGATCGATCCACTAAAAGATCACGGGGGATTGTTTCGCTCATCATAAACTCTACGGTGACAAACACAAAGTGGACTTTATTGTCCTTGACATCGAACACTGCAGAGGATTGTCTGAGTCTCCTATCATTTTTTGGGAAAGCCGTTCTTAGCCTCTGCTAAGGAGATTATGGATTGTGAGACTCGAAAAATCAAGTTTTCAAACTCGGAACGCAGTGAACAAAACCTCAATGATACAACATGTTATGAGGAAACCTGAATTGAAATCGACAGTTGTGATCAGGAGACAACCACGTCACATGGTCAGACCTCTCCTTACGAAACACAGACACAACCCTTGGAGTGTCACCTGAGAGGCCAACTGTTGGACAAACATCCGATTCTCACCTTAATACTGCTTATTTGAGGAATCAAGATTTTGGAGCTTATGACGAGTTGGACCATATTTCTGAGGAACATCACGATTATTTAAGTGGTCCAATATTCGAGTCGGCAATAATTCATGACATACTTGAACCATACAAGGAATCGACTCAGGAAACCTCCGATGTCACTAAAATTGATGATTATCTGGAGGTGACATCAACAATACTAGCCAACAATCACAAAGCAACCAGGAACATGCTCCCTTGCCAGACGTCACGTATGACCCTACAAGAATTTCTCAACTTTTACGAGGATTTATCCGACAAAGAACTCATAAATGCCACACTGGTTACTCATGACAGGGAGATGAAGACTCTCCATCTTTCTCCCAATGCTTTTAAAGGAAACAAACCAACTAAGAAAGTTACCTTTGACCTTTAACATCAGGTGATTTCTGAAGAATCCTCGTCTGGTCCTGAAGTGGTTCATCATGTAAGTACGATAAGTACAACCTTGATCAAAGGGCACTTACCTCTGGTTGACAATAGTTGGAGATCCTCTATGTACGACTACTATTCTTCTGAGGACAACTCTAATGATGGCTAGTCCTCTTCATCCTCCCCCTCTTCACAACCTTCCTTATCTCCATATTATCTCCCGCCCTAATCCTGCAAGAAGGTTCGTCGCAAACCTCCTTGACCTTGTACATCTGTAAATCTACCCAATTCCCCACTTGTAATTATCCAATCATACTTAGGCTAACCTGAGTCTAAGTATCGGGAGACTGGTACCATTGTGTATACATCACTTCTATTCTTTTCCTCTCACCCTCGACTTCCTCATTTCATGTTTTTCTGCTATGCTTAGTCCCTCAAAAGTCTAAGTATAGGGGGGCATGTCGACTTTTTTCTTTTTCACTCATCTATACTTAGTACGAGCTATGTCTGCATTTCACTTTATGCCATGAGGACATAGAACAAGCTAAGTATGGGGGAGGGGTGTTTGTATATATTCTACATACTTTATCTGTAGCTCGTACTTTAATTATTTTCATCTAAAATAAGGTATGGGAACAAGTAGTGTTTATTATGTATATTATAGTAAATTCTTTCTATAATTAATACCTATTTTCAAAAAAAACAAAAAAAATCACTCATGGTCTTGCATTTCATTAAGCATCGCATGCATTCTTAATTTGGTATATTCCTGACACTTTCACTATCACTCAAGGCTTGAGAATTTGAAGACACTGGATTTCTGAGATCTTGAGAGTCTGAGCTAACTAGCCTTAGTCATTAGGGTTTTTGAAACTTAATAATCCATACTTCCCTAGTTTGAAAGATTTGAGTGCTATATTGCACTCCTCATCTCTACCTTCAAAAAAATATGATCAATACATCACTTTCACAACTGCATGATTGATGAGATGAGTTGGGTTATCACTTGAGGAACTAGGACTAGAATTTGAGTCTAGACCCGATCAAATAATACTCGAGGATGGGATAAAGTTAATGAAGGCTTCATGAAACCTGAGTGTCAGCAAAACCCTAGCAAGTATGTGGACAAGTTCGCATGCTATTGTTCGATATTGACCTATGTGCCAGGGTGTGATGAAACATAATTAAATTGTTGATCAGTGTGCGTCAACTCTTGGTAAAAGCAGTGGATCTAGCCAAAAAGAAAAGAAAAGAAAGCGATATTGAAAGAAAATCTCAATCATTACAAAGTAAAATGACAAAGAGCTTCCACCAAAGGCGAGCGCTCCCAACCATTTTCAAACTGTTGTATAGTGATACAAGTCTGGGTATTGAAGGTATCTTAGATACTCAAAAGAGACACATCCCGATGTACTCCCAGAAAAACAAGTGCAGACGACTCCGAATTCTCTTGCTGTATCTGGGTGTCTGGGTGTTGAAGGTATCTTAGATACTTGTGTTGAGTAATAAGGCACTCGAGAGGTCCCTTATTCCAATGTGAGGAAGAGAAAAATATACACAATCCTATGCCTTCCAACATCTGGTCATCCATTTACACTTTCAAGTCTTACAAACTAATGAGATGGTGGATTGAATACAAGAACCAACTATTCCCTAGTGTTGAGGATTAGGTCTAGAGGAGAGTATCCTGGATTGGAACTTTTTGGGTGAGGTCTAGAGGAGAGTCTCCTGGACTGGAACTTTCAAGTCTAACAAACTAATGAGATGGTGGATTGAATGCAAGAACAAACTAATGAGACGGTGGATTGAATGAAACAACCAACTATTCCCATTACACTAAATGTCATATCCTTATATTTTATGTACAAATAGAGAGTATGATAAATAGAGAAAATGGATTCCTTTTGATTAAAGCATGGTTGAGCCAAGAATTTTAGGATCACTCAAATTAAGGGTCTTCTATGAATTGAGACTTGAAAAATCACACAAATAGTCAGGAATTTATCCAACTAAGTCATTCATTCATTGATGCTCGGGGACGAGCATGGTTTAAGTATAGGGGTATGATGAATCTCGTATTCATCATGCTAAAATTGATCAATTAAATTATATTCCTCAAAATCCATATGCATTTAATAATTAATATAGCATCATTAGCATTCACACATGTGTAAATAATATTTGCATTTCATCATGCAGAATTGCATAAAATAAGGAACCCAAAAATCCAAGTGTAAATTAACATAAAAAGCGGCTAACTTCCTCAGTTTTTAGTTAATTCATCATAACTCTGATTGACCTGAAACCACCTCCATTGTGTAGATATTACTAACAAGAATAAATAAAAAACAAAAAATGCTAACTCAAATAAGTATCAAAAAAACCCAAGTCCTAATTTTACATCTAATAGAATAAAACACACATATCTTCCTCATAAAGTATTTGATTTGGGTATACTCACTTTTAAACTTTTTTTTCAAAAACCTTTAAGACAAGACAAATTTCGTAAAATTCAGAGCTCAAATGTGAAAGTTGGGTTTTGGGCCTCTTTTATGCATTTTATCTTTTTGCTATTTTTGACTTGAGTTATTATGTACATAATTAACCCTTTTAATTTTATTTCTTCTTTATTTGTATTCTTTGATGAAAGTTTTATCAAGCACTATAAAAAGCCAAATCTAGATCGATACTGAAATTAAAGAAACTGACTGTATCTGAGTGTCCTTTGTGAGAATGTACAAAAATCTTGTATTTCGTACTTCTTTTATATTTTCCAATTTTCTTATTTATTAAAAATCCAAAAAAATTATATTAATGTGTAATATTATGTCTTGTATTTTATCATATTTTTTCTATATTATTTATCCACTTTTAAAATTACAAAAAATTATAAAACTCCAAAAGTCGGTTTTCTTTACACTTGGATACCACCAAATATACCACTTTCTACAGATGAACTCTTTTGCTCCCAAATATTTCATGAAAGTTGTAGATCTTGTCGAGATGAACAACTTTTGTGAAGGAAAATTTTCGATCCGAGGTCTCCCAATTCTTTTCTATTATTCTTCCTCTTTTAATTTTGAATTTTTTTGGGTGACACGTGGCCACCCCTGGGCATGCCACGTGGACCCCTACTCCTCTCCTCTCTCCTGCCCCCAGGTCATGTGCCTAGCACGTGACCCTCCCCTTCCCAACACCATCCACCCTGTATCTTCTTCTTCCTGCCATTTACAGCGACCACCACATGTAACCCCCTCCCCTTCCTGGCCGTTGCACCTCTCCCTTGCTGTTACACTTCCCGCGAACGTCTTCGCTCCTCCTTCCCATAAAAACCTCTCTACGCCTCCTATAAAGCATGAGAGACAACCCTAGGATAGCCATCCACCATTACAGAGAGGAAAAGCCCAACCTCTTCTTACCTTGTGCTGACAGCACGAGACTAGGAATCACATGCAATGATGACTATATCCTCCTCTTTGGCTGTGATTCGAAGGGATCAGGACCTTCGTAGCAGCATCATCTCTTGGTTATTGCAGAGATTCTCCTACACCAAGGATTGAAGTGAGAACCCGGAGTTGGCGGACAGCTCCACCCGCAGGTGAACACCATTCGCATCAGGTAAGAACCACCCCCATTTTTTTATTTATTTGCTACATCTCCCCCTTTCACATTTCTTACTAAATCAAACCCCAACAACCAACCCCTGAACTAATCACTGTTAGCTCTTCTCCCATCAGTTCCCTTCTCCCTATACAGAATCTCCCACCTCCAGTGATCTTCCTGGAGTAGCAACTCCCAGATTCATTACCTCCACTGTGGAGCTCTACTCACCATCCATTACCCCATACATGTTTTTGCTAATTTTTTGGTCGAGCCTTGCAGCTTGAGCCTAATCCTTTCTTTGAAGGAACAACATCAACACTTTTAGAGTC
This sequence comes from Ottelia alismoides, assembly GCA_037367405.1. Lineage (NCBI taxonomy): Eukaryota > Viridiplantae > Streptophyta > Magnoliopsida > Alismatales > Hydrocharitaceae > Ottelia > Ottelia alismoides. The sequence continues at coordinate 296,605 of JAZKJV010007221.1, forward strand.
CTCATTCATCAACCATTCCTCATCTCCTCCGTCGAACTTACATTCACAACAGAACCTCAATCCTCAATTCCACTAGCCACCAGATCTCCTTCATGCCAGAACACAACCACCACCATACACCAGGCTACTGCATCATCGACTTCCCTCCTGATTTGTTACATCAGGAGTTGATCCCTGATAAGAAGGCATAGAATTTGTCTTACAGTTTTACTAGATACGTCATTCGAAGACTTGCGAAGATTGGAGAGAATGAACTTTGCAGTATAGCGGAGAACAACAGATTTAAACTTATATGTCCCAATTTTGTATCTTGATCTTTCACATTGCCTCATCTAAATGTTGTTCATAATTTCCTTTTTTTAAAAAAAGAAATAGTCTTTTATCTCTTGGTTTATTACATGCAATCATTTCAATTTTTCATCATCCAAAAAAAAATATGTGCATTGCATTTTGCCCTTTTCATTTCACTATACATCTTCTAAGAATTTCTTCGTTAAAAACCAAAGATAGAAATTGAAAAACTAAGAAAGGCATAAAAATCACTTTTGCATTGAATCTTTATTTCTCTGCATATTTCTAATACAAAAATTATTATTGCAAATAATTAAATACATAGAATAATTTGAATGACACAAATAAAAGTCACTGTTCCCTGTGTTCGACTTTGGTAGGTTACCCAAGTAAAAATTCTCCACAACATTAAAACATTGTGGTTTTAACAAATCGAGTTTCACCTCCTATACTACAATTATCGATAATTAAAGAGGCGATTTTCGCATTCATCAGTATTCTACAAGGTTGTCAATATGATGGCATCACGCGATGTGGATAGGGTGGACAGTGAAGATCTGACCATCATAGGAAATCACCTGTCCAAAGTGGATATAAAAGAGGAACATCCAAATAGCTTGAAAGATACAAGTGATCGAGCAGAGGACAAATCAGTTGGATGTGCTGGATGAGATTATGAAGCATCTAGAGCTTATTGTTAGTATGATTCATTCATGTCAGAGTGCGAGTGCAACAACCATTACTTCTACTTCTGATCAGACTTCTTCTACGACTTCAGCATAGCAGGGTACTAGAGCACCATCCATTGTTAAGCATGTATACTATGTGCAAATCTCAGATAAGGTCATGCAACAATCACCTCAACCATGTATTGTATTGTACCATCATAAACCTCTTTACATTCCTGAGCAGTAGTCTCGACCTCCACCTCTCATTCAGGAGGTAAATGACATTTGGTTCGATCAAGAGTGCAACCAACCTCATCCGTCAAGGCAAGGTCAAATGGGTTCGCAACCTAGTTAGAGACCTGTCCACCATTTCAAGGGAAGGAGACCACATACTAGCACCAACAGCTACAACCTCATTTTTTATCTCCACTACACTTCCATAATTGGAGACATGGACAATAGCAGATGCTGCATGCATACCCATATCATCCCTATTATTTGCACCAGTCTCCACAGTTTTCACACCCTCCTTCCTATTATCAGTCATAGTATTCTGGGTACCAATAACCTTCATAGCACCAGTTTCAACGACATCCCGTTGTTGAGCATCCAAAGGCACCTTCTGTGAATCCCACACTAGATCAGCTTTTCACTTCAGATGAAGAATATAAATGATTTGACTCAGAGGCTTGATGAGACATTGATAACAACCCATGTCAAACCAATCCCAACAACTTCAAATGCAAGGAGCAGGTAGCCCTTGATCCATCCACACCCGAGATAGGTATGGCCCTTGATTTTACCTGTTTATATGACTCCATTCATATCAAGAGCAGTAGGAGATTGCAGCCACAAACAACAGTTGGGATTAGGAGATCGAGTCACTGAGAGAGCTACATCGACTACATCATCTTCTTCACCAGTTAAGTAGCGATTTAGTGTTGCAGATCCAGAGCATGGAGGATCACGATCATCTTTTACTTATTCTCCACCATAACCACCACCATCATTATTCAAAAAACTCCAAAAAGATAACAAAGGAAGATGCATTGTCGAGTCAGCCATGAAGGAGAATATACCTGTCATGGAGTCTTCTTATGCACCAGTAGACCAAGCAGCCCATTTAGTTTTTCCTTTCCTTTTTCTACTCATGTATTGTATAACATTATACAGACTTATTCTGGTTATCTACAAGTACATGATGACTTTGATTTGTATAAGATAAATGAGAATTTTTATGTTTCTTATGATTCTGTTCCATTTCCTTCAGCTTTGAATAAAACTATAAAATTTCAAAAATTAAAAACAACATTATCTGATCCTAGAGTAGTAAAGATGTTGCATAACATCTTTTTAGAGATGCCACTCCTTAAGGCCATGGAGTACATGCCCATAGTTTAAAAGGGAATGAAAGAAGCATGTACTCAAAAGCGTCAACCAAGGCAAATCAGATAAAAGAAAACATAAAAGCACATCTTAACCATGACCAGAGTTCATGCCATCAGCAACCTCCTCCCAAAAAGAAAGGTAAGGGAGCACCTCACATCCATTGCCATAACTTTGAGCAAGAGTTCGACCGTACTCTACTCAATAGCAGATCCTCCATTAATCTCATGCCGTCCTCGCTACTCACTGAGTTTGGGTTGGGGCCTCTTATATCCACCAAGATGATCCTTTAGTTTGTTGATAGATCGATCAAGAGGCCGATGGGTATTCCTGAGGACATTATCGTGACAGTGAAAGGAATGAGATTCCCGATTGATTTTGTTGTTATGGATATGGATACCTCTACACCGCTACTCCATACTCCGATCATACTTGGTCGACCATTCCTTCTAATAACCAAAGCGGTAGTTGATTATGGTACTGGAGAGATAATCTTTCACTCTCTCAATGACATGGTTAAAATAGAGACGATCTTAGATCCGAAGCCATCATTGCCTCCCACAATAACAGATGAAAGAGAGAGATAGTTACAACAGATTTTGAGGACTGTAATTTTCTTGCAGAGTTTAGAGAGATAGATTTTTTCACATATTTGATGGATACATAGGAGTTCCTTTTCCATAAGGAACCTCTGGAAAGGACGACCGATATTAGCTCCCATGTTGATTATTATGAGTTGCCAGCTGATGGATCTTTTGAGCTATTTTTTGAGGATTAGTCTGAGTCACTTTCATAGTTACATTGTGATATACCTAAGATATTTTCTAATGACATACCTCCTGCTAAGATATCTGAGATTTTAGTTGATGAGTTTTCTAAGATTTTGTAGCATCCTGATGAGACATCACCTTTTGAGCAAAGATTATTCATTGCCAATATTTCTGAGGCATTACTTGTTGAGCCTACAATAGCAATACTAGACAGTTCACACAGTTCATATCATCTACCTTCTACCAGTGCAACTACATAGGTTGTTGTAGAGCCGATTCAGATCCCACCTAAGCTCAAAGTTTTAACCTCGACATTGAGGTATGCCTTCCTTGAAGGAGCGCCCCAAATGTTCCCGGTCATCATCTGTTCGCAACCAACCGACGATTAGGAATCTTTCTTGCTAGAGGTTCTCAAGAGAAACCACATGCATAGGCTGGTATAATTTATATCTCCATGGGATTAGTCCATATTTAGGCTCGCATCATATCTACTTAGAGGATGACACTAAACCAACCCTTGAGTGTCAGCGCCATCTAAATCCAAATCTCCAAGATGTTGTCATGAAAGAGACCATGAAATGGTGTGATGCCTGGTCTATCTATCCCATTTCGAATTCCAAGTCGGCCATCCATTGAACGTGGTCCTAAAGAAATCCATGATTACTATTATGATGAATGACTATGGTGAGGCGATTCTGACCCATGTACCCACTTCATGGTGTGTCTGCGTAGATTACCAAACCTGAAACTCAACTACGAAGAAAAATCACTTTCCACTACCCTTTACTGACCAGATTATGGAGAGGTTGGTAGGGAAGGAGTTATTTTGTTTCTTGGACGGGTACTGAGGATATAACTAGGTTGCAATCGCTCTTGAGGATCAGGAGAAAACTACTTTTACTTTTTTGTTTGGTGCCTATACTTTTAGACAGATGCCATTTGGATTGTGTAGTGTCCCCACTACATTCCAAAAATGTATGTTGCCTATTTTTTCTGACATGGTATGTAGTTTCCTCGAGGTCTTCATGGACAATTTCTTGGTCTACGGGGATAGTTTCGACTTATGTCTTAACCATTTAGACCGAGTACTTCAACGTTGTTGTGAGGTGAACATAGTACTCTCGTGGGAGAAGAGTCACTTTATGGTGACTAATGGAATTGTATTGGGACACGTCATCTCCAAATATGGTATCGAGGTTGACCCGTCTAAGATGTTGTGATCTCCAAGTTAGAGCCACCATAGAATTTGAAGCAGTTGAGGTCATAACTTGATCATGTTGTATTTTATAGGCGATTCATTAAGGACTTCATCAAGATTGCCAGGCCTTTGACTGAGCTTATGTGCAGGGAGAGTGAGTTTATAGTTGATGAGAAATTCCTCCTTACATTTCATCAGATGAAAGACATGGTTTCTAGAGATCCAATCCTTCAGCCACATGGTTGGTTTTTCGCCTTTGAGATCATGACATACGTGTCAAACTATGCAGTTGGAGCCATTTTAGGGCATAGAAGGGATGGGATACCATTTGCCATATACTATGCTAGAAAGACTCTAAATGAAGCGCATCGTAACCATACAGTTACATAGAAGGAGATGTTAGCAGTGGTGTTCTCTTTAGAGAAGATCCGTTCATTCCTACTGGGTTCACATGTAATTGTCTACACGGATCACACTGCCATACGATACTTACATGCAATGAAGGATGCCAAACCACACCTTATCAGATGGATCCTTCTTCTTTAGGAATTTGATTTAGAGATTTGATATAAACCTGGAGTGAAAAATGTTATGGCAGATCACCATTCTTGTATCACAGATGCAGAATCCTCTGAGCAAATAATATTTCCAATTTTAGAGACCTTTCCAGATGAGGCTAGTTTGTACTCCCATGGTACGATGATGTTGTAAACTATCTTGTCTTCAAGAAAGTTCCACAATATTGGCCGAAGCACAAGATTGACAGGTTCCTATCAAAAATTATTTTTTACTACTGGGAGGATACATACTTGTTTCTTGAGGATGCAGATTGTATCTGGAGAAGGTGCATTCCTCAGGAGGAATACAAAAACGTGCTTGAGCATTATCACAAACTAGAGTCTGGTGGCATCATTCGGGGAAGCGCATGGCAGTGAAGGTTCTGCAAAGCAGCCTATGGTGTCCAACTCTGTTTAAGGATGCTACATATTATGTTCGAGGTTGTACTTTTGTCAGAAAATGGGAGGAATCATCGGTTCCAAAGTACCATGCCCTTGAGATATATCCAGATTTCAGATGTTTTTATGCTTGGGGTATAGACTTCGTGGGCCCATTACCTACCAGTCAAGTATTTCAGTACATCATACTTGCCATGGATTATGTTAGTCGTTGAGTGGAGGCGATCCCCACCTCAACTGCTGATAGTTGTACGATTTGTTCATTTCTAAAGGACAATATTATTGCATGGTCTTGGATCCCCAAGATATTCATTTCAGATGGGGGTAGCCATTTTTCATTAATAGAGAGGTCAGAAAGCTTGTGAAGGAGTACGCCATTGAGCGTAGAGCTGCGTCTCCTTACTACCCATAGACTAACGACTTGGCTGAGATTTCAAATCGAGAGATCAAGATTATACTTCAGAAACTTGTACTTCCAGATTGAAAGAATTAGTCCCAGATGCTTGACTCAGTTCTATGGGCTTATCGGATGACGTACAAGTCTCCATTGAGTATGTCTCCCTATAGATTGGTTTATGGAAAGCCTTGACACTTGCCAATTGAGCTAATTCATAATTTTTTATAGGAATTCCATGTATGCAATTTGGACTATGAGAAATCATTTAAGAGTAGGAAAGTAGACTTGAACAAATTGCTGGAATTCCGAGATTTTTCTTGTGAAAATTCACTCATGTATTAGGAGAAAGTCAAGCGTTGGCATGATAGACACATTAAAAAGAAGACTTTCTCCCCTGATTAGAAGGTTTGGTTGTTTGATGTGAAATTGAAGTTGTTTCCCAGCAAACTTAAAAGCAAATGGTCAAGACCGTTCATTGTTAGAGCTGTACGTGATAATGACAGTATTGTCATATATGGGTTGTCATTTGACACACAATCTTTTGTTGTGAATGGACAGTTGATGAAGACATATCTAGAACCTGATGCATTCCTGTCCGTGGTTGATTCCATCTATGTGATATCATACGATGATTCTTTGACATCTTCTACATTTGATACGTGAGCTGATATTCCCTTGTATATATTCCTTTCTTTTATTCTTTCTTCTTTCGTTTTTATCATTCACCTCTTTTCCATGTATGTGTGCTATACTTAGAATGTACTTTATCCTAAGTATAGGGGAGGTTAATGACTCGAGTTTTTCCATTTTGTTCTATTTCATCACTCTTGTTGTTGCTTATACTTAGGGATCCTTTACCCTAGGTATATGGGGAGTGATGTCTTTCATTTCGTTATTTAGGGATCTTTTACCCTATGTATAGGGGGGACAAGTTGAATCGTTGAGTTTGTTCATTCTTTTCCTCAGTTTTTCATATTTGTACAGTCTTCTATACTTAGGTTTATTTGTTCCTAAGTATAGGGGGATCATCGTCTTCCCTTCTTTTCATTCTTTAAGTCGTTGTAGCATGGGATTGTTTTCAATTATTGATACTTAGCACTAGTTATATCTTCCTTTGTAGCTCTTTGGTCACTATGAGGACATAGTTCGAGCTACACATATGGGGGTGTCATATATATTATATATATGTTTTATCCATAACTCGTAATTTTATTTGTTACTAATATAATTACTACTTAAAAATTGTGTTCTGAAAAATGATTTCTAGAATAATTTGCAAAAATCTTTTGTAAAATTGTTTACAAAAATTATTTTGTAAAACATTTTGTAAAATATTTTGTAAATATGTTTGTAAATTGCTTGTAAAAATGTTTGTAGAAATTGTTGTAAAACTATTTTTACACAATTTTTTGTAATTTTTTTCGTAAAATTATTTTTTTCATAGCAACTGAAATAATTACTAAACCAGGACATATTACAAAGAAACTGTTGAGAGACGGGCAACAAGTTGCGCCACCAATCCCTTTTGGATCGCAAATCCAATTCTTCGGAACATGACATCCATAGAGCTGGGAACCATAACATTGCTATGCATAATTTTCTGGACCCTCTTAAGGATCTCTACAACTTCAGACGCCAAGAACCCAAAGGTATCAAACCCGAAAGGGATGAAGACATTTGATTGTCAATACAAGCCTTCTTATGTTTAGCAACTTTGGCTGAGGCAACTTTCTATGTAGCGTATTCCACAGTAAAATCACTTTTTATCAGACCAACTAACGTAAACAATCTAGTTAAATCAACACATGCATGTTTTCTTGTAGCCCAACCAAAAATTAAAACATATGCTGGTCTGAGTGTGGATCTCCCATCGTGTGGATCAGACAAAAAATTTACAGGTTCTTCTTTCTTTGACGCAACCCCAACCTTCTTAAGAACATCATAGAGGACATCTCTGACAAGATCATGTCTATATTTAAAACCTGGGAGTTCACAATAATGAATGACATGTTCCCCAAAGGAATCTAGGCAAGATTTGTGGTATACTGGGCATGCCTCATCTGCTGGGAATAGAGGAATCATAAGGTGATATCTGATAATAGTACGATACTCAATAGGTGACATATGCATTCCAAGACCATCAACAGGAATAGCTAGAAGACAATCTTGAGCATGGTCAAATGGCAAGCATTGGAAAATTGCCTTTTGTCTAGTTGTCTTGTCAAATTCAACCTCAATTTCTTTGACAATTTTGCTAAAAAGGGAACTCGCCAAAGCATTCTGAGCTTTAAGGGGGACATTATCCTTGTTAGCGAAACATGTAAGATCTAAAGATGGGAGTTTGACACGTAGACCCTCCAAGGCATCTAAAAAATCAGAATCAATATCACATACCCCACTGTCTCGTAAAATATGGTCTTGAAGCACCCAATATTGAGCTCTAGGGGCCACAAAAGCATATGAAGAAGCCTCAATAGAGGAGTGCAGGCCAAAGCCACCGAGCTTGATTGGTAGGGACGCCACCCGCCATTGAAGGTCACCAAAGAAAGGACCTCCACAAACCACAATGTCCTCAATAGCTCCACGTAGTCCTCTGTCAAAAAAGCAACAGCTTGCTCCATGCATGTGGGTTGACATGTCCTTAAGCCAAACATGAGCTTGGCTGAACCCATACAAGATCGTAGTAATAGAAGTTCACTCTGCGAGTCATCCAACTGGGGGAGTAATTGCATTAATTCAACAGCTTTGGTGGCTCTCCTCGTAGCCAATTCTTCAACAAATCCTTTGTCCATGCTCACTACTCCTCCAAGCAGTTTCACTCCTAGCACGAGCCTTCCAATATCAGTAGGAAATAGCCCTTTGCGGACATTATGTCCATCACATTAAGGCCAGAAAAGCTCAGTTTTCTTGATATTCAGAAGAAGTCCCAACTCAGGGCCTCTACGTTGTATAATGTCAAGCACCTTGGCCACCTCTAATGTGTCCCTAATGATAGTCCCATCATCAATATACCAAGCATGAAGAAGGAGTTTAGAATTGTCTCTGATCTCATGAATAAGTGGGTGCAATGCAAGTGAAAATAGAAGTGGACCGAGGGGATCACCTTGCTACACTCCAGTGGTCGACCAAATATGATTGTATCCAATATATAGTCTGGCAGCCTAAGCATATAGAAACTCCACCCATGAAGAAATAGATGGACATCGCCTTCGAACTTCACATAGCATCGAAGTTCTATCTATCATGTTGAAAGCATTAGAAAAATCTACAGTAAGCATAGAGATAGATCCATCACTATAAAGCTTGCTCAAAGCCGATTGGTGCTGTGTAAAATGGCTTCTGCTCTTCCAGATACACCAACCTCAAATTGAAAATCATTGAGATACATAGACATCTCTTTGCCTACCCCTATCATACCAACCATGGATACTAGGCATCTCCAGATAGTGCCCACAGCAATAGGTTGTATGCCATTCTCAGGTTTGAGCAGTGGAGTAAGAGGTGTAGAGGCTACAAACTCAGCCAAACTCAAGGGGCATCTCCCGCATAGCCATAAGTTAACCACCATGGCGATCACCCATAAGAGATCAGGGGCAATTGTAGACCCCTCCCCACAAAGGGCATCTAAAAGTGTTGAGCTCTCAGACCATCTCTGTCACATGATGTCCCTTTAGAAAAGGATTTGATAGAATGTAAGATAACATATGTATCAGCTGTAAGAGGAGTCTGTGAAACCAAGATACCTGGAAAGGAAGGAAGCGGCTTATACATATGTTTAGCCTCTAAATCTTTCATGGTATCTTGGTTATAAGGAGCCACTCCTGAAGAGCATAAAACCCTTAAGGATGTTGATAAGTGTCCATCTGACACTTTATGAAGGCATTGCCTAAAGTTGGAGTGTTGATTCTCTTCCAAGGAATTATTCTGATTAAGGCCAGACGTCCCTGGTGTATCACCTTTAAAAATATCATCCACTAGCTTGGTGAAACCATATGCACTGCCCCATGTAGTCAGTGAGCTCAGAATAAGTCATTGTTGCAAAGACTTTATGTTGCTAGATCTTCTATCCCGCCTATTCATAGGCATGAAAACTTGTAGTGTGCAACGAGGAAGAAGTAACAATCTCACCCAAGCGGATATAGATCCCGGCCCTGCGATAACTTGCTGCAAAGCTGTCTTCAGAGCTTGGGAGAAAACATGACGGCAACTGGGAGGGATACTCTTAACTGTGGTGATAGGAGCATTGAAAATACGATGAAGCAGTAAAGCATCGACAACTAACCCGTCAGTGACAACATGTACGATAGGTAGAAGAGGTTTCAAGATTCCAATAATGCACCCTTGAGTCATTCCGGTGTGATCTGTAACCCGAACAAGACCGTCATCATGGTGGCAAGCCTGAGTCACCGCTTGAATCTTCATGCACCTCCCGTACATCCACTGATCAAGGGTCCTCAAGGTCCCTTCTAAAGCAAGATATAGATCAAGATCATTATTGACAGCGTCTCGCAAAACGGAAGCACGCTCATCACTGGAGAGATGCACCCTTTTGATATGGGAGATTAAGCGTGTAAAACCTTTACCTACTTCTCTACCATCCGGGCAACAATGAAAATTCCAAAAGGACACATCAAGCCACTGGTAGTCGTCTCAAGAGGAGAAGGAGGCATCGTCAAGGAGACGTCATTGTTATTCAGGCTATGTGATGGTGGAGAAATTGTTCGTGCTAGAGGAGCCAAACAATCTAAGCAAATATAGTGGAGAATGGATTGATGATTTAGATGGTATGGTAGCATCTGGAAGAGGCCAAGAGAGGAGAGCTATGGGAGAGAGGGGTTGCAGGGGTCGATGCAAAGTAGGGCAAGGAAGAGGGATGAAGGTGAAGGGCTGTGTAGTGGGTCGGGGAAAGCTGCAATAGGGAGGGAAAGGGCTGAGGGCTGTAGGGGTCGGTGGAAGGGAGGGGAAGGGGCAGGGCTGCAGGGGTGGAGAGCTGCGCAAGGGGTCGATGGAAGGGATGGGTATGGCTGCAGGGAAGAGGGATGTGCAGGGAGGGAGGGCAGGGGCAGGGGCATGAGGGAGGGCTACAGGTGGGAGGGAGAGCTGTGCGATGGGGGTGCAGGGGGGTCAAAGGGGGCGTAGGGGGGTAGGGACGGCCAGGGTCGGAGGGGGTCGGGGTAGGGGTCGGAGGAGGCGGAGGGGTTGGGGGTGTAGGGGGGTCGGGGTAGAGGGGGTAGGGGCGCATGGTGGTGGAAGGGAGGAGGCGTAGGGGGGTTTGATGGTTTGGAAAAGAAAAGGGGGCGGGGGCGGGAGGGAGGGCTGTGGGATGGGGGTGTAGGGGGTTAGAGGGGGCGCAGAGGGGTCGGGGGCGCAGGGGGGTCGGAGACGGTAGGGGTCGGAGGGGGTCGGGGCAGGGGGTTAGAGGAGGCGGAGGGGTTGGGAGCGCAGTGGTCTCAAAATTATGCATATTGTAGAAAATGTTTATAAAATATCTGAAAATAAAATGTTTGGAAAAAGCTATGTGTAAAATTGTTTGTAAAATGATTTATAAAATAGTTGTAAAATAGTTTTAAAAGCATTTGTAAAACTTTTGTAAAATCGTTGTATAATATTTTGTAAATGTTTGTAAAATCTTTTATAAAATGATTTGAAAGATTTCTAATTTTTTTTATAAATTTATTTTGTCACGTGGGATATAAATTACGATATGTATTCGTTTGTTGTAAAATCCACGTGTGTATAAAAGATGTAACTACTTCTAAATTAAAATTCTTTGTTCTATATAAAGTTCTCTTGTAAAATTCTTTATAAAAGTTGTAAATAATTTCCTTTTGTAAAATAAAATCTTGTACTTATACTTGTATAAAATCCTTGAAAATATGCACATAATCCTTACTAATTTGTGTAAACACATTCAATCCACTAACTTTTTTTTAAAAAATGTTTAAAATCCATATAAATTCGCAAAATCCTCTGATTTTTTAAAATTTCTTTTTTTCTTTTAAAAAACATGTGGTTTGTATATATTTCTTGCATTTGAATGTGCATTTTTCAGAATAGTATTGCTATTTAAACTAGTCATGAATAAAATTGAAGAATGGAGCTTGATTAGGACTTTAATCCACTTATTTTCGAAGGAATCTTATATGAACCGGAGTTAGGAATTTTTAGGTCAAGTGCTTTAATTCTTTGAGGTCATAAGTCTATGTCCACAGGTCATCTTGATTGGTCTAAGTAGAATATTTAACAACATACACATGATCCTTTTAGAAAGTGACTTAACTTGAACAAGCACTCTACACGTAGATCAATACAAATGAGGTGGTGAGGAAGTAGAATCCTTTAGCTTGGGGAAACGTACGAGTGGAAACATTCGCAGTCGCCATAAGTGGCTAATGTACCTCAACATAGTCTAGTAGCGATGACGTCTAACAATAGGATGTTTTGGGTTGCGCTAAAGCTTCAAAATAGGGATAATTTACTGGCTCACGAAGAAAAAACTCCATATGTACATGATGAATCTTTGTAATATTCAAAAAAAAGGAAAAAAATTGTCTCTTAAGCAATGCATATGCCTCGAAGTCTCATATCAAGGAAGCTTGCAACTGGCGACTTGGCTACACTGGTCAAGCTTCTAGGATATGTGGCTACATTGGCCACAATCCATTCTCTTCTCTATCCTTTCTTCTTGAACTAGTTGTACTTGAACTTAGAAGGGAATACCCCACACGTTGAGGAAAGAGTAGCTAAACTAGGGAATGAGAGTTGCCTTGTTAAAGGGGGTTCTTGCTTTGCCATTTCTGAAGTGGGGAGCTATATTTCACTTACACAGTACAAGTAAAGATCATAGTTGTAAGAGTTTGCGTATGTATACTTGTTCTGACCTGACTATTGAGGTGACCTGAACATAGAGTTGTAGAACTTAATGGATGTTGAGTCTTAAATCCTATTCGCAATAAGGTTCCACCAAACTAATAATCCAAAGGTCTGACTGAGCTCCATACATTGATTTTATGAAGAAAAGTTCAATAGTCAATATTGTTCTAAGTTATTATGTTTCCTTTTTCCTTTATTCTTTTGTTAGTCGGTTATTCTTCAAATAAGTGTTTTCTAAGGGACTAGCAAAGGAAAAGCAAAGGGGGATGATGAATATGTATTCATCATCTTTATTCATTTATTTTAGCTTAAAATCCCTAATAAAATATATGTAAATATTAATACATATCTTCTTTTACTAACCCTCATTCTTGTGTAAATATTGTATATTTATCACTATTTTAACCAAAATTAAATAAAGAAAGAAATAAAGGAAAAATAAAGAAAACAAAAGATTATATATATGAAATAAATACAGGCTGACTCTAACCACGAGAGAAGGTCAAGACTTGACCTGATCGATAAGGAATAAAGTAGGGGGGGATAAGGCCATCAATCAGAAAAATAAAGAAAATCAATCTACACTTGTGCATATTCATCACATGTATCACTGTATATAATACATATTCCTCACTATATTTTATTCAATACCAATTTCACCTCAAATAAAGATGTTTTCTTCTTGGAACTTGTACATAAACATATATTGTAAATATTAAAAACAATTACAAGAAGAATCGTTGTACAGTTTGTAAATAACAACACTTTGAAAAATCCACTAAGCTCAACTTGTCAGATCAATATCTTCTCCATAAAAACTCAAAATGAAACAAACTCACTTTTACTGTACTCAAAATTAAATAATCTTAAAAATGAAGGGTTTCACAAAAACAATAGTTAAGATGTGAAATGTGCCTTTCTGGGGAGCTATTGTATATTATAACTATGTGTATTATTTATGTATATATAGTTCCCTTGTATTTTTTGTATAAATTGTTTTTTATATATCCGTATATATTGTATTTGCCTTATATAAAATACATATAAAATCCACAAACTTAACAATAAAATAAAATAAAATATTGTAAATATAGTACATATACCACTATATATATCGAAAATATTAGTATTTATTTGATCTAATAAATCAATTCGTAAAATTAAAATAAAAATATCATTAAAGTCCTTGTAAAATATTATAAAATAATAAAATATTAAATGATATGTATATTTGTTAATATATTGTATTAAAAATCACGGTGTTATATATATATATATGTATATATACCTATGAATTACATGGTTTATTTATTTTTACCTATGCATATAACTTATTGAAATAATTAAAATCACCATAAGTAAGTTAATTAAATTACTAACATTTTTGCTTTACATTATTTATTTATTTGAATTCAATTTCTATTCTATTTTAATTTATTTCTCATTGTTTATTCTTTTTGTCATTTTATGTCTTTTGTCTTATTCCCCACGAGCTCTAATTTGTCAAGACCGGGTCTGTTGATCCGAGTCAACTCCCCAATCGACGCCTTAGCTCGCTTTTTTCGCTCGCCGGACCCATTTTGCTATTATTCCTATTCGCTCCAACCATTAACTCATCCTGATTTCTTCTCCAATCTGTTAGTCCTAACAACTCTCTCCATCACACGATCTTCACTTCCATCGATCATGCCTCGATGTGCATGCCTTTTGAATTTCAAAACCCCGCTGGACTTTACACTTATTTATAGTCGCAAATCATCTCGCATCACAATTGATATGTTTTCCTTATGATTTTGCCCGAGGGTGGTACACAGAGATCGAGATGGTGACAGGTGATGAATCCATGATTCATCGCCTTTATTCTTTTATTTTAGCCTCATTTCCATAGTCAAACACCTGTAAATACCCACTAATTCCACGAATTTACCATTTTGCATGCATTTGTTAAATATGCATTTTTAAAACTTTTTGTACATAAATAAAAGAATTAAGAAGAAACAAAAAAGAAAAGAAAATAAGGATGAATTTATGCAATAAATATAGACTGACCCGAACCCCGAGAGAATGTCAAGACTTGACCTGATCAACCAGGAATAAAGTAGGGGGAGATATGGTCGTATGTCAAAAATCCAAAAATATTCTGTAAATATTTTTCATGTGTATTTGTACAAAACTTACATTATTTTATTTGTACATAATTTGACTTCAAATTAATTATTTTTGTAAACAAAAGTTGTAAATAAAATTTTTGTAAATAATAAAAATAAGTGCAAAATAAAATAATGTACTTATGCAAATAATCACACCCTGAAAATGTCGCAAAGCGATAATTAAAACACCAATTCTGGCTCCATACGAGTTCAAATCGAACCAAACTCACTTCCATTATACTTTAATCTAAATTATCTTTTAAATGTTTGTGGTTTCATAATTTTTGGAGTTACGGTTAAAAAGTTGATTTTCTGGGGTGTTTTGTGCAGTTTAACCAATTTTTGTTGTACATATTTATTAATATTTATTTATTTATGTACAAAATTGTAAATATTATTTTTATTAAAAATAAAAAAATATTAAAAAAATAAAAAAGATATAAAAATCATTTCCTTTTTTGTCATATGTATATTGTATCATATGAAAATAATTTGTGTATACAACTTCTTCCTTTTAAAAAAATCACCAAAAAATAAAACATCTCACATTAATTATTTAAATTAATTTAAATACGTAAATTTAGATTTAATTATTTAATTATTTAATTTATTCATTTATTTGGTTTAAAAACTTGCCTCTTATGTAAAGATTTGATTTTATACCTTAATTAGCCACCATTAAGGTGGCTAATTAATGTTTGTAAATTATTTAATTATTTTATTTTAATTAAATCCGAATTTCATTTTTATTTTATTAATTAATTTATTTAGTTAATTTTATTTATTTAAATAACCACTAATTACTTCCCTTATTTGTACATATTTTCCTTTTTTGATTTTTTCTTCTCTTTTTATTGGGCTCCTCCTCCTCATTCACTCCTTGATCAATCTTTGGAGAGAGCAACCCGATCTCCGAGAGCTACTCATCGCAGAAGGGTGCCCAGCCTCCGATCCGATCGGTAACAACAATTTGATCGTTGTCGAGGCCATCACAGCGTTTCCGACTCCCGAGAAGAGATCCAATTTTAATTCTCAACATTTTTCTTAGATAGACCGTAGGTTTAATTTTGCTCCTATTTTATTACTCGCTAGATAGTAAAAATCATATAAAAAAATCCATACCACGCTTTTGGATCCGACGCCGATCCACAACATTTTCTCTATCTCTACACGTTCTAATTCTGTCTCGCGCAACCACGCACCTCCGACCACGCACGGTGGTCAGAGCAGCGGATCTATCTTCCGTTCCATGCAAGATTCGACCCATCCGCAAATCCCTTTTTGTCTATAAATAAAAAATTCATATAATTGTTTTTCTTATCTAATAGTTATTTTGCATGATCATCTAAACAAGAATTAAAAAAATAAAAATAAAAAAAAACTTTCCTTATGTCTGTACTTATAGTTTCTATTTAAAAAAAATAAAAAAAATTCTCTGTTCATTTCTGTTTTTGCTTTCAAATCAAAGAATATAAAAAAATAAAAAAAACAAAAATGCAGGTCTCAGCAACCGCCCCTCCCAGAGCGCGCGGCGCGCGACGTCCGTAGGCCGGCGTTCGATGCGGCCCGCGCCGCTCCCAGCACACGGCTCTCCGCGCATCGCGTCACCTCTGAAGCCCACCTGTAATCCCGTGGCCCCGCTCGGACCTCCGCCCAGCGCCCGTGTCTCGCGCATTCCCACGCCGACGCGTTGCCACACCGATCTCCTCTCTCGTGGCGGCGACCTCCAGAACCCACTGCTCCGCGCCCTCCGTACAGTGCCACACTATCGAGCGGCGGCGGCCGCCCCCTTGTTGCCTCCCTCTTGCAAAAGAAAATGCAAGAAGAATAGGATCCCTAGGGTTCTTGTTGTAATAAAAAATTATTTGGGAAAATTGTAACGACCCTCTTGACATTTTGAGATTCACAAATAAGCCCCCGTATCCGGATTCGTCACGTGCTTTACAAGATTCCTTGGGAAATTTGCGAATTCTAGCTCTCATTTCATTATTATGTGATCTTTTAATGCAGAAACATTAAATATTTGCAATTTAGTCCTTGTACTTCAAGCATGTATCTTGCATGATCTTCATGATATAATAAATGTTTTTATTTTTCAAAAAAAATCTCAAAAATATTGTGTGTGTTCCTGCTATATATTTATCGTTGTGGAAAATTTTCATCAATTTTTATTATCATTTGTTATATTGAAAAATCAAAAACAGTGATGATTTATCTGCTCAAAATTTGAAAATTTATAAAAATTTAAAAACTTGCTCAAAAATTCCAAAAAAAATAGCGTAGGTGTATTTTAGTGAGTTTTAATTTCTGACCAATTTTCGTGCATTAACTATTTATAAAAGAAAAAAATTACGAAAAACTAAACATCTTAAAAAAATTGTAGAAAATTCTAGAAAAATCAAAAAATCTAATCTTGGTCTCTGTTTGTAAATATTTGTCTCTAGTTTAGCTTAAAAATAAATTCTAGGAATTTTGGGCACTTAAAGGATTTTTAAGTTGCAAAAGATTCTTGGCTATGCATTATTTTCTTTATTTTCCACTGTTTCATTTTTAAAAAATCACAAAAATATCAGAAAAATTTGAAAAAATTGCCAAAAATATTTTACAATATATAAAACACAAAAACATTTTCTTTGGACTTTTTTGTACATTTTTGGCCATTCTGAAAAATACAAAAAGTGTGTGGTGCATGTGTTTCATCTTTTATGCTTATTTTGAAAATAAAAAAATAAAAATTCAAAAAAACACTAAAAATTCTTTACGAAAATTGACTACTTTGTTTTTAAATCGTGCTCCTTGTGTTCGACCATGGTCGCTATACCAGGTAAAAAGAATAGCGAAAACCGCTTACATTTTGCATTTGATTGATTTATCTCTTTTGAGTAGTTTAAAATTATTTTCTCGATTGACTGCGCTTGGTGATTTGGGTCACAACAAGCATTGTTTATTTACATACTTAACACAAGTTGTCAGGCATGTCATCAGAATGGCGTCGTTAACGGGGAGCACAACTTGTAGTCATTTTTCATTTTTGTGATATTTGTCTCTCCATATTATAATTGTTTTCTGACCTTCTCTCTTGTATTTTTGTTCGAGGAACTACTTGGAGGACCCACACTGGAGGAAGAGAAGGGAGGAGAATAAGATGTTTATTCTATTTGAGAGAACAATAATTGTTGTAATAATTTAGGACTTTAAACACGTGTGGACTTGGACATTTCTCGGGGTTTGTTTCGCCAAGTGCCGGTGCACTTGGGGGACCTCACCGTTGTTCCTCCCAGCACCTGGCTCCCAGCACATCGCGAGCTCCTCCTCGCATGCGCGTCACCTCTAAAGCCCACATGCAATCCCGTGGCCCCACTCGGACCTCCGCCCAACGCTCGCGTCTCACGCGTACCCATGCCGACGTGTCGCCACGACGATCTCCTATCTCACGGCGGCGACCTCCAGAACCGACTGCCCACGCTCTCCATACACTGCTGCATCATCGAGCAACGGCGGTTGCCCCCCTGTTGCCTCCCTCTTGCAAAAGAAAATGCAAGAAGAACAAGAACCCTTGGGTTCTTGTTGTAATAAAAAATTTTTGGGAAAATTGTAACGACCCCCTTGACATTCTGAGATTCACAAATAAGCCCCTGCATCCAGATTCGTCACGTGCTCCACATGATTCCTTGTGTAATTTGCAAATTCTAGCTCTCATTTCAATATTCTGCGATCTTTTAATGAAGAAACATTAAATCTTTGCAATTTAGTCCCTATATTTCAAACATGTATCTTGCATGATCTTCTTGATAGAATAAATGTTTTTATTTTTCGAAACAAATCTCAAAAAAATTTGTGGATGTTCCTGCTATAGTGGTTGTCATTGTGGAAATTTTTCATTAATTTTTATTATCATTTGTTATATTTAAAAAATCAAAAACTGTGATATTTTGCATGCCCGAAATTTCAAAATTTATAAAAATTCAAAAACTTGCTCAAAAATTTTAAAAAATATTAGTGTAGGTGTATTTTGGTGTGTTTTAATTTTTGACCAATTTTCTTGCATTAACTCTTTATAAAAACAAAAAATTACAAAAAACTATAGATTCTTAAAAAAATTGTAGAAAATTCTAGAAAAACAAAAAAATCTGATCTTTCTCTCTGTTTGTAGATATTTATTTATAGTTTATCTTAAAAATAAATTCCAGGAATTTTGGGCATTTAAAGGATTTTTAAGTTGCAAAAGATTCTTGGCTATGCATTGTTTTCTTTATTTTCCACTGTTTAATTTTTAGAAAATCACAAAAACATCAGAAAAATTCGAAAAAATTACCAAAAATATTTTGAAATATAAAACGTAAAAACATTTTCTTTGGACTTTTTTGTACATTTTTGTCCATTCCGAAAAATATAAAAAGAGCGTGGTGCATGTGTTTCATCTTTTGTGCTTATTTTGAAAATAAAAAAAAATTAAAAATTCAAAAAACTACTAGAAATTCTTTCCGAAAATTGACTACTTAGTTTTTAAATCGTGCTCCTTGTGTTCGACCCTGGTCACTATACCGAGTAAAAAGAATATCGAAAACCGCTTACATTTTGCATTTGATTGATTTATCTCTTTTGAGTGGTTTAAAATTATTTTTCTTGATTGACAACGCTTGGTGATTTGGGTCACACCGACCATTGTTTATTTACATACTTAACCCAAGTTGTCAGGTGTGTCATCAGAATGGCACCGTTGCCGTGGAGCACGGCTTTGTAGTCATTTTTCATTTTTGTGATATTTGTCTCTCTATATTATAATTGTTTTCTGACCTTCTCTCTTGGATTTTTGTGCGAGAAACTGCTTCGAGGACGACTTGGAGTTTCTTTTTGGAGGACCCGCACAGGAGGAAGAGCATGGAGGAGAAGAATATTTTTATTCTATTTGAGAGAACAATAATTGTTGTAATAATTTAGGACTTTGAACACGTGTGGACTTGGACATTTCTCGGGGTCTGTTTCACCAAGTGTTAGTGTACTTGGGGGACCTCACCGCTATTTTTCGCCGGTTTTGTTTTCTTGCATTTTTTTTTATTCACGCAAAATTTGGCCCATGGACTTAGGATTTTATCTTGATTGTGACGTAATTAATTAAGATCCCAGCCCTAATTATCTGCCTGCATTTATAGATCGATAACTGGACTTAATTAATTAAATAACAAAGAAAAAGCTAATCTAGGTTACCTGAGAGGTCATGTACCGCTAGAGCCCGTATACAGCGTTGGCAGGATCCGTTGTGGCGGACACCGATCGACATCAGAGATCGGACTCTGACTTCTCTTGTTGACCTATTAGCTATTGTTCTTCACGTGTAGAAATCTTTCGCCTAAGGCCGTTTTCTTCATGCATCATATAGGTAGTTTAATTTCTATATTTAATTTATGTGCGGATTATATTGCATGTAGAGTGCTAGAGTAAGGTATGCATTTTCTATCTCTGCACGCATCATTGTGTTTGACCATGCATCGGCTTTTTCGACTTCCTCCCCCTATTTTCGACTCAAATTAATAAAAGAGGAAATAGGAAAGCTTGTTAGGCATTATTATTTTGAAAAAATCCAAAAAAATAGAAAATAATAAATAATAAAAAAGGGGATTGCTAATTGAACTTGACTCTAAAATCAAACGTAATTAATTCACACCATTATTTTGGGAGAGCAATCCCCTCATTGTTTGCGCTTTCAATTGCTCGCATACAAACTAAGGAGTAGTGCCCAAATCCCATTAAGCCTCCTAAGTGTTTGTACAACTTTGTCTTATCACTAAACTTTAAAATTGAAAAGATAAAAGACCAAATCTCACGGTCTTCACATTGCGTAGAGTTGTTGAACTGGGGGTTTGCTTTGAGTTTTGTATGTCTTTGGTGTGAGTCAGTTACGGGTCATTCTTTGAATAAATAGCAGTCACCTTCTCTCTCTATTCACCCTCTCTCTGTTCTATCTCTCTCTTCCTTCCCACCTTCTATCTCTCTTTCTACTCTCTCCCCCTCCCTCCCTTCATTTCTCTCTCTTCATGATGGGTCGCATTCCATTCCACCCAGATGTTGCGGCTTCTTATGTTCATGCCCATCATTCCTTGCCCACTCTCTTGGGAGGTCGGAACTCCGACCGACATCCCATCCTTTCCCTACCCACCTTCTTTCTCAGGACATGCTGTGAGTGATGCTCAAAGAGTTTAGATTGACCATATATGAGACACGGGTGCTCACCTTGCTGAGATGAGAGTGCATTCCATAGGAAATCACATGGAGCAATTGTGAGCTTTAGATGACTTCTATCCTAGGATGATGGATGAGAACCAAGATCAGGAAGCATATTCTGCTTCTACTTTTAGACCCTTTGTTCTGGATTTAGAGTTCATTGATCTACTGCCCAAGTTTTCAGGGGAAGTGCACGAGGAATCGTATTTACATATCGATGAGTTTGAGGATATTTGTGGATCACGATCATATGCGGATATCACTTCTGAGGACATGATGCTGATTACCTTCCCATTTACACTTCAGAGTAAAGCCAAGAGTTGGCACTGACGATTGGGAAGGAAGATTGATACGTGGGGAGATTTATGATCATTGTTTTTGCAGAGATTTTACCCCCAGCATAGAGCAGAGATGATGCGGTCTGTATTCGTGATTTATCAGTTGACCCCAGGAGCCATTGATAGATTCATGGTTGAGGTTACATGATCTTCTGAGGTGATTTCCCGATCATGGATTTCAATGACTGACCTTATCCACATCGCATGAGGGGGAGGACCGCAGAGCAGATTACATATGTCATTACCTCGTGTGGTGGTTCACACCACTGTCCTGACCTGGATTTAGTTGAAACCATCATGGATACACTTTCAGACATTCCATATTCACGAGATGATTTATTTGGGACAACACATGAGGGAGAGATGACACCAGATGAGTGCATGACACATCAAGCTGATTCAGACAACACACACCAAGCAGAGGATATGGATGCTACTACTGTTCATATGATGGTTGTGTTGACTACCACTGTGAGTTCCGAGAGCCGGACACTGGTCGAGTTTCCATTGGATTTACATTCAGATTTGAGCCAGTCCTGCACTTCCACGTTGATGATTCA